>JAUCMX010000026.1:4809274-5126774 GCA_033459395.1 Hemibagrus guttatus | reverse complement strand
AAAATATATTTAATCTTTTACTGCTATGTATATGGTGATATTTTTACTGACCAATTTCTACATGTTTTTGTTTTTTTTTGGATGTTTTTTTATTTAATAATTTTCCATATTAGCGATTAGGCATAGGTTGCTCAACTGGAAGCATATAATGATTGGTGGTATTGCATGTACGTCTATTACTCTAATTTGTTCAGTGAATATTAATGATATTAAAAACCTGGTAGCATTTGTTGTTAGAATTTTATTGCTTCAAAATGTTCAATAATATGATGTAGCCGAGTTAATTAATAGCTTCATTAACATCAGCTATTTTTTTTTTACCAGCCTCAGTGGAATAATGCTACATTATTCAGACCAAAGTCACTATCAGTTAATACATTGACACTGATTCACTAGGTCATGGACTAAGCATACCTTCGGTCTAAAAACTCTTGTGGAAGGTAATATATCATAAAAATGCATAGACATTTATTAAATTTTATTTTAAGTGCTACTTTAGTTCTCTAAGACATCATTTGAAGCCTGCCAGTGACTCTGCCCTTTAGACATTTTGTGACGTTAATTCCACCACCTAGGTGGCAGAACAGTGAAGAAGAGTTTTAATGCATACCTATCTTTCAAGGTACAAACCTTGAGAGATAGTGATACCAGTCAAGCAGTGCTGGAGTATCAGACGGTGCATGCTACAGTGCTGGGTGTAATAAGATAACAGTAAATTACAGCCGCTCCCTGTCTACATATATTAGTTTTTTTCTACTCTTCTAGCTACATATCTGTTAACTATATGGGTGCTGGAAATCCTTGAAAATGCTTGAATATTCATGCAGTGTTGAAGGTTTGAAAAGTACCTCGAATTTTGGATAAAGCAAATTTTTTTTGCATTGTTTTCGTAATAATTTTCTAGTTTAGTGAATAGTTCACTTTTTAGATAAAACAAGCCTAATGCATTTTGCCTTTTGCATGAAATGAGCAACTCCACTTGAGACTACACATTTTGCTATAGTATGATCTGCCAGTCTTTTTGTATGCCCTCTGATGGAACAGGGAGTTGATAACATGCTGGGAGGTTGCAATTTGGTTGGTTTGTGAACGAAAATAGAAATTATGGTTAAAACGAGGACTAAATCCTCTGTAAAGTCTGCAAAAAGGACGTTCAACTTTTCACCATGCGATAGTCTGTACTATTGAGCCATATTAAAAGGAATTTCGATAGGCCAAGTAAGTTTAAGATACACTATATTGCCAAAAGATTTGGTACACCCCTCCAAATCATTGAATTCAGGTGTTCCAATCACTTCCATGGCCACTGGTGTATAAAACCAAGCACCTAGGCATGCAGGCTGCTTCTACAAACATGAAAGAATGGGTCGCTCTCAGGAGCTCAGTGAATTCAAGCGTGGTACTGTGATAGGTTGCCACCTGTACAATAAGTCCATTCTTGAAATTTCCTCTCTACTAAATATTCCATGGTCAGCTGTTAGTGGTATTATAACAAAGCGGAAGCAATTGGGAACAACAACAAGCGATTGTTCTTCAGCCACAAAGTGGTAGGCCACGTAAAAGCTGTGCTGAGGCACACAGTGTGCAGAAGTTGCCAACTTTCTGCAGAGTCAATAGCTACAGACCTCCAAACTTCAGATTAGCTCAAGAACAGTGCATAGAGAGTTTCATGGAATGGTTTTCATGGCTGAGCAGCTGCATCCAAGCCATCCAAGCTACATCACCAAGTGCAATGCAAAGCGTCAGATGCAGGGTGTAAAGCATGCTGCCACTGTACTCTAGAGCAGTGTAGACATGTTCACTGGAGTGATGAGTAACGCTTCTCTGTCTGGCAAGCCAATGGGACGAGTCTGGGTTTGGCGGTTGCCGGAAGAATATACTAATACTATACTTGCCTGCAGAGGTGGACAAAGTACTCAACTTCCTTACTTGAGTGAAAGTACAGATACCACTGGTCAAACATTACTCCATTACAAGTAAAAGTTGTAAAGACAGATTTTTACTATGCAGTGCAGAGTCAGACCCAGTGTACTGTAGACTACTGCTGTGTAATTTGCCTACTTATACTACGTACTAAAAGTATGTACTTTTTTTGTTATGGAATAAAGTCTTAGTATAAAGTCTTTTGAGTGTGTAGCAGAAGAGTATGCACGTTCTGGGACATACTACAAGGACGTCATATAATGGAAGCGAATGTTGTTGCCTAGCTACGCAAACTCATGATAAACAAAGTATTTCACATTTTTATTCATTCTTATTTATCCAATGTAATTTACTATTCACATTTTATATAAGTTATATCTATTTCCACACTTCATTTACACCGTTTTAATATGCATTTACACCGTTCTCAAGACTCCTCCCTCCTGCGTGTAATGCGTTGTTGGCAATATTACCCGGTAGAGTGTGCATCGTTCTTCTTCTTCTTCTTTCGGCTTCTCCCTTCAGGGGTCGCCACAGCGAATCATCTCTCTCCACCTATCCCTATCTTCTGCATCCTCAACCCTTGCACCCACTAGCTTCATATCCTCATTAATTACATCCATATACCTCCTCTTTGGCCTTCCTCTTTGCCTCCTGCCTGGCAGCTTCATGTCCAACATTCTCCTACCAATATACTCACTCTCCCTCCTCTGAACATGTCCAAACCATCTTAATCTGGCCTCCCTAACTTTGTCCCCCAAACGTCCAACATGAGCTGTCCCTCTGATGTACTCGTTCCTAATCCTGTCCAACCTTGTCACTCCCAAAGAGAACCTCAACATCTTCAGCTCTGCTACCTCTAGCTCTGACTCCTGTCTCTTCCTCAGTGACACTGTCTCTAAAGAGTGTGCATCGTTCTGCACTTCGAATTTCTACCGGAAGTAGTAGACCATCCGGGAATTTTTGGAATGCTCTTTTCAGCACACTACGATTTGGGGCATACTAACTCTATTTTCGAAAACTATTTAGGAAGGATGTGAATTTGGACGCAGCATACATTTTTGTGTGTTAACTAACTAACTAGACTAGGCAACTAGGCAATCAAATACATTAAAAAAATAATAAAAATACATACATACTTCATGGCACAGGCAATATCCATTTCAAGCTTTTACCAGAAATTAATAGTATACATACCTCAATATGCTTCCACAGGTTGGATGGAGAGCTTTTGTAGGCTGCGATGTGGTTTGTTTTCAGTAAGCAAAGCAAACATTTAAAACGAAAAGAATCTTTACTCTTTTCTAAAAACTGGAACATACTGTCTAAGTAGATGTATAGATACCCATGGATGCTCGCACTGCGCCAATTATCTGTCTTCGTCCATTTTGATCAGGGTTGATCAGAGTTCAAAAAATGACGGAAAACCACTGAACTTCACGACACGTGATGCTACAAGATTGAAAAAAAAAAATCATCCTCTGATTAACATAACTACTTCCTATTCAATGACCTTGACAGAAATTTTGTGGAGTAAAAAGTACAATATTTGTCTTTCAAATGTAGTGAAGTTAAAGTAACAAGTTACCAGAAAAAATAATACTCAAGTAAAGTACAGATACTCAAAAAGTGTACTTAAGTACAGTATTCAAGTAAATGTACTTCATTACTGTCCACCTCTGCTTGCCTGACAGCATTGTGCCAAGTGTAAAGTTTGGTGGAGGGGGGATTATGGTGTGGGGTTGTTTTTCACGTGTTTGGTTTGGCCCCTTAGTTCTAGTGAAAGGAACTTAATGCTTCAGCATACCAAGACATTTTGGACAATTTCATGCTCTTAACTTTGTTGTAACAGTTTGGGGATGACCCCTTCCTGTTCCAACATGAATGTGCACCAGTGCACAAAACAAGGTCCATAAAGACATGTATGAGTGAGTTTGGTTTGGAGGAACTTGACTGGCCTGCAGAGTCCTGATCTCAACCTGATGGAACACCTTTGGGATAAATTAGAGCGGAGACTGCAGGCCAGGCCTTCTCGTCCAACATCAGTGCCTGACCTCACAAATACGCTTCTAGAGGAATTGTCAAAAATTCCCATAAACACACACCTAAACCTTGTGGAAAGCCTTTCCAGAAGAGTTGAAGCTGTTATAGCTGCAAAGGGTGGGCCAACTCCATATTAAACCCTACAGATTAAGAATGGGATGTCATTAAAGTTCATGTGTATGTAAAGTCAGACATCCCAAAACTTTTGGCAATATAGTGTAGCTAGCATATTCCCAAACTAATGATGCCTCTGCAGAATGAAAAGTAAAACTATTATGACTGTCGTGATTAAAGTGAAATGTGAAATTGAATGAACAGTGTTGATGTAATGATTTTATGTATACTGTATATAAGTTAATACAAATTTGAACAACTATTTTGTTTTTCATGCTACTTAAAATAATCAGTTGAATATTAAGTACATGTATATGTACTTTAAAACATATATTTAATTTATATAATTTACCACAGTTGTATGGTGCTGAAAAAGCTTGAAAATGCTTAAATTTGACTTTGGAAAAGGTGTAAAAACCCTTCTCTTAGGATCTTTTTTCTTTTCTTTTTTTTATTGAGTCACGACTCTGAATGTAGAACCACAGGGAGAAATCGGGGTGCTTCATGTAGACAATCTGCACAAATTGCACAATGATTCAGAATGCTGACAAAGTAGAGGCAGCATGTTACATTATACTTTCAACTATCGCAAGATTTCAAACTCAGCATTCTTTGTCATTTCTGGGGATTTTAATCATATATCATTCTCCACCGTTTTGCAAGTTCCACCAGTTTGCCAACTGTGTTATCATGTGTTATCAACTGTGTTAACAGAACATTGGATCTGCATACAGATGTGCATACACATCTGTTCTGCCCCTATGGGAAAGACTGCTGTCCTTTGGGCAGCCTGTGGTAAAGAAGACTATAAGGAAATGATTATAGGTGGCATAGGAACTATGTATATTAACTGTGGAAGACATTGATAACATGAAAGACATTGATAACATGACTGACTACATCAATTTCTGCACTGACACTATAGTTCCTTTAAGTGGCTGTGGTTAGTGGTGTTTTTCTAATAATAAATCCTGGATTAACAAGGACCTGGAGGTACCCATTGTCTGTACCACTTATCTGATCTATCATCAAGTCACGGGGAGCCTGTGCTTATCTCAGGCATCAAGGCAGGATACACCCTGGACGGAGTGCCAACCCATCACAGGGCACACACACAATTGCACACTATGGGCAATTTAGAGACTCCAATCAGCCTAGAAACATGTCTTTGGACTGTGGGAGCATACCAGAGCACTGAGAGAAAATCCACCAATCACAACCAACCTCTTTCCCATCCTAGGCTCAATGCTGGTTGACACCTACAGATACTTGTGTGCCCAAATCAAAAATAGGAATAGAAGGTCAACTCAGAGGCTGTGTACAGGAAAAGGATGAGCAGACTTTCTGAAGAAACTTGAATACTTTAATTTTGCAGCAAGATTTTAGATATCTTCTACCAGTTTGTGGAAAGCTGTGTGAGTTTTTTTTTTTTTTTTCCGCAGTATGCTTGGATGACAGAAACAGAGCTGGAGATGCTAAAGAAATTCAACAAAACTTATCAAGAAGGATGGCTCAAAGGACTGCTCAATGGGTGGTAATGTTGGAAAAAAGGTCACCAAATAAACTCAAAGTCTGAGTTTATGGCAGAGTTCCTTTAGTAGGAGACTTAGTCAGTTTGTTTAAACCAACAGCTAGCAATCACACTGTATAACAGCTCATTACTGTGCTGGGGACACAATTCTCTTAAGATTAGCTCACTGGATGATAGTCCTTTCCCACTGTCTACTAATCATATCCAATATGCACTGCAAGTTTACTTCTATTCATTTTTCTTTTTTCTGTTTTCTTATATTCTCTTTATTTTATATACACTGTATGTATCAATATTGTAGACCAATTATTCATCACATTAAAACTATTTACAGGTGAAATAAATAACATTTATCACATTACAGTGGCACCTGTCTAGTTGTAGGACATATTAGGCAGCAAGTGAATAGTGTGATGTATTGGAAGTACAGTCTAAGGACAGTCTGTGCAGCTGCAGAAAAGTCAGCATGCCCATGCTGACACCTGTCCACCACTGCAATGGATGAAGGTGGCTGGTCTTATGAATCAAATTTTCTTTTACATTATTTGGATAGTCGGATGTGTGTGCATTGCTTAACTGGAGAATGAGATGGCCCCGGGATGTATAATGGAAACAAGGAAAGCTGGCTGAGGTTCTAGCATTCATGCATTGCTGGAGACCAAGGACACCCATTCATGACAACAATATTTCCTAATGGCATACCTTTTCAGCAGGATAATGTGCCCTGCCTCAATGCAAATATTGCTCAGGAATTTCAGGAAAATCAACAAAGGTGTTGGCCTTCATTTCTCCAATTCCCCAGATCTCAATCCGATCAAGCATCTGTGGTATTTGTTGTACATGCATGTCCGATACAGAAATGAAAGGATCTGCTGTTTTGGAAATACACAAGATTAGGCAGGTGGTTTTAATGCTATGGCTTATTGGTGTATATCCCTATTAATTTTATTAGTGTTCCAATATTTATACTTTTGAAAATGCATTACCCTGTCACTGTAATTTCACTGCTATTATATCAAGTCTGCTATTATATCAACAGATGTTTACATCCCCCTGTACTACCACATAGCACTCTTAGACTGCATTCTTAGTATACTTATTACTCATAGTACTCAATACTCTTAGTATACTTTCTAACTCTCTGCTGCTATAATATCTGAATGGGATAAATAAAGAGATCTATTTTATCTATTCAATTGTTCCAGTATTTCTTTTAGTAATGAAACCATATCTTAATCCCCTCTAAGAATTTTATTTACTTAAGTCAGTGACATGCTAATATCTGGACAGGTAAGCACTATAAATGTTAGTATGAGGCTGGATATGCAAAAGATAAGAGCGAGTGTGCAAGTCATAGGAAATATAATTCAACATATCATCTTAAGATTTCATGACACTGTTTATTCCACTGGCCTGCAGCCTGACCTCAGAAATGTGCAGAAAGTAAGGGATTGGTCTAATGCTGAAAATCTCATGGAAGTAATACTATTTTTTGGTCTTACTGATTTGTAAAAGTGTTAAAGAACCACCTCTTTCAGATTTCTGTTTTATACTTATTTGTAAACATTTCACAAATGCATGCTCTATGATGAAAGTTATTTGTATGGACAGACTGAGCAAAAAGCATTTGATTTCCTCCGCAATAAATTAACCCATACACTAAATCTATGCCTGCACTTTGACTTGCTACTGATTTACAGGCAATGAAAAGATATTCTTTTATGAAAATATATTCTAGTAAGGGAAAAATGGCAAATAAGAATACAGTTACTAAACAAGTTAAATTTTATTAAAGAACACTGAAGAATTTATTAGTATTATAATTAGAGTTTTTATTAGAACTCTATTTTATCTACAATTGCTAAATAGTTGTTTTGTTGTTGTTGTTTTAGACTTGGTGAAACAAGATTTGGTGACTTGCTAAACCAAATCTGAACTTATTAATAATTAGCATTTATTTATTAATATTTATTTAGATTTGATTATTTGGTTGGATATATCTAGCTTGTTAAATGTTATCATAAGCATAGTTGAGCCTCTTCGGGGCAATAGGGGGCAGTGGTAACCGTTTTTGACAAAAGTTGAGTTTTTGAGAAAGAACCCATTCTTGTCCTGGAATTAATTTACAATATCTTCAAGCCACCTTAAAAAATTGTATATTAGAAAGGTTTTAGTAGTCAATGGAGATGGCATGCTAGAACATGATGCACACATAGGTGTTCACTTTCACAGTTGCAGGTAATGTAAATAAAGTTAATGCATAAGTGTATTGGCTAAGCAGAATTTAAATAAAAGTGAAGTTCAAAAAAAATGTTTTCTTAGCCAAAACCACAAGAATGTGTTTCTCTGTGTATATAGGGCATATTATGGGGAAAACTTTTTGAACAGTGCTGGGGAAAAAGAAAATGCATGATCTATTATAAACCAAGGCCATTTTTAATAAAAAGATTTTGGAGTGCTTTCACTCATTTGTAATAAACAGTATTAGTGTTTACCTTCATGTGACACTGCCCCATAGTGGATGCATTCATGTTATATGCTACTATGATGGCAGAATTCTATGAGTGTATGCAAATGTTCGCAGACACAAAGTTGCAGAAATGAACAGAGGACAAAGGAGGACAAAGATGACCCCTCATCTTGCCCCATATCTGAGGGATTTCATTTCATCTTTTGCCTCTAAGAGCCTGTATCCCACCTGTTCTTTCTCTATTCTCTCTGTTTCCTGAATGTAATCTGAGCACTGAGATCCTCATTTATGCGTGCAGCAAAACAGAGCATACACACATGAGGTAGTGGTTCCAAATGAGGTTTGGCATGGTTTACATCTGTGCTATGAACCACATCCACAAATGATCATATCTCTTCATTTTTTGCATTATCAACCATTTTGTGCCACTGAACACAAGCTCTCTTATGGAGACACTTATATGAATAAGCATCACCTAAGAAATTCTAAATCACTTAAAAATAGTTTTTGATTTATTATCAAATGTATCAATATTGGTGTTATTAAGATAGGTATCCCAGTTTTTCATTACACACATACAGGAATGAACAATATAGCGAACATAGTATAAACATTTAGAAATGTATTATATCACCATTATACTAAAAAGGTTTTAGTAATAAAAAACATCAGAAATATCTGAAGTCACTTATCTGGGATGTTTTCCTCTAAAAGATAATGTTAGTAAATTGACAGTCGTAAAGGATACTGTAACTCCCATAGTCAAACTGGCAATAATTTAAAAAACCCTCCATAACCTAAGGCAGGAATGTGCAAATAAAAGCTTAAAACACTCCAGCAGCAAAGTACCATGCCTTATTCACGTGACATCATAAAAGGCAGTGTGGGAAGTATCAATTCTCCACAATCTGTGAGATATAGGAAAAATGAAATGCTTTTGCTAGCTTTTTTAACCTAATGTGCTACTGTAAAAAAATAAATAAATAAATTTAAAAAAATAATAATTGGTTTAATTTGTCTAATTGTTTATAAAGTTTATTAGTTAATCATTGTCAAGATGTCTCTTCTCAAAGTTTGATCATTTTGGGACAGTCACACAATAAGTGAAGCAAGTGAAGCGGATGGATGCATGAATGGATGTTTGAAATACCCTACTATACGGTTAAATGGTGTGTTGTTAAACGATGTTATTTATTTTAACACAAAATAAAGCACGGGAAGCCCGGAAATGTAGAATATTACTACTAATACTATGTGTTTGCTTCATGTACTGTGGTCATGGCATTTTCAGATATTGTGAATAGTAGTTTAGCCGATGCAATAGTTAAGCGGAAAGGGAGTGTTGAATAGACGGCTCTCACCACTATTAAAGGCATCTCCTAAGACATGCATCTCGGAATCATGATACAGTAAAACCCACCACCTGGTTTATTGAATGCTTTAGCCCCTGTTTCGCGTGTCGTCTTTCCTTGTAGTCTAGTGTATGCTTCCCGTTTCCCTAAGAAAGCATACACTAAGTGGGCTACCCCACTTCCCCTGAAGGCGTTGCTACTCTGTCTGCCTGTCTGCAGGGGCCATTGTTGGCATTGTCGCCGCTCTACGTCTTGGCTGTACTGAGGACATCGCTCCATCTCCGTGCGCCACGGAGCAATAGCTCCGCCTCCATGCGCGGCTGTCATGAATTAAGCTACACCTCTCAAAAATCGTTAATCATCTTATCATGGGCGTAGATTTGGTTTTGAAAACTGCTTCATTAAAACAAATTAAAACTTGATTGTTTTATTAAAACAAATTAGACAGGGTATAACAACAGTCCAAACGAATGCACACTGATTAAAACTTTTACACAAAATTTATTGTGAGATTTTAACATGCCCCTGTAGTTCAAGCAATGTAACATCTTTTTTTGTAAGCGAAACATAAAATCAGCTGTTCTTTGTACATCTCGAAAAGGTGGAAACTAAGTAAAAAAAATGGAAGAGTAGGGGGCGAATCACCAAGAGTCGATTTGAGGATGTTCATGCTGAATGCGTCGAGGTTTCACTTCAACCAACAATGTTCTGACCTGTTAACAGAACACGGCGCGTCGAGATGGCCAGAGTGAACAACCTTGATGTTGTTGATAATAATGGGAACTAAAATTTAGCTAGTATAACACAAGAATGGTTTCGCTAATTTGTTATATTTATAGTTATGACTAAATTGCAATGAATTCGATAGCTAGATACAATATATGCGGAGTGTTGTTAACTAGATTACGTCATATTATCCAACATGTTTTAATCATTTTAATCGATTATATTATATATTAAAATATAATATAATCATATATTAAAATATTGATAATATTTTTATTATTTATTTAGATTTATTATGACAAACTAACAATTTAGACAAACTCACAATCTTTTTTATGCTTGTACTGTAGTAAAGGAATTATAAAAGAAATTATAATTATACTTTTTAATTGTGTTTTAGTTTTATCTGTTCGTGGTGAATTTTAATTGTGAATTTGTAAAATAGGCTTTTAAACCTTCCTGTTCTTGCTATTGAAATGAATGATATTATTATTATTATTATTATTATTATTATTATTATTATTATTATTATTATTATTATTATTATTATAGAATATTATTAATATGTAGTCAAGTTACGTAGCCTGTTGAATGCATACAATGTTGGTTTATTTGGAGAAGGTTTCTATTTCCGTGTTACATTAAGATAATGCCATAAATAAATATGCTAAAATTAATATCATTTTATTATTCTATTTTATGTGATAGTTCTCAACAGTTATCATTTTTAATTTCTGTCTTTTGTGCAGTTGTTTTTCGGTTTAAGAAATGTCAACAAGTTCTTTGTCCATTGTTTTACTGGCTAGGTCTACGTTGTTGTATTGGCTAGGTCTATTGTTGTTTTGCCCAATTCGATTGTTTAACTTCTGTAACCTAATTTAGAATTTACTTATCTCTCGGTTTAAATTATACTTGCTCCGCTGGCCTAGATAATTGTGTAAGGTGTATAAAGATTAGAATCTATGTTTGACTGAATACATTATGCTAATGAGCTTGAGGCTCAATTCTCCAGGTGAGCAGCTTGGAAGCTACCGGAAACAGAAGGAGGAACAGAGGCAGGCGTGAGCAGAACTCTGCTAACTCTGACAAAATGTGTCGGTAAAATCAGTTGACGAACGCAAGGGGAGAAGTTTAAGTGATTGCACTTAAAGTTGTATTTATGAGTCACGAATGGATCCTAATTCAAACCTAATCCAGAAAGGACTGTTATACTTTTTATTGGTCTGTGTTTGTCTAATACATCAAGGTAAGAATTAATCTATTGGTAATATATTGCACTTTTACATTTTCTTTAGACTTGGTGCTAAATAATGCTAAACATAGAACCAGCATATGATTGAAATTGGCAGTCTGCGTGTTTATGGAAATGATGCATTTAATGATGCCAATATTTTACATAAAACTGACGTTAAATATAGGTTATATCCACTAATATAGCAATCTCTTTTCAGTGTGTATTTCGTGGGCCGTTGAAAGCGTGAATTTAACTCACCAGCATGATCCTGAAAAGTAAGTTTTATCGTTAGTATGTTGTTTAATATGGTGACCAGACTTAGTAACTGTATAATAAACCAGTCGGGTCTACTTATGCTATGAGGCAGTCATTTTCAAATTACACCCTAGTTTGTTTTTCTGGTATTCTTGAATGCATTGACAGTAGGCAAAGCTATATATTTATAAGGCCGAAATGCTGAATACCTGTAAGGAACAAACCCTGCCTTGTTCTCTCTCTCTCGTTCTCTCTCTCTCTCTCTCTCTCTCTCTCTCTCTCTCTCTCTCTCTCTCCCCCCCCTCTCTCTCTCTCTCTCTTCTCTCTCTCTCTTTTCCCTCTGTGCGTATATATGTGTGTGTTGTGTGTGTGTGTGTGTGTGTCTGTCTCTCTCTCTCTGTCTGTCTCTGTCTCTCTGTCTGTCTCTGTCTCTGTGTCTGTCTCTGTGTGTGTGTGTGTGTGTGTGTGTGTGTGTGTGTGTGTGTGTGTGTGTGTGTGTGTGAGAGCAGCAGGAGCAGCAGGAGCAGCAGGATAATGTTGGCGAAATGGGAGACCCGTTCCCATGCCGAGCAGGTAGGAGAGCTATGCTGAGGCGGTGAAGCATTGCACTCAGTGCGCTTCAACACGCCGGGTCTGCACACCTGGGCTAAATGCAGTCACATAAGGTTAAATGCATATCATCACATAACGGACAGCCATTATAGTTTCTTATGAGCACTCATCGGTTATAATTAGAGCCCTTCGAAAGGGAAATTCCCTGTGTTCCACACAAACTTTAAGGGCTTCCCCAGAAAGACAAAACTACTCTCAGCTGTTACACCGCCGTTGTACAGAATTCAGTTGCTTTGCCAACATTCGGTAAATGGTGTAAATGTTTGTTATAAAGAAAATATTCATACCCATGAGTAACATGTTAGGAAAGCTATTCTTTACTCTAAACTTTTTTTTTTTTTCAAATTCATTTTCTGGGCAGAATAAAGGGCGTCATTGCGAGGGCTACAACAGTCCGGTTTCAGGTGTCTCCGAGGTCAATAAAGGCGGAGCTGTTCTTTGTGAGCCGCTATTCTCTCATTCTCTCTCTCTCTCTCTCTCTCTCTCTCTCTCTCTCTCGCTCTCGCTCTCTCTCCACGACACTAGCCTCCTTCATAACACGCTGTCAAAATCCATCCTTTTGTAGGCCCTAATCTCACACAAGTAGTAGTGCCAATCATTTTTGAGTGCTAAATGTCGATGGTTTTAACTCATGGAAACGTCTTATTATCCAGACTAGGAAAAAAACACAGGGCCCCCTTTTTTTTTTTGCAAACATTGCAAAACTGTAAATTGCGCATCCTTTTATTCCACGGAGCCTATTCAGATTTGATATGAACATCTATCTTGGTTGGATCAAAAGTAAATAGCACTAAATACAGGTGCATCTAGTGAACCGATCATACGAACCACTTTCAGAGGATTTACTATGGCATATATATGGGGTACAATTGTTTTGTTAATGGAAAGGCATCTTGAAGCATCCCCATCAAAAGTTGGCCTAATCACCTGTTTTGCCATGTTCACAGTTTGCCTGTAGAACTTTATTTTGAACATGTCCTCCCACATACACACATTGTACACCGTGATTATTATAGGCCTACTGGATTCACCACAAAGTACCATTTTTAAGATTTTTTTTATCCACAAGAGTGTTGTCAACAATGGGGCTTCTCTGAGCTGTGTTAAAATATCCTGTCACCACTGAATCTTTCCAGTGATCAACACTATTGGCATACCGCCAAAGCTACAATTAAAGTGCAGAGAAACTATAAAAGGAATAGAAACTCTGGAAAAGCAAAGCAAACAAACAATACACTTACAACTGAATCTAGTCAAGAATACATACCCAAACTAGGCTAGGCATGAGAAAAATGTTAAATATGTCATTTTAATTTGAACAGAACACAAGGATTAAATGTTCTCTCCTTGTATGCTATTGCATGTGTAAACATATCAATAGTTAAAATGCTTTTCCTCATTTTATAAACCACAATGATTTATTTTTAGCTTTGTCACATATTTTATATTTTATAGCTGATTAGGGTTTGCAAGTTTTAGAACTGTTCTTAATAATTCATCAGGATATTTGTAATTAATAACCAATAGTAAATGAACCGTTGTATGTGTATATATACTCAACTAATGTATGTGTATATACACCAATCAGCCTTAATATTATGACCACCTACCTAATATTCTCTTTGTCCCCGTTTTGCTGCCAAAACAGCCCTTACCCATCAAGGCATGGACTCCATTAGTTCCCTGAAGGTGTGCTGTTGTATCTGGCACCAAGATGTTAGCAGCAGATCCTTTAAGTCCTGTTAGTTGCGAGGTGGGGCCTCCATGGATTGGACTTGTTTGTCCAACACATCCCACAGATGCTGGATTGGATTGAGATCTGGGGAATTTGGAGGCCAAGTCAACACCTCAACACTCGTTGTTGTGCTCATCAAACCATTCCTGTACCATTTTTGCTTTGTGGTGTGGTGCATTATACTGCTGAAAGAGGCCACAGCCATCAGGGAATAGCGTTTCCATGTAAGGGTGTACATGGTCTGCAACAATGCTTAGGTAGGTGGTACGTGTCAAAGTTACATCCACATGGATGGCAGGACCCAAGATTTCCCAGCAGAACATTGCCCAAAACATTACACTGCTTCTGCCGGGTTGGCTTCTTCCTACAGTGCATCCTGGTGCCATGTGTTCCCCAGGTAAGTCATGCACACGCAACCAGCCATCCACGTGATGTAAAAGAAAATGTGATTCATCAGACTAGGCCACCTTCTTCCATTGCTCCGTGGTCCAGTTCTGATGCTCATGTGCCCAATGTTGGCGCTTTTGACGGTGCACAGGGGTCAGCATGGGCACCCTGAGAGGTAAGTGGCTATGCAGCCCCATACGCATCAAACTGTGATGCACTGTGTATTTTGACACCTTTCTATCAGAACCAGCATTAACTTCTTAACCAATTTGAGCAACAGTAGCTCATCTGTTGGATTGGATCATACAGGCCAGCCTTCACTCCCCACGTGCATCAATAAGCCTTGGCTGCCCATGACCCTGTTGCCGGTTCACCACTGTTCCTTCCTTAGATCACTTTTGATAGTTACTGACCACTGCAGACTGGGAACACCCCACAAGAGCTGCAGTTTTGGAGATGCTCTGATCCAGTTGTCTAGCCATCACAATTTGGCCCTTGTCAAACTCGCTCAAATACTTACGCTTGCCCATTTTCCCTGCTTCTTACATGAACATCTCACATCAACTTTGAGGACAAAATGTTCACTTGCTGCCTAATATATCCCACCCACTAACAGATGCCATGATGTGGAGATAATCAGTGTTATTCACTTCACCTGTCACTACTCATAATGTTATTGCTGATCAGTGTATAAACTATGTGTATATATACATGGCATCCACCATCCAAGTGTTATGGGCTTTCATAAGGATGTCTGTAATCCACAGGAGTCCACCAGCATGAGAGAGGTATTAAAACCTTCATGTGTTTATCCAAAATTTAGGAATGCTAATGAGAAAACCACTTTATCTCACCCTATCTTTTAGTTTAAAGCAAACATCTGTTGCTTCAAGTTATTGTGTTACACTGATTAAACTGATTACTTCAGTGTGAATACTCCTAAATTGTTATTCAATAATGTGTATATATATATATATATATATTGTGTTAACTCCATTTATTTTTAAAGCAGGTCCAGTTAAACAGCACATCCTCAGAGCAGAGAGAAGCATGGGCTGCCCACAGATCCAGGGGTAGGGGACACTTCTATGGCTAAAGCTAGCAATGTATCTATCGAGATCAATATTTATATCTATATTTATAATATCTATATCTATATCTATTTATATTTCAACATGCAGAAGTGAACTAATTTATAAACTATTCAAGCCTATATTTATAATCAAAATCATCTTAAACCTTGAAAAAAAAAAAAAAAAAGATCAGTGCTTGGTTTCATTTTGTTATTACACCTAAATATTGGAAATAGAATACGACTATAATTGCAACAAACAAGCATAATAATCAAATAGCATGATGAAAAATTAATACAACTATAATAAATTCACCCATATCTTTGATGGTTCAAAAGTGCATGGATCCAAAAATATTGTAATACTAGTGTATTCTCTTGCACAAAACAGTTCCAAAGTTAATAGATTTTAATATTTGTTGTTATACTCACAAACAAATCATAATATGCAGCACTTTAATTCTACAGGAACTATAGATCCTTGTGTGGTCCGATGCCTGCATAGAGATCATTGTCTCTATCCAGGCTTCTGCAACTGCTCTTTATATCATGCAACTGGATCACACTGCCAAACAGGTACATATTAACATTTAGGACTTTCTTTTTTAAATAATTATTTATTATAATATTATTAAAAAAATGTTATAATAAATGTGAAAATATGAATAATACATATTTGTCTCACCCAGAAGAGAATGGGTTTTGAGTCTGGTTCCTCTCCAGCTTTCTATCTAATACATCTAGAAGTTATATAATCAACTTCCTTGCCTCAGAAATTTTTCCATTTCCATTGCCTTTGGTTTGCTCATTTGGAATAAATGTATAATTCTAATATAATAAATAATTTTTATTTTGATGATTTATATATCTTTAAAGCTGCTTTGTGATAATGCACATTGTTAAAAGTGCTATAAAAGTAAAGATTAATTAAAATTTAAATTTAATTGAATTTTAACCCATAAATGTTTTGATAGAAAATAGTAGGCATTGACATGAACAAATTACAAAAAATCTATTTTGCACTCTTTGTCTTGGTGCTAAATGTATTGAGCATGCAAATAATATGGGATAATTTTTAGTTCCAAATACAGGCTTGGAAAGAGAGATGGCGTGTAGATCATGGGGGCAATACAATTATGAAACATTTGATGGCCTTTACTACTACTTCCCTGGCAAATGCAGCTACACACTCCTGAAAGACTGTGAGGACAACACAAAGTCAGGTGTATTCATACAGGTGCATACACATTCACAGAAACATTTCATCCAATGTTGTTGAACAGGTACATTGTTTTTTTGTTTTTTTTATGAAGTTTGTTTCTGTGTGGTAGTTTTTTTAAAATGTGGCTTATGTCTTTTTTCAAATTAAAGATCTAGCTGTATGTTCCCTGAAGCTGAGTTGTATCAAGTAGTAGAGTCAAGTAGTGTGCTTGTTTTTTTAGTATGTGTGTGTGTGTGAGTGTGTGTGTGGTACAGTCTTTTGGCCAGTTTAGAGACATTGATCTCATTATTGTAGTTATTTATGTCCCTTCCAGTTTAACAGAGTAATTATGGACAGGGCCAAAACAGCAAACAGCAGTGACTTTGTTCTCTGAGATTCACTGATGGGAATTCAGAGTAGAGAAGCTGCTTTATCCTTTTTGCAGGCCAAATGCCAAGATCATTTGCCACTAAATTAAAGGACTGTTCAACAGTACCTTTGTCTTTGATGTCTAGAAGGAGGGATGCTATAAAGAATTATTATGTGTAGATACAGAGTTATTGTCTGTATATACTCTATTTTGCATGTCATTTTCTGTCTTTTGCAGGTTCATAATGATCCAGACTGTAATTCTAACCCGTACTCCTGCAGACGATCAGTAAGCCTCTTCTTGCCATGGGAAGGCGAGATTAGATTACAAGGATTCAATGTAACATTCAAAGGTCAAAGGTAACAAAATAATAAAAGGTTTTTGTCAAACATATTACAGTGCTTGATTTTACATATACAGTATGAGTATTTGTGCAAATGTGATCAAATAAAATACAATTAAATACAATTAAATTAAATTGTAAAAATAATATGTTTTGGGGTATGGGCAGCAGGGCCAGTTTAAAAAGCTTTATGATATAATACATAATTAAATTCTATTAATAATATACAAAAATACAAGAATATGCAGTATTAAAGGTCACCAGGATTATAATCCCTGGTGCATATAATTCTAATAATATTTATTTTTACTCCTTCAGTCTACAGCTCCCACATAATATTCATGATATTGAGCTGGAGAGGATCTCTGACTACATCCTGGTATCACAGCATCAGGTTTTCATGCTGGCATGGCAGGGCCGTAGTAGCTCCATCTATATTAAGATGAATCCAGAATTTGTGGGTCGCACCTGTGGGCTGTGTGGCAACTTCAATGCAGATGTGCAAGATGATCTGAAAACCAGCTATGGTACTTTTTTAGGTTTATGTAGTGCTACTTGAGAATGTATATATGTGCTTGGAGAATCTGAAATATTTAAATGAGCTCATTCTTTCCTCTTACCTTTTGCCATGAAAAAATATAAGATTATCCAGTAAATATTCATAAATAAATACATTATATTGATAAATTGATTTTAAATATATAACTGACATATCACTGTGTTTTCTATCTTTGCTAGCAGAGCCAACCCAATTTGCTGCAGATTTGCCTAATTCTTTGAATTAGATCACATGAATGTGGGCAAAACTAATCCTACAACCATATGTGATGTTGAATTTTTGTGACAAATGGAGCCAATTCAATGATTAGGTCAATTTTACCCCTGCTGTAGCCATCATTATTTGAGGTACCAGCAAAGAGACTGTAATTTTTGATCAAAGGAGGAATGGCAGAACATAAAAACTATAAGTTCACTAAGGTACTGAGATGGCAAGGCGATTCCCTACTTCATAAGTTTATAAGTATAATACTTACTTTATAAGTACTACTTCACTACTTGCTATGTCTACTCCTAGGAATTGGCTCTGGATTGTCAATGATTATCTAGGAGTGATCTGAGATTAGCTTTTGGGGAGGATGTGGAAATATTGTATTAATGATACAATAACAGCCTAAGCACATAAAAGCTTCTAAACAACATTTTTCACTTTAATTTAGTAGTTTTGAGAAGTGGAGTAATTTGGGGAAATTTGACAATGATCAGGTCATCTTTTTTAATCATTAAGTGTCCAATTTTGTTGTATATTTAAGAAATATTTCTGGAGTTGGTTCAATGGACTTTTCTGCCTTCCTGTCCTCTCAGTCTGACCATTATAATATACAATTTTTTCCTCTTGCAGAACTGCTTTCTACTTCTGTGCCATTCTGTATAACCTTTAGAGACTAATTTGCATGAAAATCTATGGAAATCAGTTGTTTCTAAAATACTCAAAGCAGCCTGTCTGGCAATAATAATAGTCACTAAGTCTGTCTGCCATCAACAAAGTTGCTAACACATGCCACTCCCAGAGTCACTAAAATCACATACACTGTATGTGAGTACAGCAGTAAGACTAGAGCTTTATGGTGTCTGTTTAATATTGACTTTAAGTTTACCTTGTTTGCCTATTCTAGCACTGATTTAGCAATGATATTTAGCAATGGAAATTATTCATGTGTTTTCTATGCTGTGATTGTGTGAAATGATTAACAATTGTGCTTTGGGTGGTCCAGGTATGTTCACAGACAATCTTTCCATGTTTGGGAACAGTTGGATGGAGGAGGAGCCACAGCAGCTCACATGTCCAGTGGTGCCATCTTTCTACCCATTTCCCTGTTCTACACAAGAGCCCCATGATCTGCTGGTATTGTATACACAAACATGTGTGAATTGGTACTGTACACAGAACATCCCTAGTAATGCAGGATTTTTAATGTACTTTTTAATGCAGAAAGTGGCGGAGGTGTGTACATCTTTACTGAAAGATCCATTTAAATCCTGCCATGAATTTGTCAGTCCATATTCATATATGGCCAGCTGCTCTAATGATATTTGCTTGTAAGTATATCAGATCACCGACATCATAATAAAAACAGCAAAGACAGGTTTCCTGGCTTGTTCTAAATACTTTTATCTATCCATAACTATCCTTTTTTTTTTTTTTTTTTTTTTTTTTTTTTTTAACATGTGTGGACTTTAAGATGTACTGATGCACTCTATAGTATATTCTTGAAAATAGCACAGGACTTTCAAACATTCCCTGATCTGGCTATGATCAGCAACACTGACTTGGCATGCCAGGTGGCTGATTTTATATCAGATTTTGGGTTGAATCTGACCCAGCTATAAACAACCTGGTGAAATCAGTCATTCTAGGCTTGCCAGAAGCTCACTCAATAGAGTCTTTCTTGTTGCCCAAGGACCATTCATTTTATCTGTTCAGACACCTGGCTCAGTCAAATGGCACAATGTTCTAGCACCAAGTCCAGGCACACTGATGACATTCAAGCAAGTTTTTATGTCTGCATGTTTTTATGTCTGCATGCATAGCACATGCAGACAATTCATTAATTATGTTACTGCTTCACTGAATGATCATTTCATTCTGCAGATATTGATCCCTCTATGGTGGGCCAGCAAGACAAGACTAGCTACTAGAAATTGGTCACTTGGACCAGGACATGGGGCATCTTTCCACATAAAAATAGATGTGGTACCTTTAGGTTATTGTGATCTGATTCTACAGTTCCAGACCACAAACGTCAATGTGGTTTAAGACCTAAACAAGCAAAAGTTCAGAATAAGGTGTTGTACTTCGAAGGAGGGTACAGTGTTCAGTTTTTACAGGGGGTCTGTACTTTAAACGTAAAAATACAAATACCACTATATGACAACAAAATTTAGACTGTTGATAAAACATAAGTATTAAGTTGCTTAACAACCTGTGCTTTGATACAAAGCACATTACAAACCCTTGTTACATGGTCCAACCATAACAGGAAAAAAATTCACTTCATGTCTGAAGTGAGTGTGCCTCACAGCAAAACACAAGCATTTTAAGTTTGAGTCAGAGTGAGCAGATTTTTATGGAAGTAATTTCCAGACTATTTTCCAAACTAATTGCATACTGTATTTGCAATTACAGTTTACATTTTTTTAAACATAAATTCTGTCATACAGTGGAATTGTGATCCATGTCTTAGAAGTTATGAGCATGACATATCAAATAGTAACAGCAATTACCCCATTTGCTGCTTAACTTTCTGAGCATCACATATGGAGCCTGCCAAAATTAAAATCTAACCACAATTCCTCTTGCATTTGCATTTCAGATGCCTTGCATAGGAACCTTGATATATAGCCTTGACATATCTGTTGTTCAAGAATAAAAAAAAAAATGGCTTGGTTTTACTATATTTACATTTAGTAAAAATTAAATAAAAGTATTAATTCTATTAATTAATAATAATCTTTTGCTTTGTTTGTTCACTTGAGGTATCAGGTAAATCAGAAACAAAAGTGGCTTTCATCCCATTTTTCTTCTTGTCCGTTTTCTGCAAGGCATCCTAAAATATGGTTTACTTTGTGTGGACTTTGTGTTTCTATTTTAAATTTGGCAAACACTATATGTTCATATAAAAGAAAATGCAAATGGTAATATTTGATTTGCATTTTCATTTGTATTATGCCACAATTTATGCGTCCACAATAGAAAACGTAACTGTAAATACAATAAAAAAATACAAAGTAAATAGTCAGGAAAATACTTCCACTGTTTTGTAACTCACTGTAAAAAAAATCTGCAGGTGATTTTTTTCCTTCAATTCATTAAGGGATTCATTTGAATATGAGGTCTCTTTCGAAGGCCAGCTGAACTTGCTGTGCCTTACTTTTATAGTGCATGTACTGATGGCGGTCAATGAAGTCATTCCTCAATAGCAGTCATTCCTTATAGCAGTCACTACACTTGGCATAGCTCTTAGAATTTGTGGTATTTTGAAAGGAGATTTTGTGCTGTCCATCTGTCTTTTGTTTCCATCTCTCTTTTTTACACTGTAAAAAACTCTACAGTTTTTCTTGCCATCATCCCTTTGTCCTCTTGTCACTAAATCTATGAATTGTTCCATGTCTTTATTCATTGTGCGTGTCCATTTTGAAGGTGCAGGAATAGCAGTGTGAAAATTTTTGACCTTATAGTTGTATTCAGCCATTGCTACCACTTCCAAAACTGTTAACAGCTCTATGCCCTTTGCCTGAAAGACCCTGTTAGAGGAATCTAACATCAGCAGCTTTAAAGCAAAAAAAAAACAAAAACATGAAGGCAGACCAAAGGCCTCCATCCTTATCTCTGCACTGTAAGCACACTCTGCATCAATCTCCAACAATAATGATGTGATGTCCTTAAAAGATCCTATTATTGTAGACACGGTGTCTAAATGTCCTGTCCACTTTGGATGAAGTAGTCATGTTAAGCACCCACCTTTATACCCTACAGCAACAATAGGCCTTCAGAAGAATTTGTACAGGCATCCACAAACGTCAAATAAATCGGTGACTGCCTTCTCTGCTGCCCATGCACAGATAATTACCAGATGCAGTTGGCAATTTAAGCAATGACCTAGGGTATTTTTCTCACCTATCTCTCTTTCAACAGTTTTTCAACACCACCATGCCTCTCAGCCATCACTGAAGCCCCATCATATACTTGACTTAAAATATTTGATGTATCACGTCCTGTTTTTAAAAGCTCTGCAATTATTAGGCTCATTAGTGTATTTTGAATCTATAATATCGCCTGTGGCTATGTGAGAAGATGCTCTGTTGCTTCATTTGATGTGGATACAAAGTGAATAACAAATGTTTTCATAACCAGTGGCATTCCCCGTCACATCCATGATCGTAATATCATGATGTGTCTATATCTTCCACAATGGCATCTGTCACCACATTACTCAGTGTTCAGATCAGTTGATACTGAATTTTCAGCTGGTATAGTTTGTGTTGCATGGAAAAAAATTTTTATAATTTCAGCTAACTCAGGGTCTTCTTTGACTGTGTAATTAAAAGTTAGAGAAAGAACATGCTAAGTTAATCTGTCATCTCCTTAGTATTATTATGGCTCCTGTTGAACAGTAATTGATTCTCTGTGAGAAATCCCACAACATCAGTAGGAGCAAATGAATAGTACTGGTTTGTATTTAGCTGGTCAGCAGTGAGTGTGGAATGGACTGATTGATGTAATCTCCTTGTCACAGTTGATGTGCCTCTCATGTTCCATCCACTTCAACACTTCCTTGTTTCCAATTCTATTACCCTGTCACTGTGAAGGTTGAGTCGACTGAGGCATGTGTATTGTTAAACATCCTTAATAGATTACAGAATGCTGCATTTGCCTTCACACTGTATTCCAGCCATTTCCAAGTCCATGTCTTTACATTATGATTAATACAAAGAATGTCAAGCAATGACCATGACATGCCACCCTCCACATGCCAGTGTCTTCTCCACAAAAATATTACTTAATGGTGTGGTTGTTCCAGGACATCTGCACTGGCTGGTGCAAAATTATAGAACATGGGTAGATTTGAAAACTTAGGTGATTTATGAGCTCTATATTAATTTACTATATCACAAATAAATTGGAACAGCTATCTTTAATAGAGAAAGAGGATTTGTGCAGGTCCAGTATGTTAGTAAATTTGTTCCATAGCAATCTTTGTGCTAATAATGTGTGTGTGTGTGTGTGTGTGTGTGTGTGTGTGTGTGTTGTTTTATATTTTTTATATATATTTTATATTTTTCATGATCCTACCGATTCCAATTAGTAGATCTGGTTCCAGTGGTGATATGGTTTGCAATGTGCTCACTGAGTATACAAGAGCATGTGCTCATGCTGGACACCCATTGCACAACTGGAGAGGACATTTTCCTCTGTGTGGTATGTAACACATAAGAAGTATTTGTAGATACTTGTAATAGTAATAATTGTAGAAGTAATAGATTTGGGTTTGCACATGTATTTGTATTTGGTAGAGAATGAGTTAGACAATAAAAATAGTATGGTATGGAATATTACACTGCAGAAATGATTAATTTGCAATGGGTGGTGTGTGTCATGTATGGTGTATTATACATTTTTAATTGCAGTTTGGTTTTGGTTTTTGCAGAGATTGAATGCCCTACAGAGCTAATTTACAGAGAGTGCATCACATGTTGTCCTGTGCACTGCAATACTGAACACATCTGCATCGACAACAAACTACAGTGTTTGGATGGCTGCTACTGTCCAGATGGTGAGTAAGAAATTTTCATTTTGGTTATATTTTGAAGCAACTGTCCCCTCCAGAATGAGATATGAGATATTTCATAAGAAAACAGATCAAAATGTATTTAATTTCTTTAATTTCTTAATATTTACATGTACTTTATATGTGTTAAACAACTTAGAACAAGTTGCCTTTGTGACAAATCACACACGTTTTATGCGAGCAAGTAAATTAATGCAAATAACACTTAATATGCTTGCATCAAGCCGATATCCTATTGACAGTGACTCAATGATCAGCCTGTTGCATTCTTCTTTTGTGTTGCTTTTCCATGCTTGCCCTACAGCTTCTTTCAGTTGTTGCTTGCTTTCATAGGTAATTTTTCTTCATTCTCCTCTTCAGGAGATGAAATTCATGCTCAATTGGATTAAGGTTATTGTGCCATGCTTGTACAATGGTGCTAATTGATACACCCTCTTTTGTCAGCTTCGAAATGGCTTGCTTTTCTGCAAGAGATAGTATCAGACCAAGAATAGATGTTCAGAGCTATTAATTGTTTAAACAATTAATATAACAGGGTATACCTGGGTAACAATTATCGTCTTTAAGTTAACATTTTTAATCAATTAAAAAATGGTTCGGTTCAAACAAAAGGTGCATGTCCTGTTCTTTTGCTATTTTTTCTATTCAGACTAATTTCGTGTGTGTTTCCTTGGAAAACAATACAATTATATATATATATATATATATATATATATATATATATATATATATATATATATATATATATATATATATATATATATATATATATATATATATATATATATATATATATATATATATATATATATATATATATATATATACACATACATATGTTGGGGAGTAACTAGTCACATGTAACGGCGTTACGTAATTTAATTACAAAATAAATGTAACAGTAATTCGTTACAGTTACTGAGAAAAAATGTGTAATTAAATTACAGTTACTTATGAAAATGTTAAAGATTACAAATAGGGTTACATCTGAATATTTTCTTTAAAAAACTAGGATATGCTGAATAATATTAGTTTGTTTCTTGAATTTTTTAAACGGTGCTATTCTGATGCTTTTCATTGGTTCTCTGGTTTGAATTTGCGGCGCACCAAGTCTGACAATTACATTAATCCACATTGCCGCTGAAAGCTTTAGGCTACTACAACCTGTCGGAGAGTTGCCACCATGAATGAAAAAATTCATGCCCACACACACACACACAGATTTAATTCATTTCTTTCCCTAATTACATTGAAGGCTATGAGACACCAGTGTTTTTCTTTTATTAACTGTTTTAATAACTGTTTTATTGCCTATGTGGGTTAATGTATATGCTTTATTTTTTCAGATTATGTTTTTTTTTTCAAGGCATTGTTACTTGCCAGTGTGTCCTATCATAGCTATGCAAAGATTTGATTACTAAAACAATGCTAAACAATTTTTGTTATGAAGTCTGGTTTTGTGGTGGCTGTGCTTAACATTAAATTAACATAATCTTAATTCAAGTGATGAAAGATTTTGAAATTCTAACAGAGTTGAGTACTACTGTGAGGTTAACCCTGCCTGGTATAAATGTTTGGAAATGATTTAGTTGAAAATATCCATTAGAAACTTAAAAGTAATCAAAAAGTAATGAAATGTAATCAGTTACCTTACTGCCTTATGAGGATTGTCAAGCAAAATCCATTCAAGAATTTGAGTAAACTTCACAAGGAATGGACTGAGGCTGGGGTCAAGGCATCAAGAGCCACCACACACAGACATGTCAAGGAATTTGGCTACAGTTGTCATATTCCTCTTGTTAAGCCACTCCTGAACCACAGACAATGTCAGAGGCGTCTTACCATTTTATATAATCTATTTTTGAATAAGCATTAATGACTATGGGGCGGGGGGATAAATTTTGTCCCCACCGGATATAAAAATAATTCAGCAGTGGTAGGGATATTTAGACCAGAGGGGGGGATACCGCCACCGCCAATTGCAAATTCAAAAGGACTATAACATGCTTCAGTGATAAAAATGAGCACAGGTAACACAAGTACAAATTTGTCAATTACACCCAAAATTACTTGTCCAACTATTGCATTTGTGACATGCATGACATTTCTAATCATTTGTGCAGTCTTGTGCAGGAGTTCCCAAACTAGGGTTGTCTTAATTTACAAAAAGCAGAAAATTTTTATTTACTTTATTTACTAATTTTATTTTTAAAATTAAACATTTTTTATTTTTAAAGTAAAAATTTTTTTACTTTATATTATTTATTTATTTACTTTTTTTTTTCTTTCAAAGGTAATATTACAAAAAAAAACCACATGTGGCAGCTGGTGGGTCTGAATACATTCATAACACTATATACTGATCAGGCCTAACATGATGACCACCTGCCTAATATTGTGTTGGTCCCCTTTTGCTGCCAAAACAGCCATGACCCATTGAGGCTTAGACTCCACTAGATCCCTGAAGGTGTGCTGTGGTATCTGGCACCAAGATGTTAGCAGTCCTGTAAGTTGCGAGGTGGGGCCTCCATGGATCGAACTTGTTTGTCCAGCACATCCCACAGATGCTCAACTGGATTGAGATCTGGGGAATTTGGATGCCAAGTCAACACCTCAAATTCATTGTTGTGTTCATCAAACCATTCCTGTACCATTTTTGCTTTGTGGCACGGCACATTATCTCGCTGAAAAAGACCACAGGCATCAGGGAATACCATTTACATGAAAGAGTGTACATGGTCTGCAACAATGCTTAGGTAGACAACAAACTGCGATGCACTGTGTATTCTGACACCTTTCTATCAGAACCAGCATTAACTTCTTCAGCAATTTGAACAACAGTAGCTTGTCTATTGGATCGGATCACATGTGCCAGCCTTCACTCCCCACATACATCAGTGAGCCTTGGCTGCCCATGACCCTGTCACCGGTTCACCACTGTTCCTTCAAAATGTTCACTTGCTGCCTAATCTATCCCATCCCCTAACAGATGCCATGATGAGGAGATAATCAGTGTAATTCACTTTAATTAATTGATTCATGCATGCAAAAAAGTATTTTAATTTAGCAACAGATCTAATTTTGAAAATGTAATGAAAACAAAAACCAACAGTTTTTTTTGCATGACTAGGCAAGTTGTTACTTAGGGAGCCTGACTGATTTTTAACTGAATGAGAGTCAAGCAAGACTTTTTATTTTCATTTAATTGTAGAAAGCTGTTTGCCATCCAAGTCTTGATTTTGGATAGACATGGAAAAAGATGGTCAAATGAATGACTAATGTCTGGTTTGATAGGAATTTGGAAATCATCAGCATAACAATGCGTATCATCTGGTTTGATCAGAAATTTGGAATTGTTAACATAGCAATGATATGCATGTCCTGATACATACAGTTATATTTTTGATAAAGGGAGAACAAAATAGGCCTCAAAAGGTGATAAGGAAAATGACCAAGTGCTATCAGAAAAGCCCTACCCTAGAAATAGGAAGCAAACCACTGTAATACCAGGCCCTGTTTGCCATACTTAAGGCGTTTTAAGAGACTATGGTGATTGATTGTGTCAAACACTGTACTTCAGAATCAAAATAACAGACAATCCAAAAACAATGGATAACAAAATTTGTTACAAAATTTGAATTACCATTTGTTTAAATTATTTGTTACCTTCAGTAATCTTGGCTTGGTACTATGAAAATGTTTAATGTAATCAAGTATGAGATGAACTGAATTTCTCTGAACCTTTGAGATAAATGGAAATTTAATTTAAAATTAACTTGCCAAAAAACAAATTAACTAGCTGTAATATTGTGTAGTGGTTAATAAAAGTTGAATGGATTTGTGACTGACTGACTGCTGTAGAGTCTCTTGTTCCATCTCTTATTTGAGATTTCACCCTCTCTCATTCACCTAGTGTTTAGTCTCTCTTGCATTTTTTTGATTTTCTATGCTTGTGGATGGCTGTGGTCACATTAAATGTTTATGTTCAAGACAGCACAATCAGAAAAATG
This sequence comes from Hemibagrus guttatus, assembly GCA_033459395.1. NCBI lineage: Eukaryota > Metazoa > Chordata > Actinopteri > Siluriformes > Bagridae > Hemibagrus > Hemibagrus guttatus. The sequence continues at coordinate 5,099,049 of JAUCMX010000026.1, read as the reverse complement.
ATGGGCAAGTATGACTTTCATTGACAGGGCTAATCTATGAGGATGGCATCTGTGTGAAGCCATCAGACTGTCCTTGTGAACACCGGGGAATGCTCTACACTTCAGGGCACACTATACAGGAGGAGTGCAACAACTGGTTGGATACAACCACTTCTATACAATGTCACACATTGCAATATTTATAATGGTATATAAATAGCATGATAGAAACATTTCAATTGACTCTGTGCCTGTAATGTCTCTGTCTCTTTTAGCACTTGTGTTGGGGGTGTATGGAACTGCACAGAACACAGCTGCCCAGGTTCATGCTCTTTCAGTCTTTAACTCTGTCTCTCTATTCACTCTTATTTAGTCTCTATTACTTGTACATGCTGCTCCATCCACATCTGTCATTAATATGTTGAGACTATGACATACCATGTCTTAAATAGTTAAATGACAAATTCTGAGTACCTGTTGCAGTTATCAGTACAGATCACACAATGTTTTTATTAAACAAAAGTATAAAAACAGATCTTAAAATAAATATCACCTACTAGTTGGTTGCATATCCCACTGACATCACCAAACTGTTGGATTCTACTTTGGTTATGCTTTTTCAAGCTTGCATCACAGATTCTTCAGTTGTTATTGTTTCTTTTGGGAAGTTTCTTCTATTAATCTTAGCTTCAGTATATAAAATGCATGCTCAGTTCGATTAAGGTCTGGTGATTGATCAGACATTCCACTTTTTCACCCCTGCAGTCCTTTGCTGTGCGCTTTCAGTCATTGTCTTGATGAATATGAATACTTAATACTGAAATGACTTCCTCTGTATTTGTTATTCACATGAAACCATTATGTTCACATGAAACCAGGGAGAAAACATAAAAAATATACATAATCAATGTGTGGTTATATTTTTATACATTGATTAGCATGTGGCAGTTTTGAAATTGAAGGTTAGAGGTATGCATTGGGCCTAAAAAATGTTTTGGTAGCAGGCAGCCAAAAGCTTGTGTAACAAAAGAGATAATACATTTCTAATAACTTCCTTGAATTTCCAGTTTAAGCACTTTTTACACCAGACACATGCTTTACGCAGTGTATATTCCATTCATTCTGTGATGCTTTTTATTTTACACTGTGTTTGGCTCTAGCATTAATTTCTGTGTCTTCGTTCACTGATATAGTAAATGAAAAATTACAAACCTATACTAGAATGCATGTTGCTACAGTAGAACTGCAGGCTGAAAGAATGAACTATCATCCGGTGAAAGCTGACTTAAGTAAAACATTTTCTGTGCATTAATATTTAATCAGATTATATTTCTATATGATATCTGAACACTAAACACACTATATGTGTTATATGTTGCAGGGGAATGCTCAGTTACAGGAGACATGTATTTTCAATCTTTTGATGGCCAGGTTTACACCTTCCCAGCTACATGTCAGTATGTTTTAGCCAAAAGCCGAAACCCAGGCGGGTTTATTGTGACAATCCAGAATACCCCATGTGGACCTGTAAGTGCTTTAACACTGTCATAGTATTACAGAATTTATCAAATGTTTTTGATTCCTCTTTAATATAAATATTTTTTTAGATCAAGCATCTGGTAGTTGTTACTCTTAAAAATAATTTCAGTTAGATGTCAGATTACATACCATTTACCAGAAATATTGTGAAATTCTGTGAAATTGTTTTACTGAAGCGGAAGGCTTTTGTGTCATCCCACAATGGTTTCCTTTATAACTATTCAGGTGTTTCCATTTGGTCCTTTTCTTGCAAATAGCACTAGCACAGTCATCACCTCATGTCTGTAACCATGACCTCACATGTGTAGTTGTTCACAAAAAACATCAGAATGATGAAAAATTGTGATCTATATGGCTGTTGGTTCCAGAAGGGTTGGTTTGAATATTTCAGAAACCACTGATCTCCTAGGAAGTCTCTAGTTTTTACACAGAATGGTGCAAAAAAACAAAAACAAAGAAAGGCCAGAGGAAAATGGCCAGATTGGTCCAAGCTGACAGGAAATTATAAAATCATATACAAACCATGGTGAGCAGAAAAGCATCTTAACTTGCACAAATCTTGAGGTAGATGGGCTATATCAGCAGAACACCACAATGGGTTCAACTCCTGTCAGACAGGATTACTCAAACCTTACAATTGACTGCTATTTAAAAAAAAAAATCATCTGCATTTTTCCAGGCTCCAGCTGTCCAATTTGGTTATTCTGTGTCCACAAAAGCCTCAGAGTTTTGTTCTTGGCTGACAGGAGTGGAACCTGATAAACCTAAATTTAAATTTCAGTAAAGTTTTCATCATTACAGTGAGATGTTTCAGTACATGACATGCTGCTAATTACAGAATAGTGAAAAAGCTTTAGAAATGCTTTTAGAATTCAGTTGATTGATTTCTCACAAAGGCTTCTTTTTCAATGTAAAATTATGCCTATGACTGATTTTCTATTTATTATTCCTAAAGCTCTCCTATTACCTTTGCATGATCTGTTATGTACTTAATAATTCTTTTTAATATGCAGTTGAATTAGATGACATGTCCAATGTGAACTGGCCTTAAGAATTAAGTCATGGACATCACGTAACATTTATCACTATTTATGTTTCTCCAGTTTAAATTGAAAACACACACTTGTGTGTTCATGCACTTAGCAAGTTGATTTTAAATGAAGTGATTTAGCAGGCTACATTAATTACAGTATAAATTCAAATTCAAATTTTATAATTCAAGTATATGGAAAGAATAAGAGCTTTAGTGAGGTCAAGAGCCAGTGTTCCAATTCACCCCAGGGTGTTCAAACCTGGCACAGATTCAGTCAGCTTTGCTTTTATTGCCATCATTATCCTGAAAAAAAAAAAAATCCAGATTGATGTAATTTTGTTTCCTCTCTTTATTAGAATGGCAGTATTCTCTAGGATTATGTCACATGCAGTACAAATAAAAAGTCTATTATAGCTGCTAGAATTGCAAGTTAGATACAAAAAATGAAAACAAAATAAATATCTAAAAGCTATTTACATCATCATTAATCAGAATCACTTCATTGATGACAGGTATATGATATGGGACAGTGCTATTGGCATATATTTAATAATTGTGGGTAAATGAGCACAGTACTAGTGTCACGTTTCCGGTGTCCATAGCATGAAGGAAGCAGACCCAGTGTGGAGATAGACAAAAGACAGGGGTTTTATTAACTTAAAACAAACAAACAAACAAACAAACAAACAAACAAACATAAGCACAAGACCGACACCACACATAGATGCTACATAAAGACGACGACCAGCCCCGAACCCTGGCAAAAGGCCACTATAAATACAAAGACTAATCCCAAGCAACATTAGGAACAAGTGTACAGCAATCAGGAAATAATAGGACCAAGCGGGGCTAAAGCAAGACACATGACAGACGTAAACATAAACACAGGCATGACACAACCCCCTGGCGGAAAACCCCCCCAGTGGCCCAACACAGGGCCTCCACCTGTAACAACTAGACCAATAATAATATTTTTATACCACTATGGGTATCAATACCACTAGTATTGATGCATCATTTCAGTGCAAACCACTTTAAACATGCAGGTGCACTGCACAATGAAATTCTTACTTAATATATAAATGTATAAAATTAATGTTACTAATAAGTACTAGGGGGGCACGGTGGCTTAGTGGTTAGCACATTTGCCTCAAACCTCCAGGGTTGGGGATTCAAGTCCTGCCTCCGCCGTGTGTGTGGAGTTTGCATGTTCTCCCCATGCCTGGGGGGTTTCCTCTGGGTACTCCCGTTTCCTCCCCCAATCCAAAGGCATGCATGGTAGGTTGATTGGCATCTCTAAATTGTCCGTAGTGTGAATATAAATATAATGCAGTTTACGACATTGATACAATATGTTTTGTCTTTGTGTACAAGAGGCAGCATTCAATTGTGCTAAAATGTGTAATGTTCTACAGGTTTGATAACAGAAGAATGGCTTTGTTTGTGTGTAGCAATTTGAGTCTACCACCTCACTGAACAGAATCAGTTGTAAGTGCTGTATGAGCAGCAGTGGTTGATAGTTATTGACAAGCTTGGCTGGCCTGCAGATAAAAAATGTTCCTTAACCATGTGGTTCTTGACATTACATTCCTGAAGCATTTACCTGATAGTCGGAGTGTAAACTTGTTGTGTTTGGGGGTGGGTTCCATCAAATACTGTGGGCTATAAATAGACAATTATTTTAATAATAATAGACAAATAATAGACAAATAGCAAAAATTATTTTAGGGCTATACTGACCACTTTTGAATGCACTTCGCACTTCTCTACTCCTCAGCAAGATGAATGTGGGAAGGAGGAAAAGCATGACTTTGCTATTGGTACTAGCCAAAGAAACAAGGAAATTGAAACATTCCACTAGCTGTGAAGGAAACCATTTTGATAGTCTGGAACAAATGAAGTAGAACACATATATTTAATAGATTAGTATATATATTTGGAATAAAGCTGTCTGTCAGATTTCTTTTACTTCTTCACAGCTCTTTGGTGAAGATGAAACAGAGTTTGAAATTCTGTGTGCTACAACATTTGATAGAACATTAAAAGGCCCAAAACTTTTCTTTTTCTTTCTCAGCTTATCTCTGACAGCTGCGAATAAATTTCAAAGACCTTGTAGTGCAGGGAAAGTGAGAGGACAGAGAAAGAAGCATTTCAGTAAAATGCTTACTGGGAGATCTGTTTTTGGACAGCCTTCACCTTTGGTAGCATCTGTAGTCTCATGAATGAAGCAATTCAGCCTCAGAGTGCTATAGTTCAGCCTCAAATTTCCTCAGAATATATGATCTCTCATGAATACTTGCCCAGTTACTGAATTACATAATTACTAAATGATCTACAATTGAAGCATTAGATAAAATATGTTGTGTTACCTGTTTTGCTGCTCTTCACTAGTGCTTGCAATGCCTCTATAGGTCTGTGTGTGTGTGTGTGTGTGTGTGTGTGTGTGTGTGTGTGTACTGCACTGTAGAATTTGGATGGGGCTTGTATTCAGTCAGTAAACCTGGTCCTGAATGAGGACCCTCGCACTGAGGTCACAATCAGCCACAGTGGAGAGGTGTACATGGCAAGCCAGATCCGTGTCTCTCTGCCATATTCAGACGGTAACATGTTGCTGTTTCTGCTATAGACAAAGAAAATTTAATATCATGCTAATTGTACTTATGTTAATTGCACTTATATACAACTTAAATGCATGCATTTTTATTTTTCTTCATAGAGATGTTTCAGATCCAGGAGCTATCATCCATGTTTGTCCAGTTAAAGACAGTGCAGGGTTTACGGCTACAGTACAACTGGAAAGAATTTCGGCTGTACTTGCAGCTTGGAGAACTGTGGAGGGACAATACAGTGGGGTTGTGTGGTACCTTCAATGGTAATATACAGGATGACTTTCTGTGAGTATCTTATTTCATCCAGTTTTTGTACACATATTCGATGTTTGTGCACTTGATTTGAAAAATTATCCCCTGCTCCTATGCCAAATGTCACTGTATGAAACAAATAGTAAACTACAATAATATAATGATAGTCTCTTCCATCTAGCTATGTCTTGTGTTTGTATTTTGTTTGTGTCTATTTTAATTTGTCTGTTGTATGCATTTTAGTGCACCATCAGGCATGATAGAGAGTTCTCCAAACTTGTTTGGAAATGCTTGGCGCTTGCCATCAGCCTGCATGCCACGACCCAGTTTGCCTCAGCTGGATCCATGTGATACTCATCAGCAAGCTGGTAACCCACACAGACACACAGACATAATTAAAGAAAAAAATTAGAATCAGGGCCTTGCTATCTGATATAAATTCATGGATTCCTGTCCAAAGTCATTCAATGTTATGTTTACATTTGGTATATATTTATTTTCATTCATGTTGAAGGTTCTCATTACTTAAATATAAGGATTTAGATTCGTACCCATATAATGAATGGACAGCATGAATGCTTGCATGTATTTTCTTCACTGTTTCTTCTGACTCACTAAATGTCCCGTAAGCAGCCACAATGAAACTTTTTATTATGCCTTTCACTCCTTCTTCTGAATGTCCGATTTTGAGGCCCACAGGACCTGTGTACAAGCTTAAAAATTTGTTAAAATGTAATTGCAGATGTCTTATAATGTCAACTATAGTCTCACAATGCATCCAGTTGAAATTCACTTTTATTTCAATGTAATAAATGTTTTATTTATTTATTAATTAATTAATTACATTAATTACATTTTTTTAATTTAATTTAAATTTCTAGTTGTACTCACTGTGTGTGTGCCCAAAAGTTATGTAAACAAATGATTAAACTTAGCTCATGCTCTAAAGCATGTTGCTTGATCACCTCCCCAGTTTAACCGTGTCATTACTACAGCTGCAAAATTGGAAAAAGACAAAACAAATGTGTAAAGGCAACATGTAGTCATACACAAATTCCATGTATCTGTATGAAAAATATAAAAGTTTGAATGTCTTGTACATCCAACCTTCTGCACTACCAACTGTACTCTAGCCTAGCTGCGAAACGTTGTTGAAACTTGTTAGTCATCTGAGCTGTGCTTAAAACTTGTTCCTATTTTTCCCAGCTTTGTGACATAAATTGTACAAAATTTTAAAAATATCTACCAATAGCATTAACTATTTACTACTTAACACTTGCTGCAACATGCTTCAGTATTGAAAGCAGTGAGGCATTGGCATGGATAGAGTCACATTAACTGGAGGCTACATACATACTGCAAATCATTCAAGATTCGTCTGCATGCTGATCTTGTATATTTATGCTCATTTTCTACCTATTCACATTTTTTTCCTATAAGCCTTTTTTCCTGTAAATGTTGAGCAGAGCTACTATATACTACATAACTGAAAGGAGTAGAACCTGATGTAAATCTCTAGCTTTGAGGTGGATGGGCTACTACAGGAGAAATTTTATCAGGTTCAGCTCCATTCAGTTTAGAACAAGAACCTGAGTCTCACTGACACAGACTCACCCAAACTGGACAGTGAACCCAAAGACCAGGTGATTTTTTCATTTCAGTTTGGGTGAGTCTATGAACTTGCTCTTGGCTGTTTGAAGTGGAAACCAATGTGCCGTTCATCTGTAGTTGCCCATCTACCTCAAGATTCAATGTTTTGTGCATGTGCATCAGTGTTTATAGGTGTTTGGAAAAGATTATACATGACATTTAAACATTTAAACTTAAATTTTGTGGTACAATGAATAACTTATTACTCCACTATTCACATGTGTAATGTTTCACTCATTTTGTCACCACCTGCTAAGTATGCTGATAGACCAATTTTTTGTCATGCATCGCAGGCAAGCTCTTATTGGAATTTCTGTATATACAGTGGGGCAAAAAAGTATTTAGTCAGCCACCAATTGTGCAAGTTCTCCCACTTAAAAAGATGAGAGAGGCCTGTAATTTTCATCATAGGTACACTTCAACTATGAGAGACAGAATGATAAAAAAAAAACAAAAACAAGAAAATCACATTGTCTGATTTTTAAAGAATTTATTTGCAAGTTATGGTGGAAAATAAGTATTTGGTCAATAACAAAAGTTCATCTCAATACTTTGTTAAATACCCTTTGTTGGCAATGACAGAGGTCAAACGTTTTCTGTAAGTCGCCACAAGGTTTTTATACACTGTTGCTGGTAGTTTGGCCCATTCCTCCATGCAGATCTCCTCTAGAGCAGTGATGTTTTGGGGCTGTCGCAGGGCAACACGGATTTTCAACTCCCTCCAAAGATTTTCTATGGGGTTGAGATCTGGAGACTGGCTAGGCCACTCCAGGACCTTGAAATGCTTCTTACGAAGCCACTCCTTCGTTGCCCGGATGGTGTGTTTGGGATCATTGTCATGCTGAAAGACCCAGCCACGTTTCATCTTCAATGCCCTTCATGATAGAAGGAGGTTTTTACTCAAAATCTCACGATACATGGCCCTATTCATTCTTTCCTTTACACGGATCAGTCGTCCTGGTCCCTTTGCAGAAAAACAGCCCCAAAGCATGATGTTTCCACCCCCATGCTTCACAATAGGTATGGTGTTCTTTGGATGCAACTCAGCATTCTTTCTCCTCCAAACACGACAAGTTGAGTTTTTACCAAAAGGTTCTATTTTGGTTTCATCTGACCATATGACATTCTCCCAATCCTCTTCTGGATCATCCAAATGCTCTCTAGCAAACTTCAGATGGGCCCGGACATGTACTGGCTTAAGCAGGGGGACACGTCTGGCACTGCAGGATTTGAGTCCCTGGCTGCGTAGTGTGTTACTGATGGTAGCCTTTGTTACTTTGGTCCCAGCTCTCTGCAGGTCATTCACTAGGTCCCCCCGTGTGGTTCTGGGATTTTTGCTCACCGTTCTTGTGATCATTTTGACCCCACGGGGTGAGATCTTGCGTGGAGCCCCAGATCGAGGGAGATTATCAGTGGTCTTGTATGTCTTCCGTTTTCTAATAATTGCTCCCACAGTTGATTTCTTCACACCAAGCTGCTTACCTATTGCAGATTCAGTCTTCCCAGCCTGGTGCAGGTCTACAATTTTGTTTCTGGTGTCCTTTGACAGCTCTTTGGTCTTGGCCATAGTGGAGTTTGGAGTCTGACTGTTTGAGGTTGTGGACAGGTGACTTTTATACTAATAATGAGTTCAAACAGGTGCCATTAATACAGGTAACGAGTGGAGGACAAAGGAGCCTCTTAAAGAAGAAGTTACAGGTCTGTGAGAGCCAGAAATCTTGCTTTTTTGTAGGTGACCAAATACTTATTTTCCACCATAATTTGCAAATAAATTCTTTAAAAATCAGACAATGCTATTTTCTGTTTTTTTTTCTTCTCATTCTGTCTCTCATAGTTGAAGTGTACCTATGATGAAAATTACAGGCCACTCTCATCTTTTTAAGTGGGAGAACTTGCACAATTGGTGGCTGACTAAATACTTTTTTGCCCCACTGTAGATGTCTTCCAATGTTGCCTATACAGACTGTGATGCTTATTTTTTGTTGTTGGTTTTTACAAATCTTTATTGCCAACTTTTTTTTACCATGTTAACACAAATTTTTAAATGTGTGTATAAAAAATAATGTATGGAAGCTAGGGAGTGATAAATTGAACATTTTCAAGGCTTGGACCAAAGCCTAATTGGGGTCATTTACATATTATTAAGATGAATATGTGTCTGTATACTTATATTGCCTGAATTCAGCGTCCTATGCTGTGGAGAAGTGTGACATATTGACACAGGAGGTATTTGCTGTGTGTCATGAGCATGTGAGTCCCATGGCCTTCCAGCTGCAGTGCCGTGCAGATGTGTGCAGATGTGGAACACCGTGTCTCTGTTCTGCGCTTGCCCATTACACACGCACTTGTAGGAAGCACAATATCATCATTGAGTTCCGCTCACATGTGCCTGAATGTGGTGAGTGAACAATAAATCTTTATGCAACTTCTAATCAGCACTGTCAAACCTTTTAAAGTCATTTATCTTCTAGTCCCATGCTAAGGCCTCTGTATGTTCTGCAGCTGTAACATGTCCGCCAACAATGGAATATGGTGTGTGTGTGTCATCTTGTGAACGGCACTGCCTCTCCCTGTCACTCCCAAAGGTTTGTGGAGATGAGTGTGAGGAGGGATGTGTGTGTCCTCAAGGCACATACTACAGCATGCACACACAGACCTGCATTAAAAGGTAAATTGGCCAAAACTCAGCTTTCCATAGCTTAAAAGAAAGCCTGATGTATTATACTGATCTCTTTGTCACAGTGATTTTGCACTTCTTCAGTACAGTACTCACACAGAAAACATGCTACTATCATGAACACAATTTTGACTTTTTGAATATATCATACACCAAGCATAACATTATGACCACCTGCCTAATATTGGTTGGTCCCCCTTTTGCTGCCAAAACAGCCCTGACCCGATAAGGCATGGTTTCCACTAGATCCCTGAAGGTGTGCTGTTGTATCTGGTGCCAAGATGTTAGCAGCAGATCCTTTAAGTCCTGTAAGTTGTGAGGTGGGGCCTCCATGGATCTAACTTGTTTGTCCAGCACATCCCACAGATGCTTGATTAGATTGAGATCTGGGGAATTTGGAGGCCAAGTCAACACCTCAAACTCGTTGTTAAACCATTCCTGAACCATTTTTGTTTTGTGGCACAGTGCATTATCCTGCTGAAAGAGGCTACAGCCATCAGGGAATACTGTTTCCATGAAAGGATGTACCTGGTCTGCAACAATGCTTAAGTAAGTGGTACGTGTCAAAGTAATATCCACATGGATGGCAGGACCCAATGTTTCTCAGCAGAACATTGCCCAAAGCAGAACATTGCCCAAGCCTCCACTGGCTTGCTTTCTTCCTATAATGCATCCTGGTGCTGTGTGTTCCCCAGGTAAGCAAATGCACCTGGGCCATTAATCAGACCAGGCCACCTTCTTCCATTGCTCCGTGGTCCAGTTACGATGCTCACATGCCCATTGTTGGTGCTTTTGGTGGTGCACAGGGGTCAGCATGGACACCCTGTCCGGTCTGTGGCTATGCTGCCCCATATGCAACAAACTGTGATGCACCATGTATTCTGACACCTTTCTATCAGAACCAGCATTAATTTCTTCAGCGATTAGACCACACGGGCCAGCCTTTGCTCCCCACGAGCACCAATGAGCCTTGACCGCCCATGACCCTGTCACCAGTTCACTACTGTTCCTTCCTTGACCACTTTTGATAGATACTGACCATTGCAGACTGGGAACACCCCACAAGAGCTGCAGTTTTGGAGATGTTCTGATCCAGTCGTCTAGCCATCACAATTTGGCTCTTCGTCAAACTTGCTCAATTCCTTATGCTTGCCCATTTTTTCTGCTTCTAACACATTAACTTTGCATCATTCTTTGCATCATTCAGTCACCCAGATGAGAGTAGGTTCACTTCTGAGTCTGATTCCTGTCATGGCTTCTTTCTCATGTTGTCTCATGGAGATTGTCATTGCTATAAACATATAGAAATATTTATGCATGTAATTTATATATTTCTGTAAAGATTCTTTGTGACAATATCCAGTTGAATTGAAATGAATGGAACTGAATTGAACTGGAAATGAGTATGAGTATGGAAAACTAAGCATGCCACATAGTCTTTGGTGTGGGTATCTGTGGCTGCCAACTTGTTCCCTTATATTTGTTGATAATGTGTTCACAGCAGGGATCTGGTGATTTGGCAGTCATTAACTACAGATGATTTGCAACCAAATAATGAAAATGACTAATTTAATTTATGATTCCATTAGTTTATCCAAATATTTTGGTACATAAAAATGATTTTGCCACATATAAAATTTATTAATTATATGATGAGAAATCAAGAAATAAATTGTATGATGAGGAAACTCTTACCTTACTCGTTATAAACTGCTGCAAATTCTACACAGTTCACCAATTTTGTATGTAATATTAAAGCTGAAGGGCTGCACTTTGACCTCATACTCATTATTTAGACTGTTAACTCCAATATGCTGTTGTAGACAGCTAAAACAACAATATTTTTTGTCAATGTTTAAATATTTTTAAATATTACAATGTTTAAATATTAAACTACACTATATATTACTCATGTAATGAAATTGCTAACTCAAGGCATATATGCATTGTGTAGGAGTGAGTGCCCATGCTCCTTCTTAGGAGCTGATTACTCTCCTGGAGATGTGATTCTGACATCATCAGATATACAGTAAGATCCTGGCATAAAATTGTCCAATAAATGCATCTGGCTAATTTGTCTATTTTGTCTGAGTATAACTAAATTAAAACTATATACTGACTCTACTCCATGTAGAATTTGTCAAGATGGAAAATTGGTCTCACAAAGCATTATTACAGGTGAGTGTCATTATTTATGGCTTCACATATAACTAAAATCTGAGACTCAAAGCTTGATTCTTTGCAAGGATATTTGAAAGAACTGGGGATTTTGGATATACATAAAAATATACCTCAATGTGTTATTGTTGGATCAACCATCAATGTATATATTTTTACTATCTCTTCAGATAAACTTTGCCCTCCAGGGCAAGTTTATGAAGACTGTGGGAATATAGTAGAAGGACTTTCAGCTAGGAAAGGTTTGGCTTGTGTTCAGACTTGTGAGTCATACCTGCTTAACCTGACCTGCTCCAGCTATGAGCCTTGTGTGCCCGGCTGTATCTGTCCACTGGGGTAAGTATACAGTATACATGTGTAATCTTAGAAAAGTGTAATCTAAGCTTTGTAAAGTAGAAGTGACACATGTCCTTTACAAACTGTAATAACAAATAATACATTTTTGGTACAGTTCCACTTGTGACCAAGGGGTAGGAAGGAAAATGTTATTCTAGTTGTGTGGCAGCCCACATAATATAACAACATTCAGCCAAAATGAGCCACCAGAACAGAACAAGCAGAGTTTTCAGAAACTTGTAAAATCTATGTCATAGTGCAAATTTAAAGTTACTGGCCATGGTTTATTATGAATTATTCCTTTGATATTCTGGTTCATGTTGACATAATAAAATTTTGTGTGTTCTAGGATGCTTTTCTGTTCACCAAGGTTGTAATAAGTGGTTACATGAGTTAAAATAGCTTTCCTCATACTCGAACCAGCAACACCATACATGTCATGATTAAAGTCACTGAATCCATTGCCATATTTGAATAATTTTGCAGGTTGCATCCACATATTTGGCTGGCTGGATAATTGCATAAATGAGCAGGTGCTCCTAATAAAGTGGCCAGTGGGTATATATGAAATCAAATGAGTTAATTTTATTCTAACTACCTTTTCTTTGCATACTATGCATCAGTTTCCCAGCAAAGGCTATGGAGCTTGCCTGACTCCTGTTTTGCCATTAAGGTTTTGTCACTTTATATGTTTAAAGACAATGAAGCACACTGAGGTTAAGTGCCACAACATATGCTTAGCAACTAAAAGCCACCATGAGCTTGATGCAAATCCATTCATCAACTAGTATCCAACAGAGACAATTGATTTCAGGATATGTTGTGCTGTTTTAAACCATTTTAAGTTTGGAATAAGTTGGTCTACCTAGGAGTATTGCATATACAACGAATACTGAAACCTTCAAAAGACAGAAATATCTAGAAATGTAGAAAACGATTGTAAACAAAAAAAAAAGTTTACGAAGACAGTGCTGCTGAATATTCATCATTTATGTGGGGAATGAATGAGCACACCTCTACTGTGCAGGAAAGTTGTAGGGATACTTCACAAGAAGGGCTGTGATATTTAAGATGGCTCTTGTGTCTGGGAATGTGTGTGTGTGTGTGTGTGTGTGTGTGTGTGTGTGTGTGTGTGTGTGTGTGTGTGTGTGTGTGTGTGAGATTCATTTACTTCTGACTTATTGACCTTTAAATGGAAACCTACCCCAGTGACACCATGGGAATGGAATCTTAAGGCTGAATTCTGTCATGGGTGTTCCTGCAAGTTGACTGATTGGCACCTGGACTCATCTGGAGCATAAATGTCACAAAGGCCCTTTATTGGAAAACATACCATACCCATGAAATTCACAAAATATTAGTAGTTTGATTTACCAGACATGCTCAGCAATGAAGTATCAAGTTTAGACTCCATAACACTAATCGGCATAAAGAAATTTTGCATATGATCTATGATAATAAACTGCTGTTTCTAATACTAAAAACTTAAATGCAAAACTAAAAGCTTATGCAAGCACTGATGATTTGATCTTGTTTGTTTTAGGAGTGGTAATTTTGTTTGTTTTTCCAAAACCATAATAATGTATTATCCAAGAACCACTACAATGAATATTTTTCTGAAACTGACCAAGAAGAGGAAAGTTTGTTAGCACATGTTGACAACATGATATTCAGCAAGAAAAATGCTTGTGATCTGCATATAGCATTGCTTGCGTGGAATGACCTTTTTGATAGCTTCCTCTTTTTAAATCCATAAAAAATGAACAATGGTCATTGGGTCCCTTTGGGTGTGTCTGGTTACACACCTATTCATCATGACAGTATAGTCAAAAACTGCTTTGCATGCAAGTAAGAAACTGTTGTTTAGTTTTGTGCTGATTTTATAATTAGAGATTGTCCTATAACACTATGGTTATTATGTTTGTTAAATGTCTCCAATGACCATAAGTATAATGTATAATAATGATCAGTATCGCCTTCATCCAGGTGTTTAAATTTAAATTCTACCTTGTCTTCTTCAGTACTTTAGTCAGCCTTTAAATGGCCATAAAATAAGGGTATTACATTTTGTTTTTTGTTTTTTGCTTATTATCCATTCTATTGCTAGAATCATTGTATTACATGCACTATTAGGTGATAGCATTTATTATAACAATCAAAATTTAAAAACAGAAATATGTTTTTTGATGTCAGTAAGAGGCAGGTTATTAGGAAACGCAGTATATGAACAATATTTCAGGCTAGATAAAAAATTCATGAGCTACTGAAGTAATTCACATTGACATCATTTTGTATATAGTGCACTGTATTAATCAGTCTTTCTTATTAGCAAGGTTTTTTCTTTTATAACCACATTCTAAGTAAACTCTAGAGATTGTTGTGCATGAAAATCCTAGGAGATTTTCAGTTAGCAGTTACAGAAATAGTCATACCAGCCCATCTGGCACCAACCATCATGCCACAGTCAAAATCACTGAGATCCCATTTCCCCCCCTTATTCATGAGCATTACCTAAAGCTACTGGCCTGTATCTGTATAATTTTATGTATTGTACTGCTGCCATATGTTTGGCTTAATTTCATAAATGAGGCAATGTACAGGTGTTCTTTATGAAGTGCTCAGTAAGTATACATGTTTTTAGCCGCTTCTATGTTCGTCTCCTATCATTTTTTAGTTTTTCAACATTTTTGTCTTAGAGATGGATTATACATTTCATGCAATATTTCATTATTTAATCATTGAATCACACCAGTCGATATTTCTGAGTACGTTTTAGAAAGTCAACAATGTTTCAGCACTGTGAGATGTGAACCTAAATACCCCCCCCCCCCCCCCAAAGCAGCAACAATTTTATATGCAAAGCTTATAGTGATCACAGTAGACATAGTGATCATTAAGTAAAAGAGGTTTCAATAAGTCTAAAGTGAATGCAGTTTTTATTTGTCTCTCTACTTCATTGAAAATGAGAGAGCTATGCATCTGTTCACTATAAAATAATCAGTGCTTTAAACATAATCCATGTCCTGTAACATTACTTCTGGGGGGAAAAAAAGTAATGGATATCTACTGCACATTCTGAGCAGACACAAAAATAAAGATCAGCACATACACACACATATGCACACATGCCCTAATGAAGGAGAGTAATAAGGGAAGTAATAAGTAATAAAGTGCTTCTTCTTCTTATAATGATTATGTATTTATTGTGTAAACAGGTTGATAGTTGGATCAAATGACTGATAAGCTGCTTAAATACATTCCTGTTAATGAGTTAAATTTGTTGCCTGTCTCACCAAATTATCACATTTTCACTACATCAAAAGATGAAAGGCTTTAAGGATATTGATTAATTGTATTTTAGATATGAGTAGGTAGATTTGCTATTCAGATTTTGTTCTATAGCAATTTTATAGCAGTAATTTCTAAAAACACCTTTTTAAGATTATATTGTATAAGGTTATAATGACCATATATTAGTTCATTACATTATTCACTACTTGACTGCAATCAAATATCCTGTGAATCACCTTTTGCTACAAAACTTCAAATGCTTGTAATGAGCCTCTCATAAACTTCATTACACTGCTGTTTGCTGTAGGTTTTAATTGTCAACATATTAGAATAGGTGCATTATTGTGATATTTACAGTTTTAAATGCAAACTTAATAGCACAATAAGCAATTTATGCAGTGCTTACTAGAACAAGCACTTCTTGTAAGTCCTAACAAGGACTAATGATATATAGAACCCTCTTATAATCCTAGTTTTGCATGATTTTTGATTGTGAATTACATCCTTGACCAAGTACAATGCCATACTATCATGTGAAAGCCTGGGATTTAGAAATTATCATTTAAGATCAAAGGTTTTGGCAATATTTTGAAGGAAACACTGTACTACACACACACAACCTAACTCTGAAAATGGTTGTGAATAAGAGTCCTGGGATGATCATAGGACAGTTATAACGATTGATTACTGAAACATCTTCAGATTAAGGCATTATAATAGTCCAATGACATTATATATTTCTTAGCTGTGCAATGTTTCTGAAATGAAAAAGGCTGTCTAAGCAATTTACTTGTGCTTCAAATTATAGAATAATAAATAATTGCATCACAGTTTACTGCTGCGCACAATATAACTGAAAGACCACCAAAAGTAACTACATAATCAGAAATCTGATCTGATCTGATGTTTGAGCTACATTAAACAGCTTCAGCATGTAGTTTTTTTAGTCATTGACCAGTCAAAAGTAATTAGAAAAGTGGACTTTGAATTTATCAAAGCTGTTACTGTATTGTAACAAAGTAAAGAGAGTGAGGAAAAAGAGAGACAGTGACATAGAGTATTAAATGATACTTGAAAGATGCTAAAAGATTCATGACTATGATGGGTGCTTTGAAGAATGTAAGTGATCTAGCATGCTGGCTGGTAGAGAAAGGGAACTGTTAGCACCTTTCTATCAAAGTCTAGCTTTCCACAGTGCTCAGACACTGCATTACTTTTACTCATGTTCCATTCAGGGCCCTGAGACAAGTGAAAAAATTATTTAGCTTGCAAGATTACAAGATCTTTATTTACAGGGAATTGAGACTACTCTCTGTTTATGTGTGTGTGTGTGTGTGTGTGTGTGTGTGTGTGTGTGTGTGTGTGTCTGTGTGTGTGTGTGTGTGTGTGTGTGTGTGTGTGTGTGTGTTTGGGATGGGGGATGGAGCATGATAGATGGAAGGTGAGAATCACCAGATCACCAGTTTTTCATCTGAACATGCAATGCTGCTCTACCTTCCTTTGTCTGCAATATAATGTGAGTGTCTAATGCATAATTATGTCTGTGTGTTTATCCTATAGACTTTTAAAGCATGGTGATGAATGTATTGAGCCTGTTTCATGTCCATGTTTATGGAAGGGTAAGGAATATTACCCAGGGGACAGAGTGTCCTCACCTTGCCACCAGTGGTGAGCCATTACATTGCAAACAGAATCTATACACACAAAATATTCAGGGAAAATATAGAAATATTGCCGTTTTGCCAATGCCCAACACAATTGAAATACTACAGACAACCCATCAATCAAAAAGAACCTCTGCAAACTAAAGAGCAAGTGTCTAACTGTGCATGTTGTGTGTTAGTGTGTGTCAACATGGTTTATTCCAGTGTGACTTCCATCCATGTGCATCAATGTGTACTGTGTATGGAGATCGACACTACCGTACATTTGATGGATTACTATTTGACTACATTGGAGACTGTAAAGTTTACCTGATAAAGGTATGAGATGTGGACAGTCTGTACATTATCAAGAAAATTGTTTTTCTGTATTGATGATGTTTTTGCCAACATTTCTTTATAACTTCTCTATCTATGGGATGTTTGTGTTTTTCAGAGCTCAGCTGATGTAACAATGAGTGTTACAGCAGAGAATGTAGACTGCTTTGAAAGTGGTGTGATCTGCAGAAAATCCCTTTTCATTTCTGTTGGGCAGTCCATCATTGTTTTTGATGATGAAAGTGGCAAACCTGTGAGTTTTAAATATTGATTTGACTATTTATTCTTTACTCACATGCTTCACATGCTAGAATGTGGTACATGTGATGAGTGAAAAGATAAGGGTATCTTTGAAAAGATACAGATTTCTAATATTGTGGAATATGTTTATCAGTTTCCATTATAAGTTGCTATTAATTTAATACTAGTTAACTAGATGTGTTTGATGACTAATCTAGCAGTAATACATTTAACAGTGTACCTGATAACAGTTAGAGAGGTGACAATGAAGATGTGAAAAAAAGGCTTTTTTTTTTTTAAATAACATTTTAATTTTGAAGCATGCTGTTACCCACTTAAGGAATTGGATGAGTTAATGTTGAGTCTGATTTAAATGTTGCTTTCTCTACATACAAAGTTATTTTATTTTTATTTTTATTTTTTTTAATTAAATTTATATTATTTAGTTATTTAATTTTATTTATGTCGTATTATATTTGGGTCTTTTTTACTGATTTATGCCAGTTTAATTAATTAATTTATTTATTTATTTATTTTTACCAGTGTTTATGTCCTTTTATCTGTGTACAGAATCCATCCAGTGTAATCGACAGACAAAATGTGTATATCCTGAATGCAGGCTACTTCACTATTATCCATCTAACACAGTATGAGATATCAGTGCTCTGGGACAGAAAAAACACCATCCACATACAAGCTGGACCCCAGTGGCAGGTCACACATACATACATTGGCACTCAGTGATACACACACACACACACACACACACACACACACACACACACACACACACAAACCTCTCCCCCAAAACACAAACACTTACTTGTCCGAATTTGAACTCTCTGTGTGTGTGTGTGGTGTGTGTGTGTGTGTGTGTGTGTGTGTGTGTGTGTGTGTGTGTGTGTGTATGTGTGTGTGTGTGTGTATAATCCTTAGGGTAAACTCTCCGGTCTGTGTGGGAATTTTGATCTTAAAACAGTAAATGAAATGAAAACCCCAGATAATATGGATTTATCAACACCACAGGAGTTTGGCAACAGCTGGGCAGCAGCAGAGGCAAGTTACACACGTACAGTATACACTAACATACAATCACATGTTTCTTTAACCAGGATGACACTGCGTTTGAATGACTACATTGTTAAATGGTATGGCTATGCAAGGGGTAGCAATATCTAAACAGACTGTCAGATCCTCTCATTCCCTACACTCCAAGAGTTTTTCCAAGAACTCATATATCAGGCAAATGCATTGATTAAAAGGTCTTAAATAGAATATACATCGATCAGGCATAACATTATGACCACCTGCCTAATATTGTGTCGGTCCCCCTTTTGCTGACAAAACAGCCCTGACCCATCGAGGCATGGACTCCACTAGATTCCTGAAGGTGTGCTGTGGTATCTGGTACCAAAATGTTAGCAGCAGATCCTTTAAATCCTGTAACTTGCGAGGTGGGCCCTCCATGTAACGGACTTGTTTGTCCAGCACATCCCACAGATGCTTGATTGGATTAAGATCTGGGGAATTTGGAGGCCAAGTCAACACGTCAAACCTGTTGTGCTCATCAAACCATTCCTGAACCATCTTTGTGGCACAGTGCATTATCCCGCTGAAAGAGGCCACAGCCATCAGGGAATACTGTTTCCATGGTGTGTGTGTGTGTGTGTGTGTGTGTGTGTGTGTGTGTGTGTGTGTGTGTGTGTGTGTTTATGTCCCCATGTCTGTGCATGTATTTGTGTGTTGTAAATGTCCTTAAGTCTGTGTGTGTGTGTGTGTGTGTGTGAATGTCCTTGTATCTTTGGCCATCTGTATACACCGATCAGCCATAACATTATGAGCACTGCCAGGTGAAGTGAATAACACTGATTGTTTCCACATCATGGCACCTGTTAGTGGGTGGGATATATTAGACATCAAGTCAACATTTTGTCCTCAAAGTTGATGTGTTAGAAGCAGGAAAAATGGACAAGCATAAGGATTTGAGCGAGTTTCACAAGGGCCAAATTGTGATGGATAGACGACTAGATCACAGCATCTCCAAAACTGCAGCTCTTGTGGGGTGTTCCCGGTCTGCAGTGTTCAGTATCTATCAAAATGGTAAGGAAGGAACACTGGTGAACTGGCGATAGGGTCATGGGCGGCCAAGGCTCATTGATACACAAGGGGAGTGAAGGCTTTCTTGTGTGGCTACAGTTGCTCAGATTGTTAATAATGTTAATGCTGGTTCTGATAGAAAGGTGTCAGAATACACATACATCGTAGTTTGTGGCGTATGGGGCTACATGGCTGCAAACCAGTCAGGGTGCCCATGCTGACCCCTATGCACCACCAAAAGCGCCAACAATGGGCATGTGAGCATCAGAACTGGACCACAGAGCAATGGAAGAAGGTGGCCAGGTCTGATGAATCACATTTTCTCGATGAATCACGTGGATGACCAGGTGCGTGTTGTCGCTTACCTGGGGAACACATGGTACCAGGATGCACTATGGGAAGAAAGCAAGCCGGCAAAGGCAGTGTCATGCTTTGAACAATGTTCTGCTGAGAAACCTTGGGTCGTGCCATCCATGTGGCTATTATTTTGACATGTACCACCTACCTAAGCATTGTTGCAGACCATGTACAGCCTTTCATTTAAATGGTATACCCTGATGGCTGTGGCCTCTTTCAGCAGGATAATGCGCCGTGCCACAAAGCAAAAATGGTTCAGGAATGGTTTGATGACCGCAACAATGAGTTTGAGGTGTTGACTTGGCCTTCAAATTCCTCAGATCTTAATCTAATCGAGCATCTATAGGATGTGCTGGACAAACAGGTCCAATCCATAGAGGCCCCACCTCGCTACTTAGAGGAGTTAAAGGATCTACTGCTAAAATCTTGGTGCCAGATACCATAGCACACCTTCAGGGATCTAGTGGAGTCCATGCGTCGATGGGTCAGGGCTGTTTTGGCAACAAAAGGGGAAACAACACAATATTAGGCAGGTGGTCATAATGTTATGATTGGTGTCTGTAGAGGGGTTTAAGTGTTATTAAGACTGGTCTTTTATATGTTTTCCATATGTGTGTTCACATGTAGTGTATTAAAAGTCCAGATTTAAGGCATCCATGTACTTTGAATCCAAACCGGGAATCTTTTGCAAAAAGGCAGTGTGGGATTCTCCTCAGCGAAGTATTCCAAATCTGTCATCCAGTGGTGAGTTGTCGAGGAACTGTGGCTTATTATTGTGTGTATTTAAGTGTGTGATTGTACTTACTGTATATGTGTGACTGTATAGTGCCTTGACAGGTATTTTGTGTGTTTGTGTTTGTTAGATGTTAAAATGCACATGGTAATCCTGGAATAAGTTGAAATGAAATTCATCAGTGATCACAGTTTAAGAGTGATTTAACAAATATTGTTACACTGCAAAATCAAAGAGTGTTCAACATAAGCATGAAACAGTCATTTATACATATATGCATATGTGTACACATATTATCTCTTAAAGCAGGCATGCAAACAGACTTACAAATAAATCTCCTAGAAATGCTGTTACTCACATTCTTGGCAGATTAGCTTATGTTTTACCATGTGTGATGTGATGTGATGTGTTTAGGTGGATGTCACATCATATTACATGAACTGCCTGGCGGATACATGTAGCTGCAGTCGAGGTGGTGACTGTGAATGTTTCTGTTCAAGTTTGGCAACATATGCTCACAGCTGCTGCCAACAGGGAATTCCTATTGATTGGCGATCACCCTCCCTATGCCGTGAGTGACCACCCGTCTGCAAAATTAATGATAAGCACCTCATAGTCACTATATTAGGGGATTAAAAGATTAAGAAAGAAATGTTGTTTTTCATGTTCTTTCATTATGCTGTTTAACTGATGATTCAGAGCAATTACTGACTGATGATTAGAAGCAAGAATAACTATTTTTCTGTTATTCTACAGCATATGACTGTGAATACTACAATAAAGGTATGCTTATAATTTACTAACTCTGCTTTGGTAATCATTATACAATTTCTCATGGGGGTCACTGGGAGTGTTTGCTTTGGGTGAATGGGTGGTTACATATGTGGGAGGGTGGGTGCATATGTACTTGCAAACTAAATATCTTTGTACAGTTTTAGGTAAAGGTCCTATTAGGTTGCTGACCTATAGAGAGAGGGATTTGCTATTAGCAGCCAACCGGACAAGTGGGTTGGTGTTTCTGAAGAGGAGTGTGTCCAGCACAGATGGTCTTGTGACTCTGTTCATGATAACTCCAGGGCTCAGTAAAACCCGACCACATGGTAACACATGTACACACATGGTCAGACACATACATTTGATGGAATTGATAACTTGTATGTTAACACACACTCTGTATCAATGACTGTTGGCTGGCATTACTGTGGCATGAGTGTTGCATTGTTGCTTTAATGTTTTGCAAATGCTATTTTCATACAATGTTGAAAAATGTTAAAAGGTAAAGCAGAAAAAAGTTGAATTTTCTCTGAATTTTTTATGTGAAATGGCCCTTACTATAGCCTTACCAGTATCATGTACAATTCTAATCATCTAAAAAGCATTCCAAACTATGTCCTAAACCTAGGTCATTTGGAAGAAAAAACATTTAGGTACAGTTAAATTTTCGTAGGAATGTTAAGTATATGGGCAGCAAGAAGCAGAAAGGAATGGGTCAATAAAACAATAGGGACTGATTGTTTCCAGACATTTTAACAGTAAGCATCAGGTTTTTCTGTCATTTCTGAAATCGATGGGGGGAAAAATTCTTTTTTATTTCAAAAAAAGAATTCAAATAGACATTTTTTCCCAAGCTTCCAAAAAACTGGTAAGGAACTCTTTTTACTTAAAGATGATATACTGTGATTTGCTCCATTATTTTTCGGTTTTTCGGTTACATTGATTGAGGACTACAGTTTACGCTTGTATGTATTTATTTTTAATTAACTGTTATTAACTCAAAATGTCTAAGCAAAGATGTGATATTTAAATTTTACTTACTTTTCAGCAATGTTTAAACTAATTATTTGTTTTTGTGCTTTAGATTCATCACTAGTATCATTTGAGGCAGCAGACAGGCCAAATTATTTCCTCCTCACAGAGCGCAGTGGCCACTTAAGACTGCGCAAGTGGGAGGACAGCAGGGAATTTTGTGATGCAGCAACATTTATACTGCATAAGGACACTTGGATCACTGGATTTGATTCACTAGAATCACTTGTGTGGCCTGGATACTTTCTACACTACATGCTGTATAAACTGCAACTTCTGAAATACAACCACTCACCTCGTTACCGCAGAGCCACTCTCTTCAAACTCGCTGGTGAATCAATATAACATAAACAGATTTTCATGCATGCACACACATTCATGCTCATACTGAATACTGTTTTTGACAGGCAGCACTACAGACTTCTTAATAAGTCCTCAGTGCCAGTGGAGGTATGAATCTTGTACAAGGCCCTGTTTTAGGACATGTAGCGATCCGGCAGCTCTGAGCTGTGTCATCACCTTAAAGTAAGAACACACAAAAACATGTGCTTGTACCTTTATATGCTTTAAAGTTAAAGTTAGAGCATGGTGTTATTCTTTGTTTATTTCACTCTGCAGAGTTGAGGGATGTCTTCCCCAGTGTCCAGCTCATATGGTCATGGATGAGATGACTCAAAGATGTGTCTATTTGGTTGACTGTAAGATATAATGTCTTTACTGCTTTTTTTTATTGCTAGTTCCATTACTGAAAATGTTACTAATGCCCACCTTTTTGGTCTTATAATTTATTTTATGTGTTCATCTCTTCTCATGAAATGACACTATACAATGAAACACATATATAGATACAAGTGCTCAAAACATTTCATCATTTAAATCTATTTGAGTGTATTGAAAAATTGCTTCACGTCAAGTACTTTGGAAGCTGATTGTAAGTCTCAATTTCATGTCATTTTCATGCCTGCTCTGTCTTTTTCATTTATATTTCATTTATATCTTTTGATGGGTATTGTGTTTGTATGCAGGTATTAAATCTCCAGTTACACTGGCAGAATTCAGTTTAACACCTACTGCAATCACATCTTCCACTCTGGCCACAGCAACTATCTTCAACGTCACATCAACTGAGGCACTCAATACCACAATCAGCCATACAAAGTCTTCTCCTCCTGATCCTAGAAGTACCGCTTCTACAACTGTTACTAAACACCATTCAACCCTGTTGTCTCCACCTATCACTACCTCTACCATGCCTGTGCCAGATGAATCAATGAAGACATCTTCATTTCATCCTAAGTCGCTGGCTTCTACTGCTAGAACCATTACATTGCCCACTACTACTGTTTTTACTCCTAGTGACACAATAAGGACAGTGACTACAACTCCAAGAGTAAAAGTAACACAATCAGTATCCATTAGTACAAATTCCTCTGTACCCCCCAGCATGGACATTTCCACCACCTCAACCAAATTACTCACTGGGATAAGTACTCTCCCTTCTATATTAGCATTCACCACTGAGGCCACTACTGAGACCACATCAGAAACCTTCAAAGTACCTTTTGGTACTACCAGCCCTGAACCTGCCACATTTTCAAAAACCTCCACTGTTAGAATTACAACACCTCCTGAATTGCCTACAACCAGTACAGAGACTAAGACCTTTTCTGCTGAAAACATTACATTGACCAAATCCCTTCCATTAGATTTGAGCACATCTGCCACCACTGCACATCATAGTGTACCTGCCCCAGTACAGCCCCTTACTGTTATGCTACCTACAATCACTCCAAGATATTCCACAGAGTTTATCACAGCAGTCAGTGCCTTCAGGACACTACAAACAACTACAGTGAGTAGAACCAGAGAACCTTTAATAACACACACCAAAGAAAAAACTATTCCTACTTCCTCGGCTGTGATGAAAACATCCACAACACATATGCCCATGAAACCTAGAGAGTCAACCCAAACACTGTCATTTACAACTGCATATCCTTTGTCAAAGTACCCTGTGACCACCAAAACTATATCAGACATCTTCAACACCACAACCCAAATTACAAAAGTTCCTTCCATGATCTCTGCAGCTGAGGCAGTGGTAACCACAGCAACTACAACCTTTCAGCCAATATCTATGCCTTATACCACTCATACATCCTGGTCTCCTGGTGACCTACCTATTGATGAGACACACATAACCACATACTGGAGAATGAGCTCCAGCACCAGAGGGACCACATCCACTGAATCTATCTCACTAAATCAGTTTGAAAGCACAACTAAAGCTGTTGTGCCAACTCTAACAAAAAGCCTCCCAGTGCCAACTCTAACCACACACACTAAGGTCCTTCCTTCAGCTACAGCATATGACATAACATTACCACCTTCACAAATTTTACGCACTTACATGACAACCCCCATAACTCCAATGGTGAGCAATGGTACTGTAGCTAAAGCTAGTTCCACAGAGTCACATTTAGGCCTTCTTTCATATTCATCCTCAACTTATGCTCACCTCTCAGAGAAAATCAGCACTTTCAAGACACAGCCTTCTACTACACTAATGAAACTAACTTCCACATTAGCAGATGAAATCAACATTAAAACAACACTTCAAGCTTATACGCCTGCAGTTACAGTTTCACCTCAAACACAGGTGACCAGTTCAGCTTTCACATCCAGAACAACTGAGCCTCATGCACGAACCACAGAGACTGTGTTTACCTCTTACTCACCCACTGTCAGCTCTGGGACCATCCATCATAAAATGGAGACAACTCATTTCCTTCCTCACACTGAAGATTTTGACCTTTTTACTGATAAATCCTTTCAATCATGGTTACAGCCTACATCCAGTCCCAGAATGACTTCATACACAGAAAGAGTGATGATAACTCCCAACATTTCAACTGTTCCTTCAACCATTCACAAAACATCCAGAATCACCATGACAACACACTTTCTTCCCCCAACAGTCACTGAAAAATCAAAAACAATTACATCCACAGAGAAAATGCTAGATACCACTGTTTCTTTAGAGAGAGCAAAGCCTGTTTCACAAACTAGCTCTTTAAGTCCATTAACATTTTCAAATATTCCTAGTACAAAGACACCACTTCAAAAGACTGAAAACCAGACTGCAGTGGGCCCCAATGCAACATCAGATGGCACAAGAACATCAACCACTGCTTCCACGGCCCCACATGATAAAACTACTGCCTCTGCAAGAACAATCTCTCTTACCGTGTCCCCATCAGATTGGCAACTAGTGGATAAAATGACATCAGCGACACACATAACCACAGAAGAGCTTCCATCACCAGACAGGTCTCAAACTTCCAGCTCTTCATTACTCATCACACCCACCACACTTTACACAACAAGGACAAAGCAATTGATAACCCCAAGAGAGGACTTTCTTCATTTAACTCCTTCAGTTTTGTCCACTTCATCAAAGGATGTTAGTGCCATCATAGTCTGCACTGTAAGTAAATCCCATTACTAACATAACATTAGATAACATTAGTGAAATTCATACACCAATTAATTAATTAATTTCTCAAACTTGAATGATAATGTCAATTACAATGGTATTTCAACAAAAATCCCTACAAATACAAAATGAAATAATAATTACGTTTACATTGCTTCAACTCATTAACTGTATTATGCTTTTTGGTGTGTTGTCATTGTGTCACTGTAGCCACCATACTCTTTGGTGGTAGATGAGTGCACTAAGCTCATTTGTGTGAATGGCCAGCTGATCTTATTTAATAAGTCCCAGAGCTGCCCCTATGACTCCAGCCCTCCGAACTGTGGTTTACTTGGCTTTGCTGTGCTGGTCAACGGAGACAAGTGCTGCCCAAAATGGGACTGTCCATGTAAGTGATATACCTACACACCTCAGTACAAGAGTACATATACATTTATGTTATGTTTTGTTGCCATTTTGAAAGGTACATTTTAATAGGTTATTGTTTGTGTGTAGGTCGGTGTTCAGTGTTTCCAGACCTAAATGTTGTCACATTTGATGGGAACAGTGTAGCCCTTTACAAAGCAGCAGCATACGTGGTGACACAACTCATGAATGAGACTGTCACCATCCTGGTGCAGGAGTGCCTCATCTCAGACAGCATAGTGAGATATATACTTAAACACATTTTGTTCTTTTATTTTTTAATCATCTTGATATTACACAGTTTATAATTAAATAAAAACTTATAAAGAAAAAAATAATGCTTTACTTAGCTGTTAAAGAGAAAGCTGGTACATATTGAAAAAAATACAACCAAAAATATACAGCAATAGACAGCAATAGCAATAATCCCAGTTTGTGGCTATGTTGTCCTTGTATCCATTTATGGTCTATTTGGTGCCCTAGGTGAAATTTTCCACTAAATACATTACTTAAAGCCCAACCATTGTCACAGAAAGAACTGTTTTGACCACCAGATGTTGCCAAATACTCTGGTATATTTGTTAACCTTGCCTAGCCTTTCTAGTTATGTCTGTTCAGCCCCCTTGTTACTCTGCTTTTGTCTTTGTGATTGCCTGACTATCACACATGCTGTGCCTTTGTTACTCTCTGGATTACTTTGTCTCAAAAAACTCTGCTAGTCTCTATGGTAACATCTCTGGTTTTCCCCTATGGTTTTGTCTGCTTAAATTCATGGACTGATTCTCTGGCCCTGTTTTTTTACCTTGATTTATGTACTACAACTTGAACAGAGACAAGGACTGTTCATGAGAATTTTCCCTTATTGTGATTTTGACATTGAATTTTTGACTGATCCGTTCATTTTGATTCTGGTGTTTTTTTGGAATTTTTAAATAAAGTATAGCAATGATAAGTACTCCAATACACCATCTGGTCATTGCTAATACCTAGTCATGCCTTTTGGGTTGACCAATGCCCCAGCTGTATTCAAGGTCCCTATCAATGATGCCCTAAGGGACATGATAAATCGGTTTGTATTCGTCTATGTGCAAGACTTCTCAAGAACAACCGGTATGTCAAGCCAGAGAAGCGTGAATTTTGCATCACAGATGACTTCTTTCTTGGTTTTATTTTCAAAGAAGGCAGAGTTTGTATGGACCTCAAGAAGACCCAAGCTGTGAGAGAATTTTTTTGCTCTTGGGTTTTACTAATTTCTATCGCAAATTCATCAGAGACTTTAGTTTGTTGGCTGCTCCCACTTTGTTGTAGCTGAAGATGAGAAAGCATTTAGGGAGATGAAGCAATGTTTTTCCTCAACACCCTTGCTAACACTTCCTGATCCAGAAATGCCTTTTATTGTTGAGATTGTAATTCAGATGTGGAAATAGGCATCATTCTTTTTCAATACTTGACTGATGGGACACTGTATCCTTGTACATTTCTGTACATCACTTGACTCCTACTGAATCTAGGTTCAGTGTTGGAGATGTTGACACTGGCTGGAAGGGACCCAACACCCATTTCTGCTATGGACTGACCATAAAGATTTTGGAGTGCTTCCAACAAGCCAACTGCCTGAACGTCCTTCAGCACCGGTGGGCACTATTTTTTTTACTTGTTTTGATTTCACTGTGAACCAAGAACAAAAAGCCAGATGCTCTTTTAAGGCAACTACACAGTTCCAGTTGAGTGGCAGATGCTGGGCCAGTTATCTCCCCATGCTGAATTCTGGCACTCATCAGCTGGGGAATAGAGGCAGTAATCAAACAGGCACTTCAGACTGACCCAGATTCTAGACCAAGTCCTAAGGGACTTCTGTTTGTGTTTCAAGTTTTAAAGTCCTAAGTTATTCAATGGGGACTTTTGTCTCATCTCACTGCCCATCCTGGATACCAACGATCATACATATGTGGCAAGCTTGCAAACTGATTGGGGCCACAGCCAGACTATCTTCCAGATCCCCAGTTTAACAGGCAGACTGAAAGAGCTCAAGAGCTGAATCAAGAGCTGGAAGCCACTTTGAAGAGTCTGGCTTCTGAGAACCCTTCACCCAAAACAGCACTGACCCGTCATGCACTGTGTATTCTGACAAGTTTCTATCAGAACCAGCATTAACTTAGCTCATCTGTTGGATCGATTCACATGGGCCAGTATTCGCTCACCACATGCATCAATGAGCCTTGGCTGCCCATGAACCTGTCGCTGGTTCACCACTCTTCCTTCCTTGGACCACTTTTGATAGATACTGACAATTGCAGACCGGATACACACCACAAGAACTGTAGTTTTGGAGATGCTCTGATCCAGTTGTCTAGCCATCACAATTTGGCCCTTGTCAAACTAGCTCAAATCCTAATGCTTGCCCATTTTTCCTGCTTTTAACACATTACCTAATATATCCCACCCACTAACAGGTGCCATGATGAGGAGATAATCAGTGTAATTCACTTCAACTGTCAGTGTTCATAATGTTATGGCTGATTGTTGTATATGTAATATGCACACAGCACTCACTAGTCCTCGGCTATAGGGATGTTGCCATTCCAGTGCAAGCTTGGATTCTAGCCTCCCATTTCCTGAACAAGAGGATGATGGTGGTGTGCCTTCTGTTTTATACTGCATCAGGTGTTGCAAGAGGACCCGGTGAAGGGTCCTCCCAGAGATTTCAGACCCAGGCCAACCGTTGCTGGAGAAGAGCTCTTTGTTTATGTCCTGGGCACAAGCCCATAAACAAGCCCCATGTTTACCTGCTCACCTACACCCCATTGTCTCCCTGTCATGTGACTGTTTGTTTCCTCAGTGTATTTAAGCCCTGTCTCTTATCTCTGTCTTTCCTGTGGATCACAAACACTGTGCTTTTGTTACTCTCTGGATTGCTTTGTCTGATGTAATATTCTTGTCTCTATGGTAATGTCTCTAGATTTTCTAATCATGCTGCTATGCAATTGAGTCTATCCACCTAGTGGATAGCTTGGTGTATTAGTGTTAAACTACCACACTGGAGACCTGTGTTCAGTTCCTTTGATACCCACCTTCTTGAAATCCAAATGCATCTCATTTTATACCTAATTATTATATACCGTAATTATTATTTCAAAAATTTTGAAAATAAAAACATTTACACCTGTCCCAAATACAAAAATAAAAACAACAGTTTCATTGTTGTTTCAAGTAATAAAAAGGAGATAATATAAAATAAAGAAAAGAATAAAAATTAAACAAAAATTAAAAGTTGAAAAAAGACAATATTTAATGTACACAAAATAAAACAAAGGCATTGTTGCAAATTTAAAACCTGACCCTATGGTCCTTCTTTTATACAAAGTAAAAGTAAAATAAAAGACAATTAAAAAAGAAAAAATACATATGTTCCCTCACTATAGTGTGTGTCTGATGGTAAAACACAACAAATGCATAATGCACAGTATACTGTATAATAAACTGTATGCACTACTAAACATGCTTACATACAGCCAAATATTTATATACACATAGGTTAAAGACATTCAAAATAAATTTACTGAACTAGAGTAGAGGGGAAATTTGGTGTCATAGCCACAACATAAGAGCAGGGAGGACTAAGACTTACAGTCACAATAAACTCACAATATGCCATAAATAAATAAATAAAAAGAATAAAAATATGCATGTAACTAACTCTTCCTGACAGATTTTAAAGACTTTATCTTTCAGGCATTTTGTCCATTTTGAAAATTATTGCACAAATAGAGGAAAATGCATAGCCAAAGAGAAGCTTGAATTTTCATTTTCCTATTAGCATTTTAATTATGACCATGAAATATCAAGTAAATAAAATGGCACATATTTTATTTTTCCTTATTCTCTGATTACTCAACAGCTTGTCTGGAACTTTACTCACTTGTGCCTGGCAGCTCTAAACATTACGCATGACTCCAAACAGGTGCTCGTTAATCGTTTGCAGAGACGGGTAAGTGCCAATTAGTTGGCTGGCTTAACAGTATCCATTTACCATTTAAATTCTGAATTAAAAACCTATGACAAACACACAAACACAATTGCAGTATGATCATAATATATACTCTTTCTGTGACCATTACCATTGAATTAGCATTAAAATAGAAAACACCCTATGATAAAACTACTTGGGTAGAAAATGCTTGCCTGGTCCATTTTGTCTTTGCATGTTATTTTGTAGGTTTAATTAAAATACTTTTTTTTTTTTTTTTACAAAATGCAAACATCCATCTCAAATACTGCACTGATAGACTGTCTTTTGCATGATTATTTTTTGCACTACATGTGCTTTCAGTACTAGCTTAGTAATTGAAAATAAACAGATCAAAATAATATTCTCCCAACCAACATAGTATGCCAGTATTATACTATGAATTATGCTTGTACTTAAAAAGAATATTTAGTATATTCACTGAAAAATAGAAACACACATTTACATTTGAATTGTAATATGTGATATGGTTCCGCATAACTTTTTGGTACATTCAGTCTAAGTTTTTAATATTTCTAATATTTCTAGATGCTTGTATACTGAATATAATTGATTTACTCATCTCTTTCTTACTTGTGACGCTTACCAGAACAAAGCACTTATTGAAAATGTAGGAATGAATGAATGAATCTGTTTTTTGTTTTTCATAGGTATATATTAACTCAAGGTATGCAATGCCACATTTAAAAAAGTATGGTTTTGAGGTTCTAGATACAGGTAACATGTATCTGATACGGACTCCTGCTGGCCTGAAGATCCAGTGGTTCCACAGCACAGGCATGATGGTGATTGAAACAGAGACTCATGCCAACAAGGCCTCCACCATGGGGTTATGTGGTATGCAGCTAAATCATAACAAAAATATGAGTTATGAGAATTGTACTAAATTTCCATATTGCTATTGACATCTCTCTCTCTCTCTGTTACATAGGATGTTGTGATGGTAACTCACTAAATGATTTGATATTACCCAATGGTACTGTAGTGGCTGATGCTGAAGATCCAGCTGTTTTCATTGATAGTTGGCAGATTCCCAACACTACAAGTTATGTTGGCCTGAGCAGGAGAAGGGAGGCTAACTGCTCTACTAGTGATTGCTCTGACTGCCTCAACATGCTCCACAACCTCACTTTCACTGCCTGTCATTCTTATGTATGCAACATGCACACCTTAAGAAGCTTTATAAACATCTGAAGTGATCTTTCATGTTATAATTCTGTGTGTGTGTGTGTCTGTGTGTGTGTGTGAGTCAGGTTCCACCAGTTACATTTTGTGAAGTATGGGTGCGAGATGCGGAGTATGTGAATAACCCTTGTGTGGCTCTTGCTGCATATGTTGCCTCCTGTCACAAATTTAACATCTGTATCGAGTGGAGAAGCCAAGACTATTGTCGTATGTTTAAACACACAAACACATTCAAGTTATAAATACCGAATAAGACAACATAAGGGAGGGAGGGAGGGAGGGAGGGAGGAGGAGGAAGGAAGGGAGGGAGGGAGGAAGGGAGGGAGGGAGGAAGGGAGGGAGGAGGAGGAAGGAAGGAAGGAAGGAAGGAAGGAAGGAAGGAAGCCTTTGAGTGTCCTGAAAGTTATGCCCAAGTTTCCCAAATCTATTCACCTAGCTGCTGTGTTACTTTGCTGTGCAGTACTAGTTGTAAAGTAATAACAGTCAGAGTTAAGTACAGATCTGATCTATGCAGCTATATGTTTCTATAAATTCAATGAATTCTCTTGTGTGTTCTGTGTAGCGTTTGTGTGTCCTGGGACACTGCAATACCAGGCATGTCTCCCTGCTTGTACAGCTCCTTCATGTCCTAATAAGGAGTTTGAGTATGATGCTGTACAGTGTTCAGGCATGTCCGAGGGATGCATGTGTCCAGAGGGGACATTACTTCATCGACCATTCTCTGCACTCTGCATCTCACCTCTCAAATGTGGTATGCATTTTCTACCCCTTCTCCCCTCTATTTCTCTTCACACTGTAAAAATTGTTTTGCGGGGTCAATGCCAAAAAACAGTCAACATTATTATGTCAATGTTATAAGCAATATTAATTATTTTATTTACCTTTAGATTTATTTGCAAAGCAAACAAACAAAGAAATAACTATTTAAAACAAAATTAAAATTAGTAAAGCTTTTTGAAAGATATACTGCGATTCACTGAAAAAATTAAATTCCAAATTCTATTTCAATTCCATGCAAATCCATGTCTCTGGAGTCTTCACACTCACATACACGCACACACACACACACACACACACACACACACACACACACACACACACACACACACACACACACAAAAACAAAAAAATAAAACCTACAAAAATAAAATAAAAAGGAACCCAATCCTATTATTTGGGCTAATAATGTCAGGGTGAAAAAATCACTTTCTAAAAATTCTGCAGGACAAGCCACACACAATCATTTGGTTAGAAAATGGATAAATTAGGATTTTAACAATATTGAATGATCTAAAGCATTCACTTGATGTTAAATGAAGTTTTTAAGTAATTTAAAAACTATTATTTAAATCTGAATAAAATATATTTATTTAAAATAAATGTAACTAACTTTTAATGAAACAATATCTGTTTTATGTATTGATGCAAATATATGTAAGTTTATAGTTCAAGCCCACTGAACAATTTTTACACACTGTTTCACTCTCTTTTCCCTCTAAACAGTTCTATTTTATTACTGTTTCATTGTTGTTGTTGTTGTTGTTGTTGTTGTTGTTGTTGTTGTTGTTGTGATGGTTGTTCACTGGGTATGATTTTTTGTATGTTGTCTCTCTGTGTCTAGCTTCCTATAATAATGAGGTGTTTTATACTGGGTATGCATTTATTTCTGCAGCCTGTACAGATAGTTTCGGATCTCCCCGTGCCTTGGGTGAGGTTTGGAAAGCGTCAGTGGATGGATGCTGTATGTATCGGTGTGAGAGTGATGGCATTGTGCCTGTAGAGTTTGAGTGCAGTGATATTCCCCAACCAGTCTGCACAAGAGCAGGCGAGATCAGCGTTAGCCTGGCAGATGACAACAGCTGCTGCACCCAAAGAGTCTGTGGTCAGTTACATGCATTCCTAAAATGTACCAAAAACATATTTTAAAGAATTAATAGTAAAATGTTTGTCGATCTCTTACATCAAAGTCATGGGGGCTAAGCAATAAGGACTGTGTCCACATTTTTCACAAATTTCACATCCTAGGCCAGGGGTCAGCAACCCGCGGCTCCAGAGCCGCATGTGGCTCTTTCATCCCTCTGCTGCGGCTCCCTGTGGCTTTGGAAAATAAATAATGAG
This sequence comes from Hemibagrus guttatus, assembly GCA_033459395.1. NCBI lineage: Eukaryota > Metazoa > Chordata > Actinopteri > Siluriformes > Bagridae > Hemibagrus > Hemibagrus guttatus. The sequence continues at coordinate 5,065,062 of JAUCMX010000026.1, read as the reverse complement.
TATTTAATTTAAATTTATTTTATTTTAATTTGTTAGTTTTTTTTTAATGTAATTCTAAATTGGAAGATTATGGTGATCTTGTATCATTAAATTAAACGTGGTTAATTTTTTGTCGCTTAAAATATGCGCCCCAGTGTGTGACGCCCGCCGGCACGCAGTTTATTGAGGTTGACGGCACACAGAAGCAAACGGTATTTTTGGTTTGCTGCAGGTTTGAGTATTTTATTTGAAAGTAACCTTCAACCCAGCGTCTTTTTTTTCGGAGTTCAAAATGTTTTTGTTGCATGCAGAAATAAAATTTAAATTTCTCTGTAGCAGTTCATTGATTTCATAAATGCAACACACTTTAGTTTTTTATACATAGCATAAAGGTAACGAGTAAAACAAATTGTATAAAAAAAACAAAACGTTTCGCATAATGAGTGACGACGAGACAACGTGAGGCGGCTTCTCGGCTATCAGTCTGTGTTTAGCGCTCGTTCCGCCAGCATCTTAGTGTCGCTTGTGATCGTACATTTTTCCAAACTTGTGTTCAAACGCATTATTAGAAAAAAATAAAATAAAAAAGGATGCTAAAGAAATTGCCAGTAGTGCCAGTGTTTCTAAAAGATTTAAAGCTAGTTAGTCAAGTCAAGACTGCAGCGAGTGAAGAAGAGTCTCCCTTGGTAGAAGATTCTCCTCCTTCCCCCAAGAAATAATTTGGGACAGAATAATTAATAAACCGCAAATCAACTATGTCTAGAAAGAGTCTGAAAGATGGCAGAAATTGATTAGAAGCTTCTGGCCAAATGTCATAATTAGCACATTATATGGCTATAAATGCCTACATTAGGAGCCAGTGTTGTTTTTGCTAAGTAACTCAGAAAAGACTTCAGAATAAAAATTGTTGCTCTCTACAAATTGTTCCTTAAGAACACTTTCCAAACAACTGAAGGTACCATGAGCAAATTTACAAGCAATTGTATGCAAATATAGAAATCCTGGGACTATCCAAACACTGAATGGATCAAGAAAAAGTCAGAAAGTAACTCCCAAGCACAACCAAACTTAAACCCTCTAGAATGAAAGAACTGAACTTCAAGATAACAACAAAGGAACTGGTCAAGGATAGGCACCATCAGGTACCACAGTGTGTAGATCCACAATTAAGAAAAAGCCCCCAATCTGACTAACATAAAAAACAATGTTGTTTTTTACTTTAAAATCCTATAGAAGCTTTATGGACTGAGCTGAAAAAGGCCCATAAACCTGTTACAGTAGTTCTGTCAGAACGAATGGGCAAAATTCTTACAACGTATTATGGGGAGTAAATGGGATGCTAAAAGACTGATTCATGTTTAAGCAATTAAATACCAGTGCCTCCAGATGCTAGCAAAGGGTATGTATTGTGAGACACTGAAAATCTTTCTTTTAGTTTTTATTTTTAATTGATCTCTAATGGAACTAAAATAGACACTATAAATGACATAACACTAGTAATGTATAGTAACATAAAATGTGTGGAGTTGTAAAATATTAAGTTTGAATGTCTTTAACCTATGTAATGTTGTATATACTGTATATATGTACTCAAAAACAAAAGTTGCATTAATGTGCCTTTCAATCAAACTAGATAATAATAGAAACTAAATTATTTAAAGTGACAATTTTGATTAATCTAGTCATTTTCTTCTTTTCTTCTCTTTTTAATTTAAAGCCACTAATATCACCTGAAGAGTTTTGACATAAGCCTTTATTAAATTCTCTACCATAGCTTTATAAAAGATTTATGTTATGCTAATGTTTGTGCTATAAATGACCACCAAATAAATTGTTACCATAGTGTATGTTCAAAGCATAGTTAAACTGTAAGCTTAAATAAATCAGTAGATCCTACTTTTGCTGCTTGATTTTACAGTGTGTAACCAGAGCGCATGTGAGACTACTTCAGTGGACTGTAAATTTGGACAGAAGATGGTGTCGTACTTCAGACAGGATTCATGCTGTCCACAGTACACCTGTGGTGAGATTAATATAATGTTTATGGTTGCATGTGTGTGTGCTGCATGTGTTTGTGTGCATATAAAATTAACAGGGCTTTCTCTGTAGAGTGTGATCCTGACCAGTGTGTGCTAGATGTCCCTGTTTGCCGAGAGGATCAGACATTAATTGCCACTCGCACTGAAGGAAGCTGCTGTCTGGCGTATATTTGCAGTGAGTTCTTGTTTCAGTACATTTACAGTGAGTTTAAATTTTTCACTTTAAACAGAGGGAGAGTAAGAGCAATCTCTTTAGTGAGGGATAAGGTGCAATTGTGCACAGTAACTAAACCCTGTGTGTTACTGTCTGTGTGGGTATTCACCTAATTTTCCAACCTTGCTCCAGTTTCCTTCCACCTATCAAAAACATAGCAATGGATGGATCAGTGTACTGAACTGACCATAGGTATGAGTGACTGTGTGAATTTGTGTGCGTGATGCCCTGTGATGGACAAGCGTCCCATTTAGGACATATCCCCAGCTCATTCCCAGCCTTCCCAGAGCAGGCTTCAAATCTTGTAATCTTGTTCTCCTTATATGGAGCCGTTTTAATAGTGGTACCAGTAGGATAAAAAGTGGAACAAAAATCCAATAAAATTCACAATCATGTGGATTTCTTCACACTTCAGATGTTATGTATTGTAAGTTGATTTCTTCCCTAACACCTCCACTTTAGCATCGGCAAAATAAAAATTAAGCGCTGATGTGTATTTGTTTGGTTTGTGTGTTTACTGCAGTGTGTGCCATATGTTCAGAGGTGATTCCAGAGTGTGCAGATGGAGAGCTGCTTACTGTGGAGCCAAATAGTACAGACCGCTGCTGTCCCATATATCACTGTTGTAAGTAATTTCTACCACCTTACACTCTTACACTGTTATATACACAGATACAGAACACTGTATATAAAGATACTCTTAGTTATTGTGTGTGTGTGTGTGTGTGTGTGTGTGTGTGTGTGTACACGCATGTAGTGTGTGAGCCTTCCAGGTGTTCAGTTATCACATGCCCGGTAGGAATGGTTGCTGTTTCCACTATAGTTCCAAAGCAGTGTTGTCCATCACAGGAATGTAGTAAGTCATTTATTTATTTTATATGTTGCAACAGGTATGTGTGTGTGTGTGTGTGTGTGTGTGTGTGTGTGGTTCTATGTTGGATTTTGTCCATGACTTTTAAACATTTTGATCATACATATAGTTTTTGTTGCTTGCTTACTGTTTTGTTTAGTTTAGTTTAGTTTTTTTTTTTGTTACTGTGAGAAATATATTGTAGCCACTGGATTGTTACTGTTTTTCTGGCATAAGTAACAAATATATACAGTGGGGCAAAAAAGTATTTAGTCAGCCACCAATTGTGCAAGTTCTCCCACTTAAAAAGATGAGAGAGGCCTGTAATTTTCATCATAGGTACACTTCAACCATTGTCTGATTTTTAAAGAATTTATTTGCAAGTTATGGTGGAAAATAAGTATTTGGTCAATAACAAAAGTTCATCTCAATACTTTGTTATATACCCTTTGTTGGCAATAACAGAGGTCAAACGTTTTCTGTAAGTCGCCATAAGGTTTTTACACACTGTTGCTGGTAGTTTGGCCCATTCCTCCATGCAGATCTCCTCTAGAGCAATGATGTTTTGGGGCTGTCGCTGGGCAACACGGATTTTCAACTCCCTCCAAAGATTTTCTATGGGGTTGAGATCTGGAGACTGGCTAGGCCACTCCAGGACCTTGAAATGCTTCTTACGAAGCCACTCCTTCATGTGTTTGGGATCATTGTCATGCTGAAAGACCCAGCCATGTTTCATCTTCAATGCCCTTGCTGATGGAAGGAGGTTTTTACTCAAAATCTCACGATACGTGGCCCCATTCATTCTTTCCTTTACACGGATCAGTCGTCCTGGTCCCTTTGCAGAAAAACAGCCCCAAAGCATGATGTTTCCACCCCCATGCTTCACAGTAGGTATGGTGTTCTTTGGATGCAACTCAGCATTCTTTCTCCTCCAAACACGACAAGTTGAGTTTTTACCAAAAAGTTCTATTTTGGTTTCATCTGACCATATGACATTCTCCCAATCCTCTTCTGGATCATCCAAATGCTCTCTAGCAAACTTCAGACGGGCCCGGACATGTACTGGCTTAAGCAGGGGGACACGTCTGGCACTGCAGGATTTGAGTCCCTGGCTGTGTAGTGTGTTACTGATGGTAGCCTTTGTTACTTTGGTCCCAGCTCTCTGCAGGTCATTCACTAGGTCCCTCCGTGTGGTTCTGGGATTTTTGCTCACCGTTCTTGTGATCATTTTGACCCCACGGGGTGAGATCTTGTGTGGAGCCCCAGATCGAGGGAGATTATCAGTGGTCTTGTATGTCTTCTGTTTTCTAATAATTGCTCCCACAGTTGATTTCTTGACACCAAGCTGCTTACTTATTGCAGATTCAGTCTTCCCAGCCTGGTGCAGGTCTACAATTTTGTTTCTGGTGTCCTTTGACAGCTCTTTGGTCTTGGCCATAGTGGAGTTTGGAGTCTGACTGTTTGAGGTTGTAGACAGGTGTCTTTTATACTGATAACGAGTTCAAACAGGTGCCATTAATACAGGTAACGAGTGGAGGACAGCGAAGCCTCTTAAAGAAGAAGTTACAGGTCTGTGAGCGCCAGAAATCCTGCTTTTTTGTAGGTGACCAAATACTTATTTTCCAACATAATTTGCAAATAAATTCTTTAAAAATCAGACAATGTGATTTTCTGGATTTTTTTTTCTCATTCTGTCTCTCATAGTTGAAGTGTACCTATGATGAAAATTACAGGCCTCTCTCATCTTTTTAAGTGGGAGAACTTGCACAATTGGTGGCTGACTAAATACTTTTTTGCCCCACTGTATTTGTTTGTGTATGCACATCAACTAACCATAACATTAAAACCACTGAGAGTTTTTTGATGTGTTGGTAGAAAAATGGCATGTTTCAAGTATGCAGTGGTTACTATCTACCAAAAGTGGTTCAAGGAAGGACAACTACTCATGGCAATGAGTCATGGATGCCTAAGGCTCATTAATGCACATGGGGAGTGAAGGCTAACCTATCTGGCGCGTTCGCACAGAAGAGCTACTGTAGTACAGATTGCTGATAAAGCTCATGTTGGCTATGATAAAAATGTGTCAGAACACGAAGAAGATTGGAGAAAGTCTCTCCAATCTTCAATTAGGTTGGAGAGATATGCTGATCTAGTAGCACTAAGAGATTTTCTGTAGCTTAAGAGACTTTCCTTCCATGCTACTTGAAATACTACCAATTAAGTTTGATACCATTTATGTTCTAATTTTCTGGTGGTCTGTTTTAAGGTGTGCAAGTGATCATTATACCAATTCACAGAGGGAATCAGAAAATGGCTTTAGGGGTCTGTATATTATAATTAGTGTACTCGAATCTGTAGATTTATTTTCCATGGCTATATATGCTATATAAAGAACTTTAAACATGTTGAAAATATGTCCAGTTTTTTTTTTGTGTGGGGAAACCTGGAGCCTATCCCAGGGGATTTGGGGTACAAGGCAGGGGACACCTATGACAGGGTGCCAATATATCACAGGACACAATCACACACACACTCACACACCCATTCACACAATGCAGACAATTTAGATTTGCCAATGAGCCTACAATGCATGTCTTAAATTTCATTTACATTTCTGGCATTTGGCAGACGCTCTTATCCAGAGCGACGTACAAAAGTGCTTTAGTTCTCAGTCAATGAATACATTAACACTGGTTCAATAGGACACAGACTTGGGATACCCTTAGCCTAAACTGAGTTGGATTTAGGCATGTCTTTGAACTGAGGAGGAAACCAGAGTACCCAGAGGAAACCCCAAAGCACAGAGAGAACATGCAAACTCCGCACACACAGGGTGGACAGAGCTTTAGATATAAAAGATCTACTATTTTACAGTCCTAGTTTCAGATCAAAGCTGCTGGTTGTGCATTCACTATGATCTCATTTTATTATAATCCGATTATTCAAACAAACTCTTTGAATGTTTCTACATATTCATTTAGCTGGGGAACAGAAACTACCTTAATATTGTGAAACCTGGGTGCCAACTTATTGCAGCTAGTGGACAGTCGGATTAGCCTGCTTGTCTGCTCCTTGACTGTGGCTCCAGATTGTCACAGATTAACTAGACATGTTCTTAGACGATGTGGTTTTATGTGCGAAATATTAAATAAATTTTAGTAAGCGTGTTCAATACTTTTTACCTGCATCATTTCACATTATTACACATAACAATTTCTGGTATTTAGTTTGATTTCTTTGCATGTGTTTGCATGAGTTTGCCCTGCCCGATGCTTTTTCCCTTTTCCGCCTCTGCACACCTATTCCGTATGTCTAATTATACCTGCGTATGTCTCACTAATTATACCCACCCAATATATACCTGCTGTTCTTGTCTCTTGTTACCCAGCTTTGTTCTCTATTTTAACTTTTTGTGTTTTTGGTTTCTGTTTCCTTGTATCCTGCTTTGTATTATTGTTGCTTAGTGTGTTCTCCTGTGTCGTAGTGTGTTCTCCTGTGTCTGTTTTTGTTATTTTTTTAATAAAACACCCGTCTGCCATTTTATCCCTGCATTTGGGTCTAAATTTTGTTCCCGTGGAGGTACCTGCATTTTGACAGAAGGACTCAGCCACTCACAGACCCAGTGAATAAACAATAATCTGTTTATTTTTCTGGTTCATTTTTTCTGTTTCTTGTGACATTACTCTGTTTCTGTTCCTGTGGAGGATGCTGCTCTGCTTCCTGTTTCCTGCGGAGGATGCCGCCTTACTTTTTGCCTGCAGAGGATGTTACCAGCCTGAGCTGCTCTCCTGTTTCTTCAGTGCTTCATGACATTGCACTGCTCCTGTTCTTGTGGGGAATGCTGCTCCACTTTTTGTTTCCTGCGGAGGACGCCTCGCTTCCTGCTTGCAGACAATGTTACTGGCCTGGTTTGCCTGTCCTTTTCTTCCTGTTTTTTGGCATATCCCTGTGCTTGTGGGGAAAGCCGCTCTGTGGAAGATGTTCCCCTTCCTCCCTTCCCAGTTTTGGATGTTGGTCTTCCTCCAGGCTCGGCTGGGGTCATAACTCGGGTCTCTTGGCACAGCTGTAGACTTCACTCGGGCCTTGTGCTTGGCTGAGAACATCTCTCGGCTCTTCGGCTCAGCTGTGGACATCGCTCAACATACTCTAGCCTCGCCACATGCCTTGACACGTACTTCGCTCCCCTTGGGCTTCACCGTTGCCCTTGCTCCCCCTTGGACCTTGCTATGCTCCTCACTCCTGCCGATCCAGCTGGGGTCATCAGTTTTTTGGAGGTTAAGGCAAGGCTCCAGGTTGGTGCATCAGGAGCAGCGCCTTGAGGGGGGAGTACATAGTGTGCATGTTCTCCTTGTTTGGGTTTTTTTTCCCCAGTCCATAAACCTTTGCTGTAGGCTAATTGGCATCCCTAAATTGTTTGTGAATTAGTGTGCAATTGTGTATATTATCTCAAACACTCTATCTATCAACACTCATTGACACGTGATCATATTTTCTCACACACCCGCCAACAGTATGGGAGAGACTTTGGGTGGGCATGAGAGAATTTAAGGGTGTGAGAGAGGTAATTTACAGTTTCTGATTGTCTTTATTGAAATCCTGTGTTGTTATTTTATTTACACCCATACAGCCTATAGAAATTAAACATTTATTTTTCAGGATACAGATTGTTTGGCTTAATCCATTGCTTTTGTTAACGTTGCCCCTGTTTCACATTCCATATGACTGTGAGGATTGGGAATGGGCCCATTGAAGAAGGGAAAATGGTGTCAGAGGCTCTAAGCCAATCAGAGGCTGTGAACATCAAACTCTCTCACACACAATCAGTATCTATTAATGCACACTCAAAATCTGTTAGTCTCTCTGACACACCCAGTCTCAATCGCACATTATCAAAGAATAATCAGTGTGTTTGATGATGTGTGTATGACTATGTGTGAAAAATGATAGATGGTGTATGAAAGAGGTTTGATAGCATGTGAGCTTTCATATTGTGTGTGAGAGAGTGATGGTGATAATGGTGCATGAAGCTTATGATAGTGTATAAGTGTCACGTACCGGTGGTACCAGGCAAGATGGAGCTTACCCATACGCAGGGATAGACATCAAACAGGGGTTTATTCAAAATAGGAACACTCATACACAGAACAAAGACTCACAATAACGATGAGGACTAGCAAACACAGGCACGACAACCAATATAAATAGGAGTAATAATCAAAGGAACACAAGGGACAGGTGAACAGAGGCGGGAACAGGCGGGGCTAAAATGTCACAAAACACACATGGCACAGAGAAACAAAACTCCTGCTAGAAGCCCCCTAGTGGCCCAACAGAGAACTTTGCCAACCATGACAGTACCCCCCCCTAAAGGCGTGGCTCCAGACACACCAACCCGTACCCATTCCCGAAAGTCTGGAAGGGCTGTGGGTCCGGTGAGAACCAGGAAGGAGCGAGGAGCACGGCGAGGCAAGTGGTGGGAGCGAGGAGCACGCGAGGCAAGTGGTGGGAGCGAGGAAGAGCCGAGCGATGTCCACCACCGGGCAGAAGAGCCAAGCGACGACCTCAGCCCAGCTGGTGCAGAAAAAAAGCCCGAAGGGAGGGAGGGAAACATCCTCCCACCAGAGCCCGAAACCAGGCTGCATCCCCACAGGAGCAGGAAAAGGTCCATGGGAGAAAAAAATATCCCAAAGAAACAGGTGTGGCCAGTAACATCCTCCGCCGACAAGTAGTGAGGCGGCGTCCTCCACGGAAAACCGGAAGTGGAGCGACATCCCCCACAGGAACAGAAGCGGAGCAATGTCCCCAGCAAACAAAAAAAAGTCCAAAAATCTGCGGGTGCTCGGCTAGGCTATCCCGCTGGGTCTGTATAGTTGTGGCTAGTCCTTCTGTCACGTACGGGTGGTACCAGGCGAGACGGAGAAGACCCATACACAGGGATAGACATCAAACAGGGGTTTATTCAAAATAGGAACACTCATACACAGGAACACAGGGGAAGAAAACCAAACACAGAACAAAGACTCACAATAACGACGAGGACTAGCAACAAATACAGGCACAACAACCAATATAAATAGGGGTAATAATCAAAGGAACACAAGGGACAGGTGAACAGAGGCGTTGAACAGGCGGGGCTAAAATGTCAACACAAAACACACATGGCACAGAGAAACAAAACCCCTGCTAGAAGCCCCCTAGTGGCCCAACAGGGAACTTTGCCAACCATGACAATAAGAGAGAGCATGATAGTTTGTAAGGGAGGTTTGATAATGTATGTGAGAGAGTATGAAAATGTGTGTGTCTGGGCTGGGGTACTGCGTTAGTGCTTGTGTTTGTATGCATGTGGTTTTACACACATCTCTGTAAGTATGTTAAAAATTGAATGCTCAAGCTTTTCTCTTTCAGAATGTGCATGCGAAACAATCTCTCAGCCGAAATGTGCCATGGTAAGACAGTTCAGTCCACTTATTATTTAGATCTTTATTTAGATCTACTTACTGAAGCATTATTGTAATTTTATTCACTTTTCTTAATATTGCAAATTAATTAACTCCTCCCAGTGTGACAGTTTTCAGTTTTAAATTGGTACTGTCTAATAGCCAACTTATTAAAATGAGGTTTGGTAAAGAATGATTTGAGGTACTGTACATAACCTGTAAGTTTGAACCAGTTTGGCTATTCCCCTCTGTCCTCTTTCATCAGCAAAGTATTCCAATTGCAGAACAGACTCTGGTTGTGTTTTTGTTTTTTGCACCATTTTTACAAACTCTACAGACTATTGTGCATGAAAATAAAAGAATAACATTTTATGAAATACTAAAGCAACAAGAAGTCTCTATGATCATATTTTCTATTATTCTGATATTTTATGTGAATGCTAACTGAAGCTCTTGGCCTGTATCTGCATGATTTCTTGCATTCTACTGCTGTCGCAAGATTGGCTGATTGGAAAATTGTATGAATGAAACTATTTTTGTATTCTAGCATAGCTGAATGTTAAAATTGTTGAACTCTTCCCTTCCTTCAATTTGGGAGAATATTAATAGAAAAATCCACACTAAATATTCTGAATATTACATCCAAATCTAACTGAAATCAAAGTCTAAATTTTTTAGTAGGTGATCTCTACTGAGTTAAAGAGAGTTAACTGATTTAATGACTGATTTGCCTGACCACATTGTGCAAGTAATCTGAGTCATTTTTGCCTGTGTTTTAAAGGGTGAGAATTTACAATTACACAGAGCATTTATAGCAGACTCTGAGAATCCCTGCAGATGCAAACATTATCACTGTGGTGAGAACAAATATCTGAAGCTACTACCTGTCATTTTCATTGATAAAAATAATATCCCTTCATATATATTTGTATGTGTCATATCTACAGTATCTACAGTGTTTGTGTTTGTGTGTATGTGTGTACATACAGTGAGAAGTGCAGTGTGTGTGGACGGATATAGGGGAATAATGAGACCAGGACAAACTTTGATGGAGCACAGTGCTTTGGGAGTCTGTTATACCACCAGATGTACACACACATTTGACTCTGCTACTGGGTTCTACCTCATAAAAGCAACCAGTATTAACTGTACTGCACAGTGTCAGCCAGTGAGTACTCGTACAGATATGCACATTCAGGCACATAAGCAGAGAGAAAAGAAAGGGCCAGAAATTATATTCAAATGTATTTAAATCTGAATTATGTTTAGTACGTTTCTAATTCAGAGACACCAGTGCAGTCTCTCTTCTAGTCCTTTTTTTTTTTCAAATAAACCCACCATTTAAAATGTGCATATTTATAAATATCGTGTGCTTTGTATCTCAGAACCAGGTTTATATACCCCCTAAAGACCAGAGTGCATGTTGTGGAGTGTGTAAGAATGTGTCCTGTATGTACCACAATGACAATGGATCACTAGCTTTGTACAAGGTGAGACAATGATTTTAATGCCATAAATCTAAATACATACTGAACATGTAATTCACAAAGTTGTATGGATTAAGTCACACATTTTAAAACAAATCAAAGGTAGTACAGAAAAAAAATGCTAGAAATGCTAGAACATGCTAGAACTTTTTAAAAAATAAAGTTGGCACCTTTGAATAAAGTATTATACCTTTTCTCTAATTACATTGCAAAAAAACAGCTTTGCATTTATTTTATTATATTTTATATTTTATTTTATTTTCGAATAGCTTTTCAAAGTAGAGTTTGGATTTGTTCAACTGTGGCACTAATGTTTTGTAACTTGTTGTATTTGCACATGCACAGAAGACAGGATCACACCATTAACTGTTAACATATGGTACAGATCTGTCAGCATTGTTGCTACCTGATCCATGCACAATGTACCTGTACAATCTGCATTTTCAGACTTTGGAAGTAATTTGTGAGCTTGCAATGTGCAAACAGAATCCTGAAACTAACAGGCCAGAATACAATATTGTCCATGATTCAGGACTGAAAGGGTTAATATAGAGTATGCTTTAATGCATAATGCATATAAACAAATGCTAAATGGGTTTAAAAATGAATAAAATTATTAACAGTCCTGCATTTTTGTGATATTGTTTGATGATATTGTTTGATGACATGTGATGTTGACATGAGCTAATTAGAAAGGCCAGTTTTTATAATAACAATGTGCTAAAAACAGTATATTGTTTAGTAAGTCATTGTGCTGAATGTTTCATGAAGTTACCAGCATGAAACATTAAGAGTAAAAAGAGGGGGAAAAAACTAAAAGTTTTTTACATACTGTGAAAGCTTTATATGTGACATACTATGAAAAGTTCTCATATATGTTTCTTTCCAGCCTGGGAAAAGCTGGGTGTCTGACTGCATGCGTTATGAATGTACAGACACACAGTCTGGACCAGTACTTGTGTCTTACTCCTATAGCTGCCCCCCGTTTAATGAAACAGAGTGCATGAAGGTAAACACTTGTATAGCTTTTGCTGAAAGGACATTCTATTAATTAGTTTGTATTATGTTTCTTTTATGGTGGGACAAACAGCTTATTTTGTTAATGTTTAATTGTTTAATTAAAATGTGCTTGATTCTGTGTTATATATGTAAATGAAATTTAGAAAAAAATTGTAATAAAAATCTTTAGTTATAGTGCCCAATTGTATATGTGCAAACTTTAATGTTCTGAAGTAACTTCCTTGTCTTAGATTGGAGGCACAGTAATGACTTACATGGATGGATGCTGCAAAACATGTGAGTTATATCATTATATTATGGAATTAATTTTAGATTAATTCAAAGGATAAATCCCATCATTTCACTATGAAATTCTCCAGGATTTAAAGATATTTTACTAGAAAAGTTACATACATCACTCTTTTTGCAACAAACAAGAGCTAAACAATTATTATTACTACTATAAAATCAATGCACTGCTCCTGTTCCCTATTTTTGTGTAAATTATATGATCATGAAAATAGAGCCCATTATGTTTAATACTGTTAAACATACTATTATGCATGCCAGTTTTATATATAACTGTTTATTAAATGGATAATTTCTGTGTAATATGACTATAACAGATTGTACCAATCTCTTCAGGCACCGGACAGTCAATCTTCCCCTTCCTTGTTAACACACTGAAACCCACCACTAGTACTAACTGTGACCGAGGTACCCAAAATGTGTATCAGTTATTAAGGCTCACCATCACCATTGTTGATTTCCAACAATGTACTTCCCCATTAACCTACAGGAAGCTAACCATGTCTTAAAAAGAGCCAATTACTGAAATCAAGGACATCCCATTCTGTTTGGAATTAGTCTAAACATTTTACCTTCTTGATAATAATCTTTCCCCATTTTGCTCTGTTGGGCAGTGCATTGTTGATTGCCAACAATGTACTGTTGGTAGTGGCCAGTTGATAAAGTTTGTCTAATTATTTGCATGATTTCTAAAGCCTGGGCAAATTATGTGTTGTGTTTATGTTTGTTTAGCCTGTGTTTCTAGAGTGTAGTAATATTTTTGGTGATATGGCAGAGATGAGTCCAAAGCATTTTAACCCATAATAGTGTGTTTGCATGAGTACATTTCCTCAATTCCATGTTTTAAAAAAATCCTAAAAAGGTTAATCTGCAGCATTTCTGCAAATTCTGCCACATTACCCAAACCTTTACAGCACTATTGTGCTCTAGAATGTAGTTCTTGCTCTACCTCTAGTTTTCATTGTTTTAATTTTTTACATTTTTGGGATGGTGGGATATTAGTTTTCTGTTTTACATTATATTGTAGGTACAATATCATAGAATTTTCATGAAAATAGTTTAGTGTTAGAGTGTTAGATATTGTGCAGCCAAGTGGGGAAAGAATAATGTAATAATAATACAATAATCTTGTATTGATGATGGGAGAGTCTGACCACGTCATAAAGTCTTCTCCAGCACATCTCAAAGATTCTCAGTGGGTTAAGATCTGGACTCTGTGGTGGCCAATCCTTGTGTAAAAATTATGTGTTGTACCACTCTTTCACAATTTGAGCCCAATAAATCCTGGTATATTTCATCTTGGAATATGCCTATACCATTAGGAAAGAAAAATTCATTGATGGAAAAAAAAAATCCATTGATGTTCATTCAGTATAATCAGGTAGTCAGCTGATCATTTTTGTGGCACATAACATTGCTGAATTCAGAAAAGACTGAAGCAACCCTTGATCATATCCACAGGCTTGTATAGTAGGTATTTCCTCCACCTCTCTTCTTACCCATCATTCTTGAACAGGGTAAATCTGGACTCATCAAACCACATGACCTTTTTTCCATTGCTCCAGTGTCCAATATTTATGCTTCTTCGCAAACTGAAGCCTTTTTTTGCAGATTACTTTTTTCAGAAAGTGTTTTTTTTTTCCACTGATAAGTGGTTACTTAAGACTACACAGCAGTTTAGTTCTAATTCCTTGAGTTATTTTCACATTGTGTGTGGAATTGGTATTGGTATTACTCATGGGTATTAAACATAGCCAAGAGTTCTACTGTTGTTTTTTATGATTTGATTTCACCAAACATTTGAGTGATCTCAGATAATGGTCGTTCAAGATTTTTTTCAACCGATTCCAGTTCAGTTGCTGAACTTTTGTCACTGAACATTGTCTAGTGCTTTTGTCACTGATCATTGTCTCAAAGAAGCTTTACAGTAATATCAAAATTTTTGAGTAACAGAAAAACAAGATGAGAGAAGAAGAAAAAGAATTAAATTTACAAAGTTTAAAATGTAATTTTATATTTATCCCTAATGAACAAGACAGAGGCAATGGTGGCAAGAAAAACTCTCTGAAAAAATATGAGGAAGAAACCTTGACAGGAACCAGACTCAAAAGAGTAGCCATCCTCATTTGGGTGACACTGGTGAGTGTGATTTTATAGAGATGTAGAAGGGATATTATTTATAGTCAAATGGAGTTCTTTAACCAGGAGCTTTAGCAACTTATAAATATGAGCATCTGAATTTTGAATTTTGGATAGTAAATAATGTTCATTCATTCATTCATTGTCTTCCGCTTATCCGGAGCCGGGTCGCGGGAGCAGCAGTCTAAGCAGGGATGCCCAGACCTCCCCCTCCCCAGACACTTCCTCCAGCTCTTCCGGAGGGACCCCGAGGCGTTCCCAGGCCAGCCGAGAGACATAGTCTCTCCAGCGTGTCCTGGGTCTTCCCCGGGGCCTCTTCCCGGTGGGGCATGCCCGGAACACTTCTCCAGGGAGACGTCCCGGAAGCATCCGAAACAGATGCCCGAGCCACCTCAACTGCCCCCTTTCGATGTGGAGGAGCAGAGGCTCTACTCCGAGCTCCTCCCGGGTGACAAAGCTCCTTACCCTATCTCTAAGGGAGCGCCCCGCCACCCTACGGAGGAAGCTCATTTCGGCCACTTGTATCCGGGATCTTACCCTTTCAGTCATGACCCAGAGCTCATGACCATAGGTGAGAGTAGGAACGTAGATTGACTGGTAAATCGAGAGCTTCGCCTTCCGGCTCAGCTCCTTCTTCACCACAACAGACCGATACATAGACCGCATTACTGCTGCCGCTGCACCGATCCATCCGTCAATCTCATGATCCATCCTTCCCTCACTCGTGAACAAGACCCCGAGATACTTAAACTGCTCCACATGAGGAAGGACCTCCCCTCCAACCTGGAGGGTGCAAGCCACCTTTTTCCGGTCGAGAACCATGGCCTCAGATTTGGAGGTGCTGACCCTCATCCCAGCCGCTTCACACTCAGCTGCAAAACGCGCCAGTGCATGCTGTAAGTCCAGGCTTGAAGGAGCCAACAGGATAACATCATCTGCAAAAATCAGCGATGAAATCCTGTGGTCCCCAAACCGGACTCCCTTCAGCCCCTGGCTGTGCCTAGAAATTCTGTCCATAAAAACAATGAACAGAACCGGTGACAAAGGACAGCCCTGTCGGAGTCCAACATGCACTGGGAACAGATCTGACTTACAGCTGGCAATGCGAATCAAGCTCCTGCTCCGGTTATATAGAGACCGAACAGCCCTTAACAGAGGGCCATGGACCCCGTACTCCCAGAGCACCTCCCACAGAATGCCACGAGGGACATGGTCAAAAGCCTTCTCCAAGTCCACAAAACACATGTGGACTGGTTGGGCAAACTCCCACGAACCCTCAAGCACCCTGTGGAGGATATAGAGCTGATCCAGTGTTCCACGACTAGGTCGAAAACCACATTGCTCCTCCTGTATCCGAGGTTCGACTAATGGTTGGACTCTCCTCTCCAGTACTCTGGAGTAGACTTTCCCTGGAAGGCTGAGGAGTGTGATCCCTCTATAGTTGGAACACACCCTCCGGTCCCCCTTCTTAAAAAGAGGAATCACCACCCCGGTCACCCAGTCCAGAGGCACTGTCCCTGACCACCACGCTATGTTGCAGAGACGTGTCAGTCAAGACAGCCCCACAACATCCAGAGACTTAAGGTACTCAGGGCGAATCTCATCCATCCCCGGTGCCTTGCCACCAAGGAGCTGCTGAACTACCTCAGTGACCTCAGCTTGGGTGATGAATGAATCTACCTCTGAGTCCACGGCCTCTGGTTCCTCTACGGAAGGTGTGTCAGTGAGGTTGAGGAGATCCTTGAAGTATTCCTTCCACCATCTGACAATATCCCCAGTCGAGGCCGGCAACTCACCACCTCCACTGTAAACAGTGTTGGCAGAGAGCTGCTTACCCCTTCTGAGGCGCCGAACGGTTTGCCAGAATTTCCCCGAGGCCGTCCGATAGTCCTTCTCCATGGCCTCACCTAACTCCTCCCAAAACCGAGTTTTTGCTTCCGAGACCACCACGGCTGTAGTTCACTTGGCCTGCCGGTATGCCTCAGCTGCCTCCGGAGTCCCCCGAGCCAACCAGGCTCGATAGGACTCCTTCTTCAGCTTGACAGCATCCCTTACTTCCAGTGTCCACCACTGTGTTCGGGGATTGCCGCTGCGACCGGCACCAGAGACCTTACGGCCACAGCTCCGGATGGCTGCGTCAACAATGAAGGAGGAGAACATGGTCCACTCAGACTCAATGTCCCCAACCTCCCTCGGGATCTGGTTGAAACTCTCCCAGAGGTGGGAGTTGAAGACCCCCCTAACAGAGAGATCAGCAAGATATTCCCAACAGACCCTCACAATACGTTTGGGCCTGCCAAGTCTGTCCGGCATCCTCCTCCGTAAGCAGATCCAACTCACCACCAGGTGGTGATCGGTTGACAGCTCCGCCCCTCTCTTCACCCGAGCGTCCAAGACATGCGGCCGAAGGTCAGATGACACGACCACAAGGTCAATCATTGATCTCCGGCCTAGGGTGTCCTGGTACCACATGTACTGATGGGCACCCTTATGCTTGAACATGGTGTTCGTTATGGACAGGCTGTGACTAGCACAGAAGTCCAGCAACAGGACATCACTCGAGTTCAGATCAGGGGGGCCATTCCTCCCAATCACGCCCCTCTAGGTATCACTGTCAACCCCAGGCCTGGCTCCAGGGTGGGGCCCCAGTGACGCCAGTCCGGGCGACGTAACGGTCCTTGATCTAGTTTCCATAAGGGTCTTGAACCGCTCTTAGTCTGACCCGTCACCTAGAACCCGTTTGCCTTGGGAGACCCTACCAGGAGCACTAGGCCCCTGACAACATGGCTCCTAGGTTTATTCGGGTACTCAAACCCCTCCACCACAATAAGGTGGCGGTTCAACTAAATAATGTAAATGTAAATAATGTCCTTTCTAGAACAGTTTATAGTCAAGTGCAATTGTGTAACCAAAAGCTCCTGAGGAACGAATAGGTCAGTGTAATTTCTAAGTTCATTACAGACTTAACACTGATTCCTTCCTGCCAAAGTCTTCAAATGTTCATTGACATATACCTGAGCACAAAGCTGACTGCCACAGCAGCAGTCCAATGATGACATAGTAGTTTTCAAGAGGTTCTATCCACAACAGTCCCATGGGTCTAGGGCTGTCAATGTGGATCTATTTCCAGCAGAGTGCACCATCTAGTGACGAGACTCCAAGCAGGGGTAGGGCATGAAAACACTTGAAAACACTACTTGAAAGGCTGTTCCATAACTATGGGGTTTTGTAAGAAAAATCTCTGCCCCCTGCTGTAGCCTTTACTGCTTGAGGTAAAGCAAATATCCTGCACCTTTTAGGTGTGGTGGATCATAAGAAACCAAAAGATTGCTCAGATATTATATGCATATAATCAATTTCACATAACTGCTGTGTTACCTTTTCTAGGATCTTGGAGATAAAGGGGAGATTTGATATTGGCCTATAGTTGGACAGCTGACAGTGGTCGAGGTCAAGGTTTTTTAATCAGGGGTTTGATAGCCGCTAGTTTAAAGATTTAGGCACATAGCCTGTGCTAACGGAAGAATTTATTATTTTTAGAAGGGGTTTGGTAGCTGCTGGTATTATCTGTTTAAAGAAACATGTAGGTAAGGGATCTATTATGCAGGTTGATCATTTTGAAGAAGAAATTACTGAAATTAAACTGAAGTCTCTATTTAAATATTTTACTCAAAGGTGACATTAATAATAACAGTAATAGATAATAATAGTGATATTATCTACAGGATTATTTAACAAATTGTTTTGTTTTAAATTTGTAGTCTGAATTTTCTGACTGATATTAGTATATTTAAACATATAACATAACATTGAAAACTCGCCAGTAATGTTCAACACAAACAAGGCAAACTGATTTTTTTGTCTGTTTTCCCAGCCATTTTGTGAAAAACAAATTAACAATGGTACATTTCTGATATGCAATTTATCTTGCCCTAAATTAGTATTGGGTGATTCAAACACTACAGATTGCGCTATGTAGTTATTTTTTCCCAAAATGCAAACCAACATTTAGCATAATAGTAGCCAGATGTTTCCCCTGAATTCAAATTCAAATTCAAATTTTTATTTGTCACATACACAACCATACACAGCATGATATGCAGTGAAATGCTTACACGACTGTTGTGACCTTGAAAAGGAAATAAGAAGTAAAAAGGAATTAAGAAATAGAAAGGAAGAAGGAAATAAGGCAAAAAGAGAATAAATATAAAATAAAAATATAAAATATAAAAATCTACAATTAAATTAGAGATGAAAAAATATATTAAAAAAATATTAGAAAAATGTAAAAAAGGTTGAGCTGTAGCAGTGTGCAAATGTGCAAATGTTCAAAGTGATCCAAGTGATTGAGTCCTGTGCAATGTGAAAATGTTCAAAGTATTATGTTCCTGTGCAATGTGCAAATGTTCAAGTTGGATGATGTGTTTAAGGACACATGAAAGTTGAGTTCTATGTGGAGTTTTGGTTGAGAGTCCGTATAGCCTGCGGGAAGAAGCTTCTCCTCAGTCTTTCTGTGTTGGACTTCAGGGAGCGTAAACACTTTCCTGACCGCAACAGAGAGAATAGTCCATTGTTGGGATGGCTGAGGTCCTTCACGATCTTCCTGGCCTTGGTCCAGCACCGCTCGCTGTAAATTGAGTGCAGGTCAGGGAGTTTGGTATGGATGATGCGTTCAGCTGATCGCACCACCCTCTGGAGAGCTCGTCTGTCCTGCATGGTGCTGTTCCCGAACCAGGTCGTTATGTTTCCTGTCAGGATACTCTCTATGGTGTAGGAGTAAAAGTTCCTGAGCACCTTAGAGGGCAGTCTAAAATCTCTCAAGCAGTCTAAAGTCTCTCAAGCAGAGAAATGCATGAAATGCATAAGTGTAGTTAATGGGTACCTCTCTAAAAGCCGAACTTCTAGAAATTTGATGTTCTGAATCATTGATGTGTGTGTCTACATTATGCCAAGAAGAACAGATAACCACACATTCTACCCATGAGCTACATCATGTGACCTACAAGTCTCTATACGCACCTTGATCTCTCTCAGAACCATGTAGCAACAAGCAGCTGAGCACATTAAACATCACAGAGCCTAATTCAAGTTTATTGAACAGTACCTGTACTGTGCACATGCTGATAAAACATTCAGCTATTAATCATATTTTTACATGTTTGGAATGTGACTTTAATGTACATAAATTTAATTTACAGTTGAAGTTTAATAATTGATACATAAATATGTGTATTACTATAATGCTTGGGTTATTCTACTCCGCTTTACTGTATTTAGACAGTTTTGTTTTAATCATAATTTTCATCAGTCAACCAATTTTCATCTGAGCATTTTAATCAGTAATTTTGTTTCAACAAGATTAACACTGCAATGTAAATATAACAGACATTCCAATCTAAATGATAACACATGCACAACTTACCACCAAACATTGACACTATAATCCAATGAGAAATATAATACATTTTAATAACATTTATTTCTCCATCATATTGTACTATTAAAAACCTTATGAGCCAATAAACTAAAAGGAAAGCATGGATGTTTATATGTTATAGCTTTTTATTTTTTTCCAGCCTTTGGAAAATAAGATTGATCAGCTGTGTGCTGATTCACTGATTCAGACTCGGTGGGAATACCAGGAGATTACTTAACTAAATAATTCAAAGAAATGATTAAATAATTAAAACTCTGACTTAATAATTTACTCTGACTTAAAAAGAGAGCACTTTTTTAGGGATAAATTATTTCTCACACACAAAGCAAAAATGGGAATGCTTTAATCTGTGTTTAATCCATTTAGACTTCTTACTAATATAATAATTTTAATAATAAAATTACTATAAAGGTAATTATAAAGTACAATCTATATAAAGTCCAATCTCATTATTATAGGTAATTTTAAAGTGCATTATATATCCTTTAATTTAAAAAAAATTAAAGGAACACTTTTTAATCAGTGTATAGCATCAAGTCAAGTAAACTCCTGGGATATTGATCTGGTCAGTTAAGTAGCAGAGGGGGTTGTTAAACAGTTTCAGCTGCTTTAGTGTTAATGAAATTAACAATAGGTGCACTAGATGGGCAACAATCTCTTCCGACTGTTTTTCACTAGTTTTGCATTTGGCTGGGGTTAGTGTCACTACTGGTAGCATGAGGCAATACCTGGACCCTACAGAGGTTGCACAGGCAGTCCAACTCCTCCAGAATGGCACATCAATACATGCCATTGCCTACAAGCTTTGTGGTCTCTGGTTTGTGGTTTGTGGTGTGTGGTTTGTGGTGTCTCCCAGCACAGTCTCAAGAGCATGGAGGAGATTCCAGGAGACAGGCAATCACTCTAGGAAAGCTGGGCAGGGCCGTAGAAGGTCCGTAACCCATCAGCAGGACCAGTATTTGCTCCTTTGTGCAAGAAGGAACAGGATGAGCACTGCCAGAGCCCTACAAAATGACCTCCAGCAGACCACTGGTGTGAATGACTCTGACTAAACAATCAGAAACATGAGGGTGACTCATGACTTCATGAGGGTGGCCTGAGGGCCCAATGTCTTTGAGTGGGCCCTGTGCTCACTGCCTGGCACTGTGGAGCTTGATTGGCATTTGCCATTGAACATCAGAATTGGCAGGTCCGCCACTGGTTCACCCTGAGCACATGTGACCCACGTGAAAGGGTCTGGAGAAGCCATGGAGAATGTTATGCTGCCTGTAACATTGTTCAGCATGACCAGTTTGGTGGTGGGTCAGTGATCGTCTTGGGAGGCATATCCATGGAGGAACGCAAAGACCTCCACAGGCTAGACAATGGCACCCTGACTGCCATTAGGCATTGGGATGAAATCCTTGGACCCATTGTCAGACCCTACGCTGGTGCAGTGGGTCCTGGGTTACCCCTGATGCACGACAATGCCCGGCCTCATGTGCCGAGAGTATGCAGGCAGTTCCTGGAGAATAAAGGACTTGATACCATTGAATGGCCCCCATACTCTCCTGACCTAAATCCAATAGAACACCTTTGGGACATTATTTTTTGGTCCATCAGAGGCCACCAGGTTTCACCTCAGATTGTCCAGGAGCTCAGTGATGACCTGGTCCAGATCTGGGAGGAAATACCCCATGACACCATCCGTCATCTCATTAGGGGCATGCACCGACATTGTAAGGCATGCATACAAGCACGTGGGGGACATACAAACTACCATTTTGAGTTGCTGCAATGAAATATCAGCAAAATGGTCTAGCCTGCTGCATAATTTTTTCACTTTGATTTTCAGAATTCTTGAATTTTTGAATTCAGCACTCTGTACATTGATCATTTTAATTTTCATCAAACGACATGGCTTCATTTCATTCCTAACATACTACCCAGTCTATATCAGTATAGATATCCAGCATGATATTTCCCCCCCATTGAGATCAGATGTGTTTTCAAAGTGTTCCTTTAATATTTTTGAGCAGTATATCCTACTACAACCTGGTGTCCACATGCGTGGACATCAAGTTTTTGGTTGTGTTCAATTCAGTTCAATTCAGTTTTATTTGTTTAGCGCTTTTAACAAAAAGCATTGTCTCAAAGCAGCTTTACAGAACATAAGAAACAACAAACATACAGACAGTTCTAGGTGTTAGACAAAGTTATCCTCAGTGAGCAAGCCTGAGGTGACTGAAGCGACTGTGGCAAGGAAAAACTCCCTTAGATGGTATTAGGAAGAAACCTTGAGAGGAACCAGACTCAAAGGGGAACCCATCCTCATCTGGGTGACACTGGAGAGTGTGATATGAACGATGTCCTTTCTGCATTTGTGTATAGTCAGTTATGTGATGCAGATACAGCATGAGTAGAAAGTTATGTGTAAATTAATTAGGAGGTTGTTTTCGTCCACATAGGGCTGGCACAAAGCAGAAACTGACAGAAACTGGCAGGTTGCACCATAATACTTCATTCTTTGTAACTGGAACCTGTTGTACACAAGTGTGGACACTTGCACTGCCATCTGGTGTTTTTTATTAGTTCCTCCTAACCCGAAACAGCTAGAAGAAATCTAAAATGGAAGCTAAACCAAAGCTCAAGTCTTGGGAGGCTAAATTTATTGTATATATATATATTGGTATTAAATACTAAAAATACCTAATTTCTCCTTCCACCATCTTATGAGCTATATTTGTGTTGTGCATCATTTAATGTCTTGTCACTCATTGTCTTGTTTTTTGGCTTGAGAATTAGTATTGTGTGAGAGTTGTAAATTAACTTGCTCCAAAGCTGTGAGTCAGGCTTGACAATATTGCATGGGTTCATGAGGCTTGGGGATGATTGTTAATTCAACAAGAATTCCAAATGAATCCAAAGGTCATCCCATCATGCCAGATGATGTCATCCCATCATGCCAGATATATGGATTCAATCCCTGACAGTAGTCTTAAGTGCTGGTTTGTTCCAGCCACTGCACAGCTAATGTGCGTAGATTTAATGCAAATTCTGCATTGCGGAAAGTTACGCTGTTTATGGGCAAGGACTTGGTCTCCATTCTATGGGCCTTCAAGTAAATGGTTAAACACGTGCTGGGACAGGTTGGAAGAAACATTCATAGGAATCTGTTTGTTCTCTGCATTGATTAGCTAGAGATATCTTAGTCAAGACAATCCTTCTTGATATGAGAGCCTTGTAACATGAAGCTTTTAGACCTGTATGTTCATGATCATGAATAGCAGAATAGCAGTAAACAGCAATGATGCACACTTAGCTTGTGCAACTCCATACCATGATATCTTTAGCAGTGCCAGATATGGGGTATGGTAAGAACAGAGGGTGAAAGCCTGTCCTATCAGAGAGTATTGGAGAGTGATGACCATCCACTTGATAGCTGAGCAGTCCTTCTCTATTTTGCTGAATTTACCCTATTGCACTGAGATTGCAGTTGATGTACAGCATGAGATGCTCCTCACCCTCCTCCACCTGAGACAACATGGATACCAGGCCTTTGTCTACTGTGTCAGTCTTCAAAACAAAATTAGGAGAATATAAGAGTGGTCCACCACAGAGTGCAGCTTTTACATAAATAAAATGACACTCCCTTTTTAGTAAGATCAATCAGTGGTCTGGTGACATCAAAATAATTAGGCACAACATACAATAATGGCCAGCTAGTCCCCTCTTCCTTATCCCTCAGTGAGGTCCTAATGATACATTAAGTCTGCTGTTCGGAACATTCTACAAATTCTACCTGCTTTCATACATTCTAGGCAAAGAGGATGGAAAATCATGTCAGAAAGTCACTGTGCGGATGACAATAAGGAAAAATGATTGCCGGAGCAATAGACCGGTGAGTTCACCATAGAGATTGTTATCCCTGTCTGTCTGTCTCTTGCTATGACTTGCCAGACAAGTTTCTAAAAAAGCCTCAATAAGAAACTTGGTTGTAATTTATAACTTGCATAAAGCCTAACAGTGTTTCAGACTCACACCATGTACTGTTTTCAAACTCATTTACAGGTGAACATAGTGTCCTGTGATGGCAAGTGCCCTTCAGCAAGTATTTACAACTACAACATTAACACTTATGCACGGTTTTGTAAATGCTGTAGGGAGATGGGTCTTCAGCGGCGCTCTGTCCAGCTGTACTGCAGCAGCAACTCCACATGGGTAAACTACTCAATCCAAGAACCTACAGACTGCTCTTGCCAGTGGTCATAAAACACACGCACACACATGTCTCAAATGAAAATGTCAGCTTCACAACTCTGTATGTTCATATTCTCTAGAATAACAAAGGGCATTCTAAAACTGGATAAAAATATATACTGTTGTAACTTGAACATGTGTTTCTGAACTTGAATATATTTCATACAGAGTTACACTGGCAAACATTCAGAAATATTTACCTAGCTGAATATGCTTTTGCTCATGGCTTGTACAGTTCGATTTGAGGGGGGAAAAGGAGCAAAATAAACTTGGTAAACACATTAGATGCATTTATAGAAAATATTACTTCTTAATGTACTTCTTAAGCAATTACTGAATATATTAATCTGTTGCTTTTTAATAACTAAAATTGTGCTGTGTTTTGTAAACATTAACTATTTATAATATTATGAGTACAACTTCAGTCCATGTCCATGAGTCCATGAGAACTAGAACACATTCAAGAAAAAAATTATGTTTGCTAAAAACTGATAATTGTAGTATTACAACTGATAATGAGTGTTTAAGACTAATTTTAAATACTTTACGAATCTTCCTACATAAGCAATTTATTTTCTGAATATACTGTGTATCATAGTACATTATATTTGCAGTGTATTTTCATTTTCAATAAAACAATTATTTTTTAAAAATGATTTGATTTACTCCAATGAACATAAACAAAAGTGTTACATTCACTAAGCTTCAGGTAACTAGAAAATGCAAAAATATAAATAAAATGAAAACATTTGTTAGCTGTGCTCAAGATTTCTGGCTTGATTATTTCATATTATTTCAAGAGAGCTAGTCTGAATGTTCAATATGGGGCACATTCAGTTTAGGTAACTTAAGTCTAAAATTTCAACCAATCTTTTTTAATAACTTACATGGGGCATTGGTGGCTTAGTGGTAGGTTTCTCACCTATCATGGGGAAGGCCTGGGTTCAATTCCCAGCCATGGGATTCAGTGCCGGTCCCAAGCTTGGAAAAAATGGGAGGGTTGTGCCAAGAAGGGCATCCAGTGTAAAACATTTGCCAAGTTGTTGTGCAGACCAGTCGGTCCACTGTGGCAACCCCGAACAGTGAGCAGCTGAAAGCAACTTGTTTTCTAATAATTTACATAACCTAATATTAAATTGGGATAGAAAATGCTGACTAAAGAAGAAAAAAGCATTTTTACTGTCTTTATTTGCTGTTTAATATACATTAAACAGAGACATCCAGACCCCCTGTCTCTGGCAACTTTCTCCTGCTACAGCCTGGATGGAACCTACATTGCTCCTCATGAATCTCTGGCATGAATCTGTAGCCTTAACCTCCTTTGCAGTACCACAGCACCACAACAGCTCAACAACATCAGTTCCAACTCAGCTCTGCTCCTCTCTTCATTAAGTGTCCAGAACATGTAACAAAGGGGGGCACGGTGGCACGGTGGTTAGCATGTTTGCCTCACACCTCCAGGGTTGGGGGTTCGATTCCCGCCTCTGCCGCGTGCGTGCGTGCGTGCGTGCGTGCGTGCGTGCGTGCGTGCGTGCGTGCGTGCGTGCGTGCGACATGTTCTCCCCGTGCCTCGGGGGTTTCCTCCAGGTGCTCCGGTTTCCTCCCGCAGTCCAAAGACATGCATTGTAGGTTGATTGGCATCTCTAAATTGTCCGTAGTGTGTGAATGAGAGTGTGTGTGTGCCCTGCGATGGGTTGGCACTCCGTCCAGGGTGTATTCTGCCTTGATGCCCAATGATGCCTGAGATAGGCACAGGCTCCCCGTGACCCGAGAGTAGATCAGATAAGCGGTAGACAATGAATGAATGAACATGTAACAAATACAAAAAATTATCATTGAAATTAGGTATCCTGTACCAAGTACACTTATCTAGTCAATAGTTAAGCCAAGAAAATTTATGCTGTCAAATACAGCTGACACAGTACATAGTGAAATAAAACAATGTTACTCCAAGACCCTGGTGCTACATAAAAACACAGAGCTACATAATACAGCACAGAGCTTAGGACTAAAAAGTAAGGTAACCTAGCCACATAAAGTGCATAGTGTGCAAACATGCAGGACAAGAGACAGTGCAAGACAAGAGACAATACAGTACACTACAGGACAGATACATAATATAGAGCCAGCCAGTAAACATACTGTGTGGACCAAAATAGGATGATCGTTTGTGAACATATGTACATATGTACATATATGATAGCAGCAGTTGGTAACAGCAAGTGTGAACAGTGTTAAATGTAATGTGCGAAAAAGATAAGAATAAATTTGTCAACTGAAAAAGTGGTGTTGTAACAAAGAGGTATATTTAATATGAGTGTGTGGGTGCATGTGTCTGTGCGTGTCAGCTCAGTCCATTTTAGTTCTGGGTATTGAGCACTGCCATCTTGGACCATCCTTATGGTTTAATCCTTATAGACTACCTTTTTTTTGAACATGGTGTTCATTATGGACAAACCATGACTAGCACAGAAATCCAATAACAGATCATCACTCGGGTTTTGATCGGGCAGGCTGTCCCTCCTAATCACTCCATCCCCAGTTTCCCAGTCATTACCAATATGGGCATTGAAATCTCAAGTAGGATAATGGAGTATATGGGTGGATTCCCCTACATTAAGGCGACCCTTTTATCAACCAGGGATAATTCCAATTGCTTGACAGACAGACAGAGATTTGTGAGTAGGAGAGAGTCCAACCCTTTTTGGGGGGTTCTGGAGCCAGCACTGTGTCTGAAAAGGTCAGGGCAAATATATCTACCACATGCCAAGAGTTGCCTTTTCAGGCTGAGCCTGACCAGATTCTGTAGCAAACTGGTAACTAGCTGCTCACCGGCAAACTCTACTCACAGGCCTGGTTCCAGAAATAGATCCCAGTTTCCCGGTTCTGGGCAGGGAACACAAAGGGAACATTTTTTATAGAGATCTTCTGGATTGTGTTTATCTGGATCTTCCCACCAGACTTGGGAGACCCTACCAGGATCAATTATCTCCTGACAACTTTACTCTGAAAATCACTAGACCACACAAGCCTTTCTGCAATGACACCACCCCTGAGGGGTAATGGTGAACATTTTAAGGCAGGCAGACAAATACAATACATAATGCAAAATCTTAGTCAAAAACAGGTACAGAGTCAGATGATCACTATAGTGCATTCTAGTGTCATGTGTTCCCCAGATAAGCAACACACACACCTGGCCATCCACGAGATGTAAAAGAAAACGTGATTCATCAGACCAGGCCACCTTCTTCCATTGCTCTGTGGTCCAGTTCTGTTGCTCACATGCCCATTGTTTGCACTTTCGGTGGTGCACAGAGGTCAGCATAGGCGCCTACACACTGAGATGCACTGTGTATTCTGACAACTTTCTATTAGAACCAGCATTAACTTCTTCAGCAATTTGAGCAATAGTAGCTCTTCTGTTGGATTGGACCACACAGGCCAGCCTTCACTCCCCATGTTCATCAGTGAGCCTTGGCCACCCATGACCCTGTAGCCAGTTCACTACTGTTCCTTCCTTGGACCCACTTTTGATAGATACTGACCACTGCAGACCGGGAACACTCCACAGGAGCTGCAGTTTTGGAGATGCTCTGATCCAGTAATCTAGCTATTCACTATTCACTTGCTGTCTAATATTATGCCCAGGTCTTTCACTGTTGAGCTAGTAGTAATAGTGCATCCTTCTAAATGCAATTTGAATTGTGAGAGCTTTTGTGTACTGGTTTTTGGACCGATAAGTAATATCTCTGTGTTATTAGGATTTAGTAATAGAAAGTTATAGGCCATCCAATCTTTGATATCTTTAGCACATTCACTTAATCTAGACAATTTAGATATTTCATCTGGTTTTGATGAGATATGTAACTGGGTATCGTCAGCATAACAATGGAAACTAATCCCATGCCTTCTAATGATGTTATCCAAGGGAATTATGTATACTGAGAAAAGCAGAGGTCCTAAAACTGAAAACCCCATATTTCACTGACATTACACTGGACAGTTCTCCATTTAAATCTACAAAATGGTATCGATTAGACAGGTAGGATCTAAACCATTTTAATGCCTGTTCCTGAATACCAATGTGATTTTGTAAGTGATCTAAGAGAATGTCATGATCTATAGTGTCGAATGCAGCACTAAGATCAACTAAGCCTAATATTGAGAGTGCCTTGGTTTGAAGCTAAAAACAAGTCATTTGTGATTTTAACTAGCACAGTTTCTGTGCTATGATGGGGCCTTAAACCTGACTGAAATTCTTCAAGGATATTGTTTTCCTGTAAGAAAGAGCATAATTGAGCAGACACAACCTTTTCTAATATTTTAGATATAAATGGAAGGTTTGAAATAGGTCTGTAATTTGATAATTCATTAGGGTCTAGTTTAGGTTTTTATGAAGAGGCTTAATAACTGCCAACTTGAAAGATTTAGGGACGTGACCTAAATATAACGAGGAATTAATGATGTTGAGAAGAGGCTCTCCAGCTGTATGTATCACTTCTTTCAGCAATCTAGTTAGAATTGGATCTAACAAATTCGTTGATTTAGCCGTGGTGATGAGTTTATACAGCTCTTCCTGTCTTATACTTGTAAAGCAATGTAGATCTAGGTGTGGAGCTTTATGTGGGACTGGATCACAAGATGTTGACAAAGGTTGAACATCCATTATTTTGTTCCTGATCCTATCAATTTTTTCAGTGAAGAAATTCATAAATTCCTCACTACTAAACTGTAATGGAATACTTTCTTCAGATATCTGATGTTTTGTTGGTCTAGCCACTGTACTAAATAAGAATCTGGTATTGTTTTGGTCTATTTCTATCAGTTTGCTCAGATGCTCAGCCCTATCAGCTTTTAGAGACTGTCTATAGCTGGACATACTGTCTTTATACGCAATTCTGAAAACTTCTAATTTAGTTTTTCTCCATTTTTGCTCGAGGTTACAGGATGCTTTCTTGAAGGCGTGAGTATGACTATTGTACCATGGTGCAGGTGTTTTATCTCTGACCTTTTTTAATCGGATGAGGGCAACAGTGTTTAGTGTGCTGGTGAAAATAGTGCCTATGGTGTTAGTTACTTCATCTAGATCATCTGCATTTAGGGGTCTAGAAAGGATTTGGGACAGATCAGGCAGATTGCTTGTGAATTTGTCTTTAGTGGTCGAAATAATAGTTCTACCAAATTGATAACATGGAAAGACATGGCTAATAAGTTCTACAGGTAGAGTGTACACTAAGAGGTGATGGTCTGTGATATCATCGCTTTGAGGTAAAATATCAATATCAGTGACATCTGTTCCATGTGATATAACTAAATCTAGCGTGTGATTAAAATGATGAGTTGGTCTAATAATGTTTTTTCTTTAACCAAAGGAATTTAGTAAATCCATAAATGCAAGTCCTAGAGCATCATTAGTATCGTCTACATGAATGTTAAAGTCTCCTACAATCAACACTTTAATCAAAATTAATCAATAGGTCCGAGAGTAGATGTGCAAATTCTTTAAGAAAATCAATGTAGGGCCCCGGGGGTCTATATACAGTGGCCAGAGCAAGAGATAGCAGGGATTTTTTATGTATGTCTGTGAGTGCAACATCATGGACAAGCACATCGAATGAGTTAACCTTGGGTCCTATTTTCTGAGTAACAGTAAGAAACTTGTTATAGATAGTTGCAACACCACCTCCATGACCAGTCTGACGGGGCTAATGCTTATAGAAATATCCTGACAGAGTAGACTCATTCAGACCAATGTATTCATTTGGTCTAAGCCAGGTTTCAGTAAGGCAGAGTGCATCAAGACTATAATCTGAGATCATATCATTAACAATAAGTGCTTTTGGTGCAAGGTCTAATGTTGAGAAGCTCAAACTTTAGAAATTGTTTTTGTTTCCTTAGTGAAGGGAGTTGTAGTCCAAATGTATGACTATTTTGTAGGATGTAGTATTCTCTTGGAAAATGAGTCCGATGCCAGTTCCGTTGTTGAATAAAACTAACTGGAATTAGGAGATTAAATTTAGTAAATTCGAAAATTTAGTTTTCTACCCACATTACAAAACAGTTTATGAAATAGTGCACATCCAGCATATCCTGTTATTTTGCATTTTATTTTCATATCATACTTAGTGACAGTGATTGTATGTGCTTAATGAAGCCAAATTGTTGGACTAATAAAATAATCCAACTTCATAAATTAATAAAGAGAAAATTCAACTCATCTGTGCATAAATTCTAAATACCTTATAAGATGCTATCTAAAGTCTAAATACCAGTGTGTTCAATTTCAGTACTGAATCTTCACTCTGAAAATGGCCATACACTGTAAAAAATTTAAGAAGTAAGAAATTTGCAATTAAATACAATTTATAAAAAAATACAAATTTTGTAAACAGTACATACCTACATTTAAACATAAAAATTGAACATCAATAAAAATGAACATTACATAAAGTTGTTAACCTATATCTGCATAATTTTATGCCTTGGGGTGCTGCCACCTGACTGGATAACTGCATAAATGGGCAGCTGATATTTGCTGACTTATATGTCAATATTATTATCTAAACAATTATACTATATAGGTTATTTGCCAAAAAAAAAAATTATATATATATATATATATATATATATATATATATATATATATATATATATATATATATATATATATATATATATATATATATATATATATATATATTTTCGGCAAATATATATATATATAAATATTTATATTATTATAATATTATATATAATATATATAATATTTTAGCATATTTTAATTTTTTCATCTGTTCATGTGTCTTTTTTCTTTTTTTTTATTACTTTTTGTGGTATATTGCCATTGTCATTTTTTACCTGATGTATAATAAATTAGAAGACAGGCCTTCCAATACAACAGATTTAAAAAGTTTCAAGTTTCAAGTTCTACAGTGAACAGTGAAATTATAAAATAATTCGTCAGCTTCATCCTTTAAGATCAGTGCAGCATTGTGATTTATTAAAAAATGAGACCATGACACAAAAAGATAGAAAATTGAGAGATCTAAAATTTTATTTATACACCCACAGAAAAACATTATAGTGGCTATAGACCAAAGGAGCTAGAATAAAATCATATTGTATTTCATATTTGACGAGCTGTCAAAATGTAACTGTCTGAAGACAACAAAAAACAGTTAGAGGAAGCTGAGTATTCAGGCCATTGCTTCAAATGGGACAATGTTCTCCATCAACAGTTTACTTTCTGCGACGAGCAGCAGCGCCCTTCTTGGAGCTGTGATAAGTGAATACAGAGAGAAAGGGGTTATGATCTCAATGGACAAAAATGCAAAACTGTGTTTTAATTTTGTCCAATTGACTCTGACAGTACAATCTCACTTTTAACAGAAGTTAAAGTTGAAGATTAAAAAAGACCAGGTGATGTTTTTCCACAGTAGATTCTTGTTTTTGTCTGACAGGGGGGTAAGAATCCAATATGGTCTGCTGCTGTTGAAAAGCTCAACAGCTTAAAGTTTGACATGTGGCGATTTGGAATGCTTTCCTGTTGACATTGCATCTAAAGAATGGTTATATAAGTTACTACAGCCTTCCTGTCAGCTCAGACCTGTTTAGCTATTGTCGTCTGACTGCTGCAATGTGTTTGACTCAATGTTTTTTTTTTGTTGTTGTTGACAAAAAGATCCCCACCATTCTATATAAATCCCATTCTGTGTAAACTGTATAGACTCTAAACAGTTGCTAAAATATTTTAACCAGCCAATCTGACATCGAAAACAATGATCAGACTAAGAAAACATATTTTTTAGCAATTTAATGAAGGGCATGATTTTGTGCATTGCATAGTGAGCTACTTACTGCTTCTGCAGCTCATCAATACGGTTGCGAAGTGATATGACCTGAAAACAACAAATAAGGAAAATAAGGTAGACAAGTGCTAATAATATTATCATTGACGCTGAGACACACACATGCACACACACAATTACACCTGATTTGACAGAGCATAATGATATTTTTTTTTACATCTGCCTTTAATTAGTATTAATTAGCATTACCTTAATGAAAGTCATTGATAGGGTCTGCAAGTTTCACCATCATGCTTTACACAGCTACCATTTTACACTGCCACATTTACCTTACCATTTACACTGATGTGCTTATTATACTACCTCACCCCATGTGCTATCAAGTTTACTATGGTACACATTTTACACTGTATATACCTTACCAGATTCATAGCACTAACACTTGAAGAAAGCTACCCATCACATTCAATCTACATTACAAAATATGTGCATACTAAGATGCTATCAATTTTACAGCATTTTACTGCCACTGGAAAAACTATATAACACTTATGTGTTCACCTCACCAACTACTACAAAAAAAAACTGTTGGTGACAACAAAAACCACAACAGACTTAAAAAAGTAATCCAACATTCAGAACACAGGTGGGGAAAAATAATTACACCAGTAGCAGTAACATGAAGAACCACTTTTAGCAACAATAGTTTGAAGTAAATGTGTTATGTAGGTGCTGTTCTTTACACCACATTCACTGATATTTGAGACCATTAGTTTTGACTTTATTATGAAAAATAATGTTTGTACTTTCTTTTGCCCTTGACTATACCTTTACACTTGCACTTTATTATGTTTGCAATACTATGTGCTTTAGGACGTGTAATTCTAAAAAAGAAAAAAAAAAAAAAAAAAAAAAAAAAAAACACAGTGTAACAAAATAAATTGCTAACTGCCAACCACTAGCTTTTTTTCCAAATAAATACAATAGAGTTAGGGGGCAGCTCATTATTTCTGACTTCATTTTTCAAATGTTTATACATAGCAGTTGAAATCTTATTTGGCTATGCACAGGAACAAAACCTCAGGACAATCTGCAATGTTTGGATCCTGTTATGCAATCAGTTTCTAGTCATTTTAAATAGGTCACGTAAATTTTATTCGATTTTGCCCTGTACATTTTAAGCAGAAAGTATGATACAAATGAAAATCATTATTACATAATACTCACCTCATACTTCTGCCTTTTTAGCTTCTCAATGTGGTCAAATTTTTCAAACTCAAGTTTGTACATCCAGTCCCACAGCTCCTTGGCCTTATCCCTACAATTATTAATTTTTTGTCATTTAAAATTATTAGTGTTTGTGATATAATATCAGACACTAGTCTACTAGCCAGACCATAAGCATTTGCACAGACCTTAGCTTGTCTTCATTCAGGTGATCAATGTTTAGAGGCTTGCGTCTGTCAGCCAAGATCTTTCTTTTTTTCTCTCTCTCCGTCTGTTTCTTTCCCTTCTTTTGGTCAGCCTGCATCAGAAATGACACATTAATTAAAGTGTTGGAGCTGATTGTAAGTAGCATGATTACAGAAGAATAAAAGTTTAGTGATTAGGTGTGGGCTGTTTAGTATTTTTAGTAGTATTTTATGCAAATCAGTGATTTTTTAACGATGACTGACTAAGATTTTGGACTTCAAATAGGTGAAATGTCATGCTTACATTTATTTATTCGTTTGTTTGTTTATTTATTTATTTTCTTACTTATTTTATTAATCAGGAGCAAAACTACAAAAAATACTGACAGTTTCTTTCTGGGTGTCTTTAACCAAATACATGAACTACTATGTACCTTGCATTAGTGCCCCAATTATGGACAAGCAACATTCATTAAGGAAAACTTGTTATCAGATAACACTTTTGGTGGTACACATCAGGTATGTGATTTCTGAGGGGTAAGGAGCTATGATCAAATAAGCACCTTCTGCAGATAGCTGCTATAGTTGGAGCCCATGCTTGTCAGAACAGATTTCTTCTTAGCATCATCCTCTGCCTTCTTCTTTGCATCCGCCTCTTCTTTCCTCAGTCTTTCCTCCTGTCACACAAATGCAATTATGTTCATTTGTAAGAAATATAATAAAAAAATGCATATTTATAATTGACCAAAAAAATTAACCACCTCCCCATTTATTATTAGTATTTTGCACAGCTATCAGGGATCATTATCTTTCAGGTATTATGGCATACTTCTCCATATTTTTGATAGTATGTAAGAATATACAAGTTCAATATAACATATGATACAAGCATAACACACCTCACGCCTTGCTTGACGCTCTTTGTCCTTTTCAGCACGGATCCTCTGCTGGTCTGCTCTCTCAGCCCTACGTTTCTCCTACACACACACACACACACACACACACACACACACACACACAAATGAAATTCAAATTTACATACATGACTGAAATTAGCTTTATCTATACAGAAATATCAACATGTTTAATCACTTGGCAACATTTCTTGGGGGCTGGTAACTGGAGAGGGAGGTTTGTTCATGCCTCACAGCTTTAGGTTGCTCTGTTTAATTGTGAGCTTGGGTTACTGTTACTGGAGTTTGTATGTTCTGCTCATGATCCTTTGTGTGAATGCATGGGCATTGTGCACTGCGATGGTCTGGCATCTCATTTAACATGTTCCTGCAGCAGGATTTACCTGATCTTGCCGAAGGTTAAAATGGGTTACTAAAGATCAAATGGAAAATAAAGACACTCACAATTCTCTCCTTCAGAGCAATAAGTTCCTCCTCCTCCTTTTTCCTGCATTCAAAATGGGCATCAATGAGTGCCTGCAGCTCAATGAGATCCTTATTCTGTCTCTCTTTTTCTGGATGTCCTGTTACATACATTCATATAAACCATACCCACAACAAGTTAAGAATCGGTCTTAATAGTGAATCGATATATAGATAAGCAGCAAGCAGTGAAACATCTCTGCTAATCTCATATTGATGGAATTTTTTCAAAGCTGATGTAATATTTTCACAAGGCCATTGAGGAAGGATATTTGCAGGTATATTCCAGACGGCCTTAAATACAGTGATATTGGCTTGGCTTACATCAAAGTCTACTTTCTCTCCATCTGGGATTTTTGGTGCACTGGGTCTGAACAGACAGAGATAGAGTGACACACACAAATACACACACACACACACACCATACACACACACACACACCACACACACACACACACCACACACAAAAATAGTTAAGAATATTTTCCTGAAGTTTTGAGAACTTTTACTTTGTTTAAAACAGGAACACTGGTTCATGAATGAATTTGTAACTCTATGATATACTTCTGAATATCAGTATATTATAGTATATTTCAGCATATTTTTGTTTATTAATATTCTGCTGAAATTTATCAGAAGAGAGTTATATAAAATTACTGCACAGAAATCTGTAACATTTAGAGGACATATAATAGCAAAAATACTTACTTGTACTTTGGCTTTTCCTCTATATATAAGAAGATGAAATAGGAAGAGGGTCAAGTTACATTATTAGGAAAATTTGCTTCTAAATAATCTAATAAACTGTAACAATACTGTTCATTATTTCACTAAATGTTTTTGTCAACTGCTCAGAGATCTGTAACAATACAAAACAATAACAACCATATTAAAACTAAAAAACATGCATCACAGATTATAATCATAATATCAATCTGTTGGTATATGTTTAAATACTAAAGATACACAAAGAAAGAGAGAGAG
The DNA here is from genome assembly GCA_033459395.1 of Hemibagrus guttatus. Classification (NCBI taxonomy): domain Eukaryota; kingdom Metazoa; phylum Chordata; class Actinopteri; order Siluriformes; family Bagridae; genus Hemibagrus; species Hemibagrus guttatus. The sequence goes on along the minus strand of JAUCMX010000026.1, from coordinate 5,029,350 downwards.
AGAGAGAGAGAGAGAGAGAGAGGAGAGAGAAAGAGAGAGAGAGAGAGAGAGAGAGAGAGAGAGAGAGAGAGAGAGAATAAATAAAAGGTATCGGATCTGCTTTTATAATTAAAATAAAAAAAATATATAAAATGCAAATATATAAAATATAAGTTTTATAATTAAATTGTACTACTGGAAGTACCACACTGATGTAAATCTTTACATCCAAACACTACATCACTTCAGTAAGCAGTGTCATAGACAAGACAGACGTAAGATTCAAATTTTTGTTATTACTTTTTAACAATAACTATAAATATATAAAAAATATATAAAAAGTATAAAAAACATACATGCAGATTTTAGATGTAGATTTAACATATTTTAGAACTATTTTATAATTTAAAAAAAAAAAAAAAATTTAAGTATTATAATTGTGAGACAACAAGCTTCAATATCACAACTTCCTCCAGTCTAGCAACTCTTTAACTATTGAGTTGAGTGTTAATATTAAAACCCATGTGTCTAAGACTTGCTGGGATGAACACACTGTTGAAAATATTGAAGCTGCTGATTAATTTGGGAGTTGTTAAATCACCTTAACCATCAGACCTAAAACAAAAATGTTGCCGATAATAAACGTGTCCAATATTTGTAGCAGATTTCATGCAAAAAGAAAGCAAGACTGATGCAAGCAATGGGATTGCTGCACAGTTAATGTAAATGTGAGTGCTGCATATTCCTTCACCCTTCTCTGAACATTTGCTAAAGTACTGTGCCAAAGAACTGTTGGATTACTTTAAAAGTTGTGTAGCTATATGTAGTGATCATATCTTTATGACCTTTGGTGACCTTTCCCCTGGGACTCACCAACAACAGAATTGCAAAAGTACTGTAGGAAAATTACCAACGTACCTTCCTCTTCATAGGCCTCTGCATGCAGCAAGCATTGAAAGCAAAAGCAGAACAAATAATATTAGCTAGACATGGTATTTTGTAGATGCAAAGAATATCTGAATACAAACTGCTGTGTTGATTTAGATATATATTGATTTAGATAGATAGATATATATATATATATATATAATGGAACATCGCAAATAGCACAAGCAAATGAAATTATTATTAGTAATAGTAGTAATGGAAATTGCTTGGAAACACTGCTTGAAAAATGTGGCTTAGATTTTGCTTGGTATTGCCTGAGAGAGAGAGAGAGAGAGAGAGAGAGAGAGAGAGAGAGAGAGAGAGAGAGAGAGAGAGAGAGAGAGAGAGAGAGAGAGAGAGAGAGGAGAGAGAGAGAGAGAGAGAGAGAGAGAGAGAGAGAGAGAGAGCGTTTGACACTAATAACACTAAAAGTTTGACACTAATAACACTAAAGTTTGACACTAATAACGTAATTAATAACTTTTTTAAGCAAAATTATTTAATAAATCATTTTTTGTTGTTGTTTATTTAATGTGGAGTCCACTTATAAGCTCCACTAATATATATTGCAAAGCACATATGATAGTCATATGATAGTCAGTAGCAGCAACTCCTTTAGTAAAATTGGCATAAATTTACCCCACAGTCTCCCAGTGCACAGCAGTTCTATACCTAAAATTCATTAGATGATCACTTTCAGCGACATGCAGCATTAGTCATAACCTATTCTTGTCAATATCCATGAATTATCAAATAAGCATCTTAATTATAATAAATATGTCACAAATACATTAATATGTTTAGCAAATCACTCTTCTTCATCAGCCATTCTCCTTTGTCATAAGGAAGACATTTTTACTTTAAGTAAGCCCTTATGAAGAGGCGGTATTTGGCTTGGACCAAAAACTAAATTAGCTGAATCTTTAATAACTTGATTTGGGGACTAGGTTAACCTGCACTGTCATACTGTAGTTCTGGTTTCAGGTAAGAATGGGTAGGGAAGGTATGAATGAATATCCATGGCACATACCTTCCCTCATGCACCTCTGGTTCTGGCTCAGGTTCCTCCTCAGGCTCTGCCTCTGGCTCAGGCTCAGCCTCTGGGGCTACCTCTACATCTAATACCTCTTCTAATGCCACATGCAGTAAAGCAAGCAGGAGAAAGAATGTGGTGACAGTTATTGGATTAAAAAATAAAGAGACAGCACTGTTAGATATGCAAGATGAGGCAGTGTCAGAGAAAGAAGAAGAAATAGCGAGATGAATTAGTTTGAGCAGACAAAGATGATGGGAGAACTGACAATCATGAGATCCTTTTGTACACAGGATGCCATATTCTATGCTAGAAAGGACAGTTCGTAACACAGAATGATGTAATACAGCATAAATAGGGTAGCGCTAGATCAATACATATGTTCAAATAGGGGGCCACAGAGACACAACCCCAGATAAGCTTTATTGCTAGATTTTTACATGTCATCTCTTTTAAAATTGCTTTGATTAAAATTATCTGACAAAAATATCAATCTTTGCTTTTGGTAACTAAGTTTTTAGTAAAATCTAATAAGTCTTATCATTACACTGTTTTATTTTTAGCTCAGTTTTAAAAAGTAATTAATTGTATTATTTAATCTTATTATAACTTTTTAATTATTTCAGACTGATTCGCATGCACATTTGGTTAAAAAGTACAAGCATAAGTGTAAGTACATCCTTAAGTCTGACACAAGCGTTATTTGTGTCCTTAGTAGTCATATAATTATATTCAACTTGGTTAGCAAATAAAATTTAATGCACTAATTTTAGTTTTAGCTAACAGAAAGTTAAACGTTTTACATTTGGGAACATCCAAAGGGAGGCTAGTTGAACGTGCTAAATTAAGTTTTCCCTTTTGTAAACATAGAAAACCAGTGAGAGGTTAATTTGATACATAAATCTAAGCACATCAATACATCAATCTGTGAAAAGACGCTTTAACCTGTGTTATTTAATAATCGAAAGATGAATATCACACAAAGGAGAAACATAGTGCAGTTTGGAGTATGGTTTAGGATCAGGCATTTTTCAAATATTAGAATGGAAGTGTGGAAAAATCTGTATTGTGTAAAATCTATAACATCTTTAGTTTTTCTTTTACCTTCCTCTTCGACCTCTTGATTTGCCAGAAAAGAAAGCAATGGACACACAAAGTTAGCATTATAAATGATATTACTTTATAATAGAATTCATGCATATCAATCATTTACTTTTTTTTTCAAAGGTCCTTTGTGATTGGTTATTTTATTATTTCATTATTTTATGACAAGTAAGCATAAACTAAATGTCAATAACAGCCGAGAGGACTTTATTAATGTTTGACTTTTAGAGTGCAGAATAACACTGCCCCAACAGTTGACCTCAGTTTTTTATGTATGTTGAAAAATAGGTTTCCAAAATTTAATATTGCTTTCAAAAACTATAGTGAGCATTATCTTAACATAATATTTATATTAAATATGTGTATAAAATGATTGGTATGCAGATTCCTTTTATGCAATATTTCAGATTTTCTACTATTACTACTACTACTAAGAAGAAAAAGAAGAAGAAATTTAACTCACCCTCAACCTCACTGAAAAAGAAATTAGTAAATAAACATTGAGTATCAAAAACACCATGTTTTTAATTGAATGATACATTGTGAAACAAAAAGCAAAAATACTCACACATCCTCTGTGTCAGACATAATGTTCACAGACTTTACACCTGAAACACAAAAGACATACAGTATTTCCTTAAAAAGTATAGAATAAACTGTGAGATTCACTTCATGTTCAATGTCCTGCTCTTGTCACAATAAGAGAATTAGTTCTAATACTATAAAAATAGCGACTCTTAACAACTAGGTGAGACAACATATCTGACTCACTAATTGATTTTGACAGCTACCAACTGATAAATGTTGCTGTTTTCATTCACAATGCTTTATACAATTTTGGAAGTACAGTATTAGCAGTTATCTGGTCATTCTTATGGGCTACAGTTCTTAATAGCACAGCCCTAATGGAGATCAAGGGATCATGAAGAACATTCTTGCATGTGAGAGCTTTAGTGCCCTTCTTGGTTGTGTTCTGTCATGTAGAGCCTTAGAGCAGCTGCTGAAATTTTGGGGGATTATCAGAAGATCATGTATCCTGGATCAACCCTTCCATGATCCCCTCTGTGGACATATGAGGACATAGCCTTTCGGCAAACATTTAGCAAATTAAACAACAGATGATATTAATGGCCATATCACTGAACTTCTAAAATAAGCAAAATGGCTTGAATGGTTTATAAATAACTAATAAAGGCAAGCTAATAATTTTAGTGTTGATTTTTCCAGATTTCTTATATATTCTTCCAATATTCATATTTCTTTACTATCTATTCTTCCAATGTTTTTTAAAGAACTAACTATAGAGCTGACAATTAATAATTTAACTATTGTTATGTACACTGTGTAATGTACTGTTACCATCATTTTCATAATCTTGACATCTAACCTTCACTATTGTCACTGCTACCATTGAAGCTACTGAAAATACAATAGAATGCAAATCCATAGTAATTTTTTTATTGCACTGGCCAAAAGGGACTTTTAATTTAGGGGACAAAAATCTGTCACCATAATAAACATGTTTCTTTCCTAATAGTTTTTATTAAGACCTGCTTTGTCTGCTAATGGTTCTAATGATTAGAATTTTAAGGGTCCTTAATTCCCTAGTTTAACACACAGGAATCTCTTATATAAATAATCCAGGAAATCATTAAGATGAAGATGTAAATTAAAATGGATATAAAAACATATATATATATATATATATATATATATAAAATTCCTTATTTATCATTACTAAGACAACAACTCAAATTATGTCCTCAACATCTCTGGAATCTTACCTCTGTGAAGAAACAAGAGGAGAGTGTCCAGGAGCCTGGCTGTAAGGTTCTGCACACGTCTTCACTTATTTGACCCTGTGTTATACATTATATATATTTATAGATGTTATTTAATCTTCTAAGGACCTGTATTGGCTGAGAAGGTCAGACAGGCAGTTGGGCCAGATTTGCATCTTCAGAACCACCCCAAAACAGAGCTACACACACTCAAGCTCAATAAGGATATCAAAAGAATATGTTGGTTGGAAGGAGAGTCAGACTTGAACAGCTGAAATGTCTCATTGCTATATCTGTCATAATACAAGGCGAGCAAACATAAGGCCAAGCTGATGGTGTGAGAAAGCCTGGACCTTTTACACATCAGACAAGCATGCAGAAAATGCCTCTGAGAGCATGCAAAACTCTCTTTAAGTCTACTGGAAATAAAAGCCATAGCCAATGTACAACTACATTCATAAGTTAATACCTAAAATTCAGACAAAATTAAAAACTGACACTGAAAATTTTAAACATAACGGAAGTCACCACATGCTATGAACTCTAAAATTACCAATAAACAAAACAAGTTGACAATTATATTTCCGGTAATTGTTATTCTAAAAATGTAAAAAGCTTGCTATATGGTATCCTCACATCAATATATATTATCTGTATACATTAAGTATGTTGTGAATTTAATTGGTCACACAGTAGACTTGTTTAAACCATTTCAGGATAAGAGAATAACTAATTATCTGTTCTCTCTTTGTCAAGCTGTATGTGCACACACCTACCTGTTATGATGCCAGTGTTTGATCCTGGCACACTGTTGTGGCTCTTTTCCCATATACTGCATGATTTATCCTGGTGCTCTAATTCTGCTTGGTGTTTCTAAATGTATGACTTTAGGATGGTCCAACATGTATACCCTACAGATTTGCCTTTCCAAAAAAAAACAGTTTATGCCCAAGACTTACCCCTACATCACTGGATTCGCCTGAATCTATAATAGACTTGAACTGCTGCTATAATCCGGTGTTTGCCCTTTTACACAATGGGCTGTGTTCAAAGTTAAGAGCACATGATGAGTTAAGTGAGAAGGTAATACCAATATTTTTAATGTAACCTTCATATTACAAAAGACTGACAGTGTTATAAACTAATATCCTAAGTTCTGAACGTCCCATAACATTAAATCCATTGATCCAAAGTAGATGGAACAACAGCGACATACCTCTGTAACTAGGTAAAACTCACATAACCATGCATGTAACTCTTATGCTTATTAGTGCTACTTTATTCATGTTTCATTTATTGAATTGAAAATATATGTTAAATTAACCCATGTACAAAACTACAGGATAGCTATTAACATAATTAGAAAGCAGCTTGGAGTTGTCTAGGGATTTAGGGATTTTCTGGATGGTCAGGCTAGTCAGGATTGTTTATGAATTTGCTAAGTGCACCTGACCCTGGTAAGAGGGCTGGAAATTGTTTTACAGAACAACTGTAAGAGTGCACACATATGAACAGTCCACACAAATAGAAACTGTCAAAGCCACCAGGGACTATACACCCTACCCCCTCATCATGGTTCCTGGCCCTCTAAAGTTCAGGTGTCTCAGGAGCCACATCTTAAGGGGAGGGCTATGTCATTGCCACCATGGACAACAACCAAAGTACATCTTACATTGTAACTGAATCCTTGAATGTTAGACTTCAAAAGAGATCCCACCACTAATGCTCAGATTACAATTTCTCACACTGGAGAACTCAGTGTGAGTTGGGATGATTTGTCTGATACTCCAGATAACAATAATGAATGAAATTTAAAAAATAAAGCACATGTGAAACTTAATGACAAACATAAAAGAGATGCCTTGGGATCTAAGAAGAAAGGTCAATGGTTGTTCCCAAATGAAGAAACATATGATAATGGATGCAGAACCACTGAAGTTTCCAGACTCACAAAGAGAGATTGACAATTGACAAGAATGACAAGAATGAAACATTGAAATACAGGACATACATACAGGATAATAACACAAATATTAATGAAAAGTATGTTTATGCTGAAGAGGAATCTTGCATTATTTGTAGCATTCTTGAAGTATGGTAAAAGGAAGAAACCCTCCTAGCAGTCAATATGTAGGATTCTGTAGTCTCCTTCAGAATATCATGAAACAATCAATGGAAAGTGATTTTAAACAGAAACAAAGTAAAATATCAAACAACAACTCACTGAAAGTCCCATCATTTGATCATTACCTGCCAGTCCTCCTTTATAGACCTCTATTTGATGCAGTAGCTAAAAGAAACAGCTGCAAAAACCACTGTATTGCCACAGTATTTCAGGCTACTACATTATAAAAGGGAAGCGGAAAGGGCCAAAAACATTAACAGAACAATTAAAGGATTTGTGATATTTAAAAAAAATTCTTTGCTATGAAGACAAGATGGACTAAAAAGTTACAGTGAAAGAATAACATTATACTAGGTCCCTGATATAATGATATAATAGGTCCCTGATGTAACTTATATGTTCTTGCACTACATGACTGACAAAAACTACAAACCCAATTCCAAAAACTGTACAGATTGTGAATAAAAACAGAATGCAATGATGTGGAAGTTTCAAATTTCAATATTTTATTCAGAATACAACATAGATGACATTTCAAATGTTTAAACTGAGAAAATGTATCATTTTAAGGGAAAAATAAGTTGATTTTAAATTTCATGGCATCAACACATATCAAAAAAGTTGGGACAAGGCCATGTTTACCACTGTGTGGCATGCCCTCTTCTTTTTATAACAGTCTGCAAACTTCTGGGGACCGAGGAGACAAGTTGCTCAAGTTTAGGAATAGGAATGTTGTCCCATTCTTGTCTAATACAGGCTTCTAGTTGCTCAACTGTCTTAGGTCTTCTTTGTCGCATCTTCCTCTTTATGATGCGCCAAATGTTTTCTATGGGTGAAAGATCTGGACTGCAGGCTGGCCATTTCAGTACCCGGATCCTTCTTCTACGCAGCCATGATGTTGTAATTGATACAGTATGTGGTCTGGCATTGTCATGTTGGAAAATGCAAGGTCTTCCCTGAAAGAGACGACGTCTGGATGGGAGCATATGTTGTTCTAGAACTTGGATATACCTTTCAGCATTGAGGGTGCCTTTCCAGATGTGTAAGCTGCCCATGCCACACGCACTCATGCAACCCCATACCATCAGAGATGCAGGCTTCTGAACTGAGCGCTGATAACATCTTGGGTTGTCCTTGTCCTCTTTAGTCCGGATGACATGGCGTCCCAGTTTTCCAAAAAGAACTTCAAATTTTGATTCGTCTGACCACAGAACAGTTTTCCACTTTGCCACAGTCCATTTTAAATGAGCCTTGACCCAGAGAAAACGCCTGCGCTTCTGGATCATGTTTAGATATGGCTTCTTTTTTGACCTATAGAGTTTTAGCCGGCGACGGCGAATGGCACGGTGGATTGTGTTTACCAACAATGTTTTCTGGAAGTATTCCTGAGCCCATGTTGTGATTTCCATTACAGTAGCATTCCTGTATGTGATGCAGTGCCGTTGGTCCTCCAAATTGGTCCTCCAGCTGTTCCTTATATGTACATTTAACTTTTCCGGCCTTTTATTGCTACCTGTCCCAACTTTTTTGAATGTGTAGCTCTCATGAAATCCAAAATGAGCCAATATTTGGATGGTATTATGCACTGTAGATGATGATAACTTCAAACTCTTTGCAGTTTTTCTCTGAGAAACTCCTTTCTGATATTGCTCCACTATTTTTCGCTGCAGCAGTGGGGGAATTGGTGATCCTCTGCCCATCTTGACTTCTGAGAGACACTGCCACACTGAGAGGCTCTTTTTATACCCAATCATGTTGCCAATTGACCTAATAAGTTGCAAATTGGTCCTCCAGCTGTTCCTTATATGTACATTTAACTTTTCCGGCCTTTTATTGCTACCTGTCCCAACTTTTTTGGAATGTGTAGCTCTCATGAAATCCAAAATGAGCCAATATTTGGCATGACATTTCAAAATGTCTCACTTTCAACATTTGATATGTTATCTATATTCTATTGTGAATAAAATATAAATTTTATGAGATTTGTAAATTATTGCATTCCTTTTTTATTCACAATTTGTACAGTGTCCCAACCTTTTTGGAATCGGGTTTGTACAAAACTAGTATGCAAAATAATCTACTAATAAATTAAGGTTGTTATTACAGTGTTTTAATTAAATGTTGTTTTAATAAAACGGTTATCCATCTAAAAAAAATTAAATGGTCCAAAACTCTGAAATTTTATATGCACTATTAAATAACAGTGTTTTTATAATGAATGCCTTCTTTTAATGGCTACCAGCTGCTATGGTGAGATACACTGCTGGTTTAATCATTTTAGTGGAACTGTCAAAAAGGCGATTTATGGCAAGGTTGTTTGATGGGAATTGAAGCTTTGCAGCTTAAAGTGACCATGCAATCATCATCTTATTTTCTATACAGTATATCTTCATCAAAGTAGCAGTAAAAGTAATTTTGGTTATGCCACTGCCCACAACCCTATGTTTCTGAATTGTAATTGAATAGAAGTGACTGTGAGTTACATCAAATGCTGCATGATACAGTGTTGGTTTCACGTAACTTTTCAGCACTGTGAAATGTGAAATCAGTGACCATGGTTATCATTGCACTACAGTGCTATGGTGAGAATTGTATATTGTGTGAAAATGTAGACCAGTAGCTGCTGAAACCTTTCCCGATGTAGTGACATCACTTTTTCAAAATGAGAAGTGCTTTGTGGGAACCATGGTCCGATGTAAAGGTAATAATAACTGGGGATATGGAAATCTCTGTTATAAGCACCTCCATTTTATCACTGAACATTTTCCACTGACATTATGCAATGCATCTTTAAGCTTCTGAGATACAATAATCAGCAGGCTATTATAAACACCTACAGACAGACACCAAGATCCTACATGGCCGATCTCAGCTCCTGTTATTTTGGACTACTTTAATCGGACCCTTCAATAGCAGAAAGTATTCTCATATTTCATTGCTTCACTCAGAAAGAGATCTAGCAATTTCTTCCTTATTCTGTATTGGCAAACAGGTATTGTTTAACACTGTTCTTTTACACTTTACACTGACTCATTTTTACCATTACATGAGTAAACTGTGGCGGCTGGCACTAAAAAAAACTTAAAACAAAAACTTAAAATCAAACTGTTTGTAATGCAGGACTGTAAATAGCCATTTATCAAGTGATTCATTACTGCTAAGATAAAATATTGAAAATGTTACTGTTAAAATCAACTGTTAAAGCATGCAATAAATTTACTATGAATCAGTGAATTTGAGTTTGATGTGGGTTTATTATCAGTAATGAAATTCATTCATTCATTGTCTACCGCTTATCCGAACTATTCTCGGGTCACGGGGAGCCTGTGCCTATCTCAGGCGTCATTGGGCATCAAGGCAGGATACACCCTGGACGGAGTGCCAACCCATCGCAGGGCACACACACACTCTCATTCACTCATGCAAATCACACACTACGGACAATTTAGAGATGCCAATCAACCTACCATGCATGTCTTTGGATTGGGGGAGGAAACCGGAGTACCCGGAGGAAACCCTCCGAGGCACGGGGAGAACATGCAAACTCCACACACACATGGCAGAGGCGGGAATCAAACCCCCAACCCTGGAGGTGTGAGGCAAACGTGCTAATCACTAAGCCACCGTGCCCCCTCAGTAATGAAATAATGAAGGTAATCATTAAAACACACACACACACACACACACACACACACACACACACACACACACACACACACACATACATAAAACAAAAAAAGGAAAGTTGCTTAATCACAGGCCTCCTTTCCTTATGGCTTGCAAATTTCATAATGAGCTTCAGGTTAAAGTCAGTCATCTCAGTCACCAGTCTCTTTTCCATTGAGCATAGACAATGCACAATAAGAAGTGCCGGAATAGCACTGGAGCATAAGTTCGACCGCCATCACTTGACTGTTGCTGAATTTGCAAATTGGGTCGATCTGGTCCAAGCTCCTTGATTCTTTTCTTTTCTTCACCCGTTTGCCTTGTATAAGGGTCTTTTTGAAAAGATATAACCAAATTTTCTTTCATCTCAAGATATTTTGGTTTCTTCCACATTAATCATTACTTGTCCGTTAACTGACAGTCTGCTGAGTGGTAATGAGACTCGTTGAGAATGGTCCAATCAGATGAGGCCAAATACATAAACACAATATTGAGTCACTAACAACAAAAGTTGGCAGGTTCAGGGCACGCCAATTTTAAACAAGACAATCAGAGCTTAGCCTTAAGTCACATGCTTTTCAAAGGTTTACGGACCTACATACACACTCGTTTGTCTGGCACAAACACACAAATACACACACGAGCAGTCTAGCTTTGGACAATGTCACTGTAATTTTTGCCAATATGGTTGAGAATGATTCAAGTGCTATATTAAGTCTAGACAGTATGAAAGCAATTGGCATAATATAATGGACAGATATGGGCAGTACTGAAAATGTCTGGCTTTGGTTCTTTACAGCAAACCAACAGAATATGTCTCAATACATAGTATCTGAAAGGGTTTCCCCTTCTCTCATCTTGATTATAAACTCTCTTTAGCTCAGGCTGTTAGACATAGCTCTTTAATTTCACCCATTTATACAAAGAAACCTATACAAAACTTTGCAGTACATGCTGAAAATATCATTATTTTTCTGTCAATAACTCAGTACCTTATTCATTAGCAATATTTGATTAGCAATATTTGATTGACAGTAGCTCTTCTTTGGGATTGGACCAGACAGGCTAACCTTCACTGCCCTCACACAGCCCTGGGTGTTCATGAACCTGTTGCCATTTCACCAGTTGTTCTTTAGACCACTTTTACTTTTACACCTACCATGATCCTTATGTTTGCCCATTATCCTGCTTCCAACACATCAACTTAGAGATCTGGCTGTTCACTTGCCTAATATCCCACCCAAGACATGTGAAATTAACTAAGCCTACTAAGCCTAAGAAACTACTGATCAGGAGTTTAATGTGCTGTCTTAAACAGTTACATGGGTTAAACCATTTCATTATGTAGCATTAAATTAAGCTAGTCCTCCCGGACACAATTATATACATCAGCTATTTCTAACTGGCAGAGGAGGACATCTTGCAGTTATTTAAATGATAATCTAGGCATCATACAAAAAATTTCACTTGTTTGAAGTTCTTTATACTAAAATATGTCATCACAAAAAATAAGTCTATACATTCAGTTCTGCTAATTATTATTTCTTGTATTATATTATTTGTTATTTTGTGGATTCCATCACAAAGCTTGTTGTTTCTTTAAACAAAGCATCAATTGTTGGAGACTTTAATATTCATTTTGTTAAACTGGAAGATCATTTCTAGGATCCACTGATAATGGGGTTCACACTCTTGATCTAATCCTAACATTCAGATTAAATATAGAAAATATAATTACATTTCCACAACCTGAAGCTACCTCTGACCATTATCCCATGTTATTTAAAATGTGTCTAATGTATGCACTTTGCCATCATCACATATGATTAGTTTATTGTCAGACCCCACTAGAACTTGATATTCAAGTGCATTCTTAGAGACTATGTTCAGATATATTCTAGATAATGTAGCTCCCCCCTCCTTGAACCGCCACCTTATTGTGGTGGAGGGGTTTGAGTGCACGAATGAACCTAGGAGCCATGTTGTCAGGGGCCTAGTGCTCCTGGTAGGGTCTCCCAAGGCAAATGGGTTCTAGGTGACGGGTCAGACTAAGAGCGGTTCAAGACCTTTATGGAAATGAAATCCAGGACCGTTACGTCTCCCGGACTGGCGTCACCGGGGCACCACCCTGGAGCCAGGCCTGGGGTTGGGGCACGCAGGCAAATGCCTGTGTCTTTGCCTGTGGGACTCAGCCGGGCACAGCCCGAAGAAAAGACGTAGGCCCACCTTCCCATAGGTGCAATGTGTTTTGGGTAGCAGTCATGGGCGGGGGCCCAGACGACTCAAACCCTGGACAAAGAATCTGGCTTTTGGGACATGGAATGTCACCTCACTGGGGGGGAAGGAGCCTGAGCTGGTGAGGGAGGTTGAGCGGTACCGGCTAGAGATAGTCGGGCTTGCCTCCATGCACAGCCTGGGCTCTGGAACCCAACTCCTTGAGAGAGGTTGGACCCTCTTCTTCTCTGGAGTGCCCCATGGCGAGAGGCGTCGGGCTGGGGTGGGCTTGCTTATAGCCCCCCAGCTCAGCCGCCTTGTGCTGGAGTTTCCCCGGTAAACGAGAGGGTTTTTTTCCTGCGCCTTCTGGCTGGGGATAGGTGTCTCACTGTTGTTTCGGCTTATGGGCTGAACGGCAGTGTGGAGTACCCAACCTTCTTGGAGACCCTGTGAGGGGTGCTGGAAGGTGCTCCAACTGGGGACTCCATAGTTTTGCTGGGGGACTTCAACGCCCATGTGGGCAATGACAGTGATACCTGCAGGGGCCTGATCTGAACTCGAGTGGTGTCCTGTTGCTGGACTTCTGTGCTAGTCACAGCCTGTCCATAACAAACACCATGTTCAAGCATAAGGGTGCCCATCAGTGCATGTGGTACCAGGACACTCTAGGCCGGAGATTAATGATTGACCTTGTAGTCGAGTCATCTGACCTTCGGCCGCATGTCTTGGACACTCGAGTGAAGAGAGGGGCGGAGCTGTCAACCGATCACCACCTGGTGGTGAGTTGGATCCGCTTACAGAGAAGGATGCCGGACAGACTTGGCAGGCCCAAACGTATTGTGAGGGTCTGTTGGGAACGTCTTGCTGATCCCCGAACACAGTGGTGGACACTGGAAGTAAGGGATGCCGTCAAACTGAAGAAGGAGTCCTATCGAGCCTGGTTGGCTTGGGGGAATCCGGAGGCAGCTGAGGCATAACGGCAGGCCAAGCAAACTACAGCCGTGGTGGTCTCGTAAGCAAAAACTTGGGTCTGGGAGGAGTTCGGTGAGGCCATGGAGAAGGACTATAGGACGGCCTCAGGGAAATTCTGGCAGACCGTTCGGCACCTCAGAAGGGGTAAGCAGCTCTCTGCCAACACTGTTTACAGTAGAGGGGGTGGATGAGATTCGCCCTGAGTACCTTAAGTCTCTGGATGTTGTGGGGCTGTCTTGGCTGACATGTCTCTGCAACATAGCGTGGCGGTCAGGGACAGTGTCTCTGGACTGGGCGACCGGGGTGGTGATCCCTCTTTTTAAGAAGGGAGACCGGAGGGTGTGTTCCAACTATAGGGGGATCACACTCCTCAGCCTCCCAGGGAAAGTCTATTCCAGAGTACTGGAGAGGAGAGTCCGACCGTTAGTCAAACCTCGGATACAGGAGGAGCAATGCGGTTTTCGACCTAGTCGTGGAACACTGGACCAGCTCTATACCCGCCACAGGGTGCTTGAGGGTTCGTGGGAGTTTGCCCAACCAGTCCACATGTGTTTTGTGGACTTGGAGAAGGCTTTTGACCGTGTCCCTCATGGCATTCTGTGGGAGGTGCTCTGGGAGTACGGGGTCCGTGGCCCTCTGTTAAGGGCTGTTCGGTCTCTATATAACCGGAGCAGGAGCTTGATTCGCATTGCCAGCTGTAAGTCAGATCTGTTCCCAGTGCATGTTGGACTCCGACAGGGCTGTCCTTTGTCACCGGTTCTGTTCATTGTTTTTATGGACAGAATTTCTAGGCGCAGCCAGGGGCTGGAGGGAGTCCGGTTTGGGGACCACAGGATTTCATCGCTGATTTTTGCAGATGATGTTGTCCTGTTGGCTCCTTCAAGCCTGGACTTACAGCATGCACTGGGGCGTTTTGCAGCTGAGTGTGAAGCGGGTCAGCACCTCCAAATCTGAGGCCATGGTTCTCGACTGGAAAAAGGTGGCTTGCACCCTCCAGGTTGGAGGGGAGGTCCTTCCTCAAGTGGAGGAGTTTAAGTATCTCGGGGTCTTGTTCACGAGTGAGGGATTCATCAGACCAGGTCACCTTCTTCCTTTGATCCGTGGTCCAGTTCTGATGCTCACGTGACCATTATTGCCGCTTTCAATGGTGCACAGGGGTCAGCATGGGCACCCTGACTGGTCTGCTTCTATGCAGCCCCATACGCAATAAACTGTGATGCACTGTGTATTCTGACACATTTCTATCAGAACCAGCATTAACTTTTTCAACAATTTGAACAACAGTAGCTAGTCTGTTGGATCAGACCACACGGGCCAGCCTTCAACTCCCCACATGCATCAATGAGCCTTGGCCTATGACACTGTCACCAGTTCACCACTGTTCCTTTCTTGGACCTCTTTTGATAAATACTGACCACTGCAGATCAGGAACACCCCACAAGAGCTACAATTTTGGAGATGCTCTAATCCAGTCGTCTAGCCATCACAATTTGGCCCTTGTCAAACTCGCTTACTCCTTACGGGTTGCCCAGTTTCTTTCTTCGAACACATCAACTTTGAGGACAAAATGTTCACTTGCTGTCTAATATTTCCCACCCACTAACAGGTGACATGATGTGGAGACAATCAGTGATATTCATTTCACCTGTCAGTGCTCATAATTTACAAATATACAAATGCAAATTTTATTCATAGATGTTAAGTTGAACCAGCAATCCTAAGTACACCTCTGTTAACTTTGTCTTACACAATGTATGAGAAAAAACTCAGATAATCTAAAAGGCATATTGCATTCACACTGAATCATGGACAGAAAACATTTTACAATTCAAATAAAAAACCTAAAAATGCTTTTTTTTAAAGGGGACATATCATCAACAACTTTGGAAAAGATCATCAAGAACATTAATTTCTGCTTCCATTTATCATTAAATATCCAGATTTTACCAATCATGATCCCCCTACTTCTTCACTTTATTATTTTCTTGATTGTTACAAATTCCCTATGTCAGCATGCAGCATATTCCCAATGGCAAGCACTGTTCATTTTTCTTTTAAGTATGTAATGTGTTAATCCATTTTGTCCAGGGGGCTTGTGTATAGCTCCTGAGTAACTTGTCTGTATTTACTTTCCTGTGTCCTTGTCTCATTGCAAAATCTTGCATATATTATCATGTGTTTCTTGTTTTTATGTTTTCTCCTGTTTTACATATTTTGTATCCTGTCTCTACAAGCATGTAACATTGATTAGGTCACTTTCCAATTTTCAGTGATTCTTACACTTATTCACTTTCTCAGCTCCTGTATGCCTCTTTTGTGGAAGTTCTCTCTTCCAATAAAGTGTAGTAACCAAATATTATTTCATAGCATTTTTCATATTACAGAGTTTAACAAATTGAATCAATTCAGTAACCATCAGTTAGCAAGCCAAATATCCCAGTGACAAAGAAAATCATATTTTCCTGAAAAATAAAATTTTAATTAAATATCACAGAATTGTCCCATGAACCATAATAGACAAGGAATAATGACAATGAAATTTTGATTCAATATTTTCTACATTTTCCTACATTCTAAATAAAAAAAAAAAACATAAGCATAGCAGTTGCAGAGAATGGCATGTATGCAAACAGTATTCATAACAGTAAAAATAAACATTTACTCCCAGTCATGATGATAGTTACTGAGAAACATTAAAATAGAACTTGACATGCATACAAACAAATGAGTGAATAGATACTCTAAAATTAGGGTGTCAGAATTTCTTGAGCTGTCAACAGCAGTCAAATTTAGTACATGTATATGTTGTTGCCTCAGCCTGGATCTCCTTGAGGTAATTTAAGAATGTCACACTGAAGGACAAGAGCAAGAAAAGGAAGCATGACCATAGAAAGAGCGTCAAAGATGTATCTTAGCTACAGTTGCTTTGACACATCATGAGTTACATCAGTAGTTCTACAAAACAAACTAACATTAAAATTTGTACTGAAAAGGAAAGACACTGCATGACATATGCAATTCCAGAAATTAAGGATGGACACATAAAATATTTAGTTAATGTAATATAGCAACCAATACAATTAAAAAGTGAAAAACAAAGAGAAATATATTGGAGGGAAAAAGGAAAAGAAAATAACCTGGTTGCATAAGTGTGCACACCGCTTTACTAACACTGTTAAAGCACCCTTTGCTTATAAACACCACAATCTTTTCTTGGCAGTCTTTTCTGGGTACGCTTCTACCAGCTTAGCACATCTTGAGTAGCCAGTTGTATTACTCTTCCTTAAAAAACAGATCTTTAAAATCCTTAGGGATATCCTCTGGGCCATGCTAAAATGTTGATCTTTTTCTTAAGCCATCCCTTTGTTGAATGGGTTTGTGTTTTGAGTTGTTGAAGGTAAAATTTGACTTCATTTTCAGATGAAGATGCCTGCAGGTTTTGTGACAAAATAGAGTATTTGGAGCCAACCATGATTGCCTTTATCTTGACTAAATGCTAAAGCATGATGCTGCCACCACCAGGCTTCACCCTGAGTATAAGGATCTTTGGGTGATAAGCTGTCTTGCACCAAAAATATATTTTAGAATTAATGCCAAAAAGGTCTACCTTGGTCAGGCAATTGGTTACATGTGTAGCGCCTTTAGTCCTGGACTAGTGATATAAGCACTAACATCTATCTAGGCTCAAACAGGGGTTGCTTAAAAAGAGTGAGTCAGTTGAACAATTAACTGATTTATTGCCAGAAACAGCAATGTAACAGACACAGCCTTAACTGAGTATATAACCGATGAAATAAAACGAAGAGCTCTTCAAAAAAAAAAAAAGAAATAAAAAATAAACAAAATAAACAGAATCCCATTAAATTAAATTTAGTTCTTTGTCCTTGTATATATGTGGGCCTGAGTCCAAAGAATAGTTCCTTAAACCAGTGTGCATAGCTTCTAAAAGCCATCGGTTTCTTAAATGAGTGTATGGGTTCCAAACAAAAGGGAAGTTCTGCTCCTCGAATGTGGGTGCGTTGGGTGCACTAAGTGTTCCTACCAGTGTGGATGAAACAAGGTTGATGCTTTTATCTGTGGTTTCAATGGACAAATCAAGCCAATTGTGCTCTCACGGCTGGCCACACCATTTTCATTATCGTCACACAATCTCAGTGGGCTGGGCTCGCAATCTCCAATTCTTCTGACGACTCAAAAAACCAATTGGAGATTAACCAAAGTTGACCAACAGTGCTTCATTCGATGTTCAAGTGGAATCTAAGTAGTAAACAAATTAAATTAAATGATGAAACTCAAGATTTCAAGCTAATTTTGCAGTGTTTTAATATATAAACTCAGGAGCTCATCTCCATGCACGTTTCTCGAAGAATCATCGACAGTAAAATGTGATTCTTGCTTACTCTATGCTCCACTCTACTAGGAGGGGTAGAGCGCCCTCTATAGGAAATTATATACTACTACCTCTGACTTAGTATCCCTAATTTTATAGGTGTTACACATGATTTAAGTTGATTTAGGTAGCCTTAGATTATTTTTTCTTGAGAAAAAAATCTAGAACATTAAGAATACAAAAGATTGCTGTCACATGTAGGGAGTGACCAAGTTATCTTCTTGTACTTCTGTCAAGTGTGGAGGGTTCTGTTCTTGGTAATGTCACGGTCATGACACTTGCTTCATTTAATGATGATGGCAATCACTGCATTCCTTATATATCAAATTATTATATATATATTAGGAAATTCTTATATACACCTATCCTAATTTATACCCTTTGACAATGAGATCCCATGCATGCTCTGTTAGCTGTTTGTGGACTGTGGCTGCAGCATTCAGGTAAAACCAAGAGGATGAGAATAAATAAACAGCTGATCTTTATTTGGGTTTAATCAGAATCACTCCATTAATGACAAGAGTATAGTAATTACTTTTGAATATGAGTTTAAATGTAATTGGCTAATTCTGAGCACGGTCACATGCATAATAATAAAAAAGTGCACACAAATGCAGTCAAATTTTCTTTTCTTTTTCTGTGAATTGCTTTTCACTTGAAATTTGCTATAGCATAATAATATATTATATTTAATATGTTACATATATATTTAACCAAATTATGATGGCTGCAGCTGCTGTGTGGTGTTATCAGACTGCAGTGGTCAGTATCTATCAAAAGTGGTCCAAGGAAGGAACAGTGGTGAACCGGTGACAGGGTCATGGGCAGTCAAGGCTCATTGATGCATGTGGGGAGTGAAGGCTGGCCCGTGTGGTCCGATCCAACAGACTGTTGCTCAAATTGCTGAAGAAATTAATGCTGGTTTTGATAGAAACGTGTCAGAATACACAGTGAATCACAGTTTGTTGCATATGGGGCTGCATAGCAGCAGACCAGTCAGTGTGCCCATGCTGACCCCTGTGCACCACCAGAAGTGGCAACAATGGGCACGTAAGCATCAGAACTGGACTACGGAGCAGTGGAAGAAGCTGGCCTGGTCTGATGAATCACGTTTCCTTTTAACTCACGTGGATAGCCAGGTGCTTGTATGCCGCTTAGCAGGGGAACACATGGCACCAGTGAGCAATCGAGCATCTGTGGGATGTGCTAGACAAACAAGTCCGATCCATGTAGGGCCCACCTAACAGGTTACAGGACTTAAAGGATCTGCTGCTAACATCTTGGTGCCAGATACCACAGCACACCTTTAGAGATCTAGAAGAGTCCATACCTCGACAGGATAGGGCTGTGTTGGCAGCAAAAGGAGGACCAACACAATATTAGGCAGGTGTTCATAACAGTATGTCCATGAATTCAAAACAAATGATTTAGTGTACAAACAGCATGAACAAATATTTCCTTAATGAAGTAACAGTAGCTCTCTTACATTTTATCTATATTCTTTAGAAAGCACAGGAGTTCTATACATTTTTGCCTGTTCTTTTGAAACCCAAGCTTTTGCTGCTGTTCTCTTCTGCTCTTTATATGTGAGTGAAAACAAGAAAGCTATGGTGTGTTATCATAAACGATAACCCACAATATAATGTGTGGACCATCTTAAAATTGTTTCTTTAATTTTCTTGTATTTCCTATATCATATTAATGTGATGTTTAACCACACAGTAATTTTCAAATTAATGTAAATTACTGTTGTTAGCATGTTCTCATCACTCTACCATGGCTTCTCATTACTGAGCCTTTTGTGTTCATTCTCAAGACAAAACTCCTTTATTGGTTGGGTTTTACTTAACTTGTTAATAAAGTTCTTGCTGATTCTAAGGAGTTTGGTCCCCTTTAGCCTCGAACGTACGTGTGAGACCTAACATTTATCAAAATTCCATCATGTGAAAAAGAGAGAGTAAATCACCATATGCAATTAATTATAATAATTGTATAATTATAATGCAATTATTTAAAAGTGACACTACAGTTTTTTAAGCACTTAAATACAAACTAAGGTAACCAGAAATATTTTGTTTGTAATTTTTTTTAAACACGAATAAAAAATAAGCTAATATTATAAATACAACTATATTCTGTATATACAGACAAATTAAAATATTATTTATTGAGGTTTTTTATCATTATGTAAGCTTATGACAAAAGAAGACAAATAGTCATGCTATTTTTCATCAAAGACGTCTACTACAAGGGCAAAGTAATATTTTGGCTTTCACTTATCAGTAAGTTAAACTTTCCAAAATATACATGAATTCACACTGTTTCCTGGTGTTTACTTTTTATTCCACCAAAGTAATAATTAAATAATAAATAATGGGCCTCATTTTAGTTAGATCTAACACAAAGTCTATGTCGATGGTGAAAAAGAAAATTGACTCTTAACTTGACACTATACAAAAGTCCCTTAAGGAGCCAGTCTGTGTTGCAACTTGTAGTTTTCGACTACCAACCCGTAAAAGCTACAGAAAACGCCCCTCAACTTGAAATTCCATCCCGTCAACTTGGAGCAATTCCTTCACAGTTTACCGAGTGACGCCAATTAAGTAGCAAATTCTTACCTTTGAATGAGTTATGCCACATATACAAGCTTTAGATCAATCAACAGACATTTGCTTATTAAATCTATAACAATAAGTGTGAATTTCACTGTTTGAGGAGGTAAATATCACTTAACAAAGTTAGCTGGCTAACTTGTCGCTAACAAAGGATTACCATGGATACGTCCGTGTTTTTTGCCCCCTTCGAAAGTGCCGGGGAGGAAAATGACGTTATTTCAAACTGCAACTTACCACTTAGCAAAGTCGAACGCAGCATAACTAGTGGTGGGAATTCCGACTCTTTATAGTGAGTCGGTTCATTTGGTTCAGCTCACCTGGAGTTCGCAGCATAACTTATAAATAATCAGTTAATTAACAGCCCTTCCTGAGTTGAAAGCAGGTGTATTAGAGAGCGAAATAAAATGTGCAGGACACAAGGTCCTTCAGGACCAGGGTTAGTAACCTGTGCGCTTATGCTTGACCACATACATTCAGATCAGCAGATAATACTCACTAAGCCGCCTACAGAGCAACTCATACGCTAAAAAGATGATTGTATCAAATTTCCCTCATGCAAGTTTTTTAAAAAAGTTCATAGGTGAGACTCGGACACATCATTAATCCTCGGACACACTAATAATCCCTAGCGAAAAGACGAAATCTATGTCCCAAAATGCATGCTTACACCTAGCTCGTGTTTGACATAAAGCCCCTGTCATATTAATGGAAACTTCATGAAAAAGATGTTCAGTAACATGTTCAAATTGGAAAACGGATGTAGTCAGTATTCAACAGTCAGCACCCGAGTGCGCCGGTTAAGGAAGTGAATCCAAAAGCAATGCTGGCCCAGCTGCAGTAGTACGTGGAGACCGGGTTTAGGAATGACAACAGTGTGTTTAATCGTAGCACTGGCATTTGTTCTGAAATCAGAATATGTTATCGCTGAGAAACATACTGTGGCTTTAAACGGCACTCCACTGGAAACCGACGGTCAGAATGTGAGCGAGTTTACAGCGACTTTGTCTGCACTGAAAAGCAATGAGGACAAGGTATGTTGGGCACGTGACTGAACTTTTGGTAGAAATACGTCATGATAAAATAATTGTTTAAAATAATACTGATAATAAAACGTGTTTTCCTGACTACATAATGTGCTGTCGCGTGACTTCGTGAATGAAATAAAGATTTTATGTGCCTTTAAAGAACCTCCTCACTGCGTTTTACAGTGTTACATAAACTCGCGGATTATGTATTTTTTAACTGATGTATGATCACAGGTTTATTAATGTTTATTAATGCGTTGTCAAGCGTTAAATGTGTGTTTTACTTGTGTTACCAGTGTGACAAGGTGATGACACTGCCTGCCAGCCAGCGCTGCGAGTTTGTTCTGAACACCACAGACTGCCATGTCGAGGGTGGCTTCATTAATTATCCCTATATCACTTTTTGCTTGTTTCCTCCTAAACTCTTGCCCCTTGCCATTTTTTTCTATGTAAGTACCCCCCACGTTTTCCAGCAAGCCTCGCATGCACATGAATGTTGAGTAGACTACTACAGCTCAGTATGTGAGAGTCAGATAAACAAAAACTGTTCCTGTATTTTGTATAGTACTGAAATGGTTGCAATCCCTATTGAGTTCATTAAATATAACAATGCACTAATTATTTGTTTTCCTCTTCTGTTTGCTTCCCCGTTTCAGGTTCTGTTGCTGTTGATTTTGTTCCTGATTCTTGGACTGATTGCATCAGAGTTGTTAGTTTTGTTCTTAATTTTTAAAGGTTATAATGTGCATTGAGGGGTATTTGGTTGATTTAAAGAAGGATGTTGATCAAGGTGCATTAATATGTGTAGCTTAAGGAGGGTAGACATTTACATTTATTACTTCACCCTAATGTCCTCATTTCATATAAAAAAAAAAATAGGGACGAATGGGGCACAACCTAATGTGGGGCATGTTGTAACAGACACTATTTAGTATTTTCTATGTACAGTGGTATGATGCAGATCAGATTAAATTGTTAGAGGGGGATTTTAAGCTATCATATGATCATATTACAATGTACAACTCAAATGTTACAACATTCTATTATTTCACTTCTCTTCTTTCCATTTAAATAATGAGAAAAAGTATATGTTTATATGTAAAACAAGACCACATATTTGTACGAGACATATGTAAAGATAATGTGCTTTTAACCCTAACTAGAGAAAGTGTTTGGCTGTGCCCCATTCTCCCTTTATGGTGATATTATACCATGTGGTATTAACACTTTCTCATGTGTGAGAAAGAGCACCTAATTTGCTCTGTAGCTGCTGCTTGATCACTTCTGACCTTTTAACAAAGCAAATCATTATATATGAGTTGAAGTGGTGTGGTTTTAGTATACTAACCACTGATCTGCTTTATTTGAACAGAGATTATTGTTTATCAGTCATAGCCTCTATGTTGCTGGATCTGTTTAGGCAACCTTTTATCATCTAAAGTCCAGTGATCAGAGGCCTGTTTGGTCTTCCAATACCTCAAGGACAGTAAATAAATGCTATAAACTGTCCCAATTTACCTGAATTCACCATATATGTTTCCAGATGTTCACCTTTTATTCTATTATGGACATAATAACAGCCATTATTTTAGTTAGACCAGAGATTTTAAGTCTATTTTGATAGTTTAAATTATCAAGTACAAGTTCCTTCCCAGTTTACTGAGTGACATCAAATTAAGTAGCACTTCTTACCTTTAAATATGTTTCTGTATACACAAATATTTGCTGACATTTGGTGATTTGTTGACATCAACAACACAATTTGCTGTTTTGAAGAGGTAAAAATGTGAAGGCAGTTATGTTGAACATGTTCAAGTTAAACATGACGAGGGGGAAATTGACACTGTAAAATACCTTTAGACGACCACATTAAGACATTTAATTTTTGTATTTGTATTAAAGTAAATTGCTGAAAGGGTAACAAAAAAAAAAAGATATGTGCATAGATTTGGTTTGGGTGTGTGAAATGTAATGAAAATGAATGAATATTGTAGTTGAATACTATTATTTGTTATTTTTAAAGTGTGTTTAAGTATGCATTATAAAAAATATTAATTCCTTTTTTTCTGCAGTTTTTGTCCCAACCTCTCTGCTATCTCCTTCACTTTGAGGCTGACACATAATGTGGCTGTATCCTTGACCATACTGGTATTCAATCATATCCTTGAGATGAGTAATTCATTTCTCTCTGCTTTTACATAAAACTTCAAGTCAGATAAAAAAAATAATCTGAATAATTTATGATGACTGAGAAACATAATTTGATTATTTTCTTCAGGAATATAAGGAGCTAGTTTTACACATGCCTAATATTAGAAATCTTACGGAAACAGAAATTACTGTTCACTTTTTTGGAAAGTGAAAAGCATTACTATCTAATAAGGTTGTTAGCTGTAGAGAATATATTTTATTTGCACCTTTTGTACTTAACTTTAACTGAAACATAAATGCATGTGCATCTCTCCCTTGTATTAGTATCAATATTAATAATTAACAATGTTTGGTAGTGACTCTAATTTTATTGTGAAATGGCACTGTGTGCTTTTCCCTAATGGCATTGGTGTTCAGGGAGTGACATTTTTAGCCCTTGGTAATGGGGCTCCAGATGTGTTCAGTGCCATGGCTGCTTTTTCGCGTCCACAGACCGCTGGAATGGCCATTGGATCTTTGTTTGGTGAGTCTTCTGGATTGTGTTTATTGTTATGATCTCAGCTTGCTATTTTAAAAAGTACACATTAAAAATGATAATTTCAAATCGTAGGTAATGCCCATGTTTAATTTAGTGTATATTTCTGTCTTTTAGGAGCAGGCATTTTTGTGACTACAGTGGTTGCTGGAAGTGTTGCCCTGGTGAAGCCTTTCACCATGGCCTCTCGCCCTTTTTTGCGTGATGTCATCTTTTACATGGCTGCTGTCTTCTGGACTTTCAACATTCTGTATAAGAGAGAGATTTCACTGGCAGAAGCCCTAGGTCTGCTTCTCTGGATTTCTTTTTCACATTTTTTCATGAGGACATTTATATTTACTTTTATGAACTTTCCTTCTCATTTCTGCAAATTTTGTCTCGTATGTAGCTATGGTATGATAAAGATCTCTGTTCCATCCTGCAGGATATCTGGGACTGTACTTGGTGTATGTTATAACTGTGGTGGTGAGTGCATATATTTATAACCGCCAGGAACGCTCTGTCCATGAAACGCTACCGAACTCTACAGAGTTTAGCTCAGGTGAGGAGAGTATTTTTTCTGCTTCATAAACCAAATTTAAAAAAAAAATGGTTCATAGTATACACTATATGGCCAAAAGTATGTGGAGATATGACACAACACTTTGGTTTTACCCAAACCGTTGCCACAAAGTTGGAAGCACACAGTTGTCTAGGATGTCTTTGTGTACTGCAGAATTAATATTTCAGCTCAGTGAAAGTGAAAGAAAGGCCATAAACTTTCTAGAACTGCCCCTGTGCACAAGCTGGTCCCATAAAGCATGTTTTGCCAAGGTTATTGTTGAAGAACTTGAGTGGTCCAAGCCCTAACCTCAATCCCACTGAACACTTCTGTGATGAATTGTAACGCTTACCAGACCTTATGAATTGAAAAAGGTGCCCTAACTCACTAATGCTCTTTATGACGAATGAGCATAAATCTCCAAAACTTTACCAAATGAGTAGAGGTTATTATAACAGCAAGGTTATGATTTAGGGATTATTAACCATTATTTAATCATTTAATATTTAATCAACATTTTTAACCATTGTTTTGTTGCCATGTCCTATCAGTATTTAAGCCTTGGGTTAGGGTTAACATGAGATGATCTCATGCTGTTTTTATCAAATCTGTTTTTTTATCAAATCTGTGGGGGTCTTAAACTTTTCTTAGTGTTTATATAAATTCTCACTAATGGACCATCAATTCCTACAGTGCTGTGAAACAGTATTTGGCCCCCTTCTGATACTCCTCTATTTTTGTTCAAGAGAACATGGAGAAACACAAAATAGTTTAAAATAATCATATAATTTAAAGATTATGCAAAACATATAGCACATGTGAAAAACAAAATTCATTTTTTCTATTTTCCCCAGTTGAGGAAATTACGAACTGTGTGTTGAATGTCTTGCCACAGCATCTCAATGTTCAAATCAGGCTTTGAATAGGCCACTCAAACACCTAAATTTAGCTAAAGCGGAACCATTCAGAGGTGGGCTTGCACTTGAGCTTAAGATCATTGATTGATCACTGGAAAGTATTCTTCAGGATTCTCTGCTACAGACCAGAATTCGTGGTTCTTTTAATTATGGCAAATCACCCAGGCCCTGAAGCATCACCACAACATCACACTTCCATAATTGACTGTTGTGCTTTAGGAAGAAATTCGGTATAGGCAGGCAAGATTCATGATTATTCCAAGTTTTCTCTATTTGAAGATAATAGTTCTCACTGTGATAGAATTTTATTTTATCATGGCATAATATGCTGCTTTTTGAGAATTTTTTGGCCTACTGTTTGGCCTGATGTTTAGATTCAGCAGCACTGACGGTAATCAAGCATGGGTGTAATAATAATAATGTCTAATTGAACATAAATTTGGTTAATTGGTTGATTGAGTAGCTAAGGGGGCAGTTACGTTTTCACACAAGGCTAGTTGTTGTTGGACAACTTTTTTCTTTCAATAAATGAAATATTCATTTAAAAAATTGTTTTTACTCAGCCTGTCAAATAATATGTGCAGTCTGAAGATCTAAAAAACTTAAGCAAACGTCTCTATTTGAGACTTTTAGTGCAAACTCAGATGAAGGCCAGCATATGGGTTTGTCCAGGTGTTGCAAAACCTGCAAATCCCTGAAATGTTAACTTTTTATTAGAGGAACAGTATTCTAAAATCTTTGAAAAATTTGCATTTGATCATTGTAAAATTTAAAGTATGAGAAAACATATATGTAGTTTGCTTTTATATGTTTAAGTTTAGCAAAATTTGTTTATAATGTGTTCATTGTTTATAATGTGTGTGTGTGTGTGTGGGTGTTTCAGAGGAGGAGTATGAGCCTTTGATCTCCTTCACTGAGTCAACCAG
This sequence comes from Hemibagrus guttatus, assembly GCA_033459395.1. NCBI lineage: Eukaryota > Metazoa > Chordata > Actinopteri > Siluriformes > Bagridae > Hemibagrus > Hemibagrus guttatus. The sequence goes on along the minus strand of JAUCMX010000026.1, from coordinate 5,002,449 downwards.
TAGCATTTTCCTGAGAGCTATTAACCCCATAGATTCAAGGAGCTGGAGGAGGATACACTGCGGCTGGAAAGTGCTCAAGATTATTCAGGTTAAATATTTAGTTGTTTAGGTGTTGATTGAATTATTGGAATGTCTTATGATGGTTGCTGTGGTGTTCAAGTGTTTATCTGTTAAAAACGTCATCCACTCTAATACTTTGTTGGACCACCTTTGCTTTAATTATGGCACCCTTTCGATGTGGCATCATTTCAGTGAGCTTATGTAATGTCAACATTTATTTCCATCCAGAGTTGCATTAATTTCTCACCAAGATCTTGTGTTGATGATGGGAGAGTTGGACTACTGTGTAAAGTTTTCTGCAGCACATCCCAAAGATTCTCAATAGGGTTAAGGTCTGGACTGTGTGGTGGCCAATCCTTGTGAGAAAATAATCTCATGCTTTCTGAACCACTCTTTCACAATTTGAGCTGGCATTTTCAGCTTGGAATATGCCAGTGCCATGAGTGAAGAAAAATCCAGTGATGGCTTGAATAAAAATAAAAAAAAGCCAGGCACCTGTTCCCCTTGGCTTGGGCCTTGCATCTGCACGTTGGTTTTGATCATGGGGCTCGTGGTTGGAGGTGGTGTAAATGGAGCGTGGAATGGGTATTCCCCTTTCTCTCACCCTCTGCTCCAACTCCCAATGCCACGTTTTGTACTCGAAAGCTCACGCCGGGATTTCTTCCGTGCCAAACGATGACCTAATGTTGTCTGCATCAGGCTCTGAGGATTTTAATAATGCATTGAACAGTTGTTAAACTAATTTTAGTAGTTTCAGCAATCTCCTTAGTTGTTTTCTTTGCAGGCCAAAAATTTGACCCTCCTGAAACAGAGTAACAAACTTTTCCACAACCACAGGATAATGTCTTATGACATGATTGTTTAAAAAATGAGAAGCTACTCATTGCATCAGTCCGGGTTGAATAAATTACTTAATCAGCTGAAACATATTTATTACTGCAGGAAACTATTGCGTCGAAGGTTCTTACTTATTATCTTAGTTAAATCCAGGTGTTGGCTTTTTTGGCCAGCCAGTGTATATGAAAGCTTTAATGGCCATTTTAATGTCTACTATCAGTTTTTGATGAAGATTTATATTCAGATTTGTTTTAGGGGATGCCCTGTTGCTACTATTGTAAATTAACGATTAAAGTGCTAAATGCTGTTTGCATTGCTCTAGCTGCCATTTGAGGTGCTGCTGCTACTGACAGTTCCAGTTGTGGATACTGATAAAAAGGAATATAACTGGAAACGACCTCTTAACTGCCTTCACCTTATCACTGGGCCACTAGTGTGTGTGCTTACCTACAACTCAGGGAAATGTAAGTGTGCCAACATGGGACCAGACACAATTAACATTTGGTTCTGTGTTTTTTACCTACCAGATTTAAGCATGATGGGCCTATACAATAGTTAATCATTAGAGTTAGCTGTACGCATTTATCTTTTTTATTTTCATTGTTTCATGTTTTTCATTCTTGGTCATTGTATGGAACTTTAACACTCAGCCACAGAGAGATAAACCAATTAAAGCTTAACTTTGCTCTTTTAGAGACTTTCTTCACTCTGTTAGAGAAATGAATGTAAATTGTAGTGGTCTTTGAATATTCTGAATATTGACAAAAAAATTTTTTTTTTTTGTATGTTGTAGATGGCCTGTACTTCATTGAGGGAGAGTTTCCTGTGTGGATGCTTATAGCCTTTGTTGGAGTCTTCCTCTCAGGCATAGTCTACTGTTCCACCACTAATGAGCATCGACCTCTTTACCACTTTGTGAGAATTAATTCCACAATTGTCGTCTTCAGTCCATTTTATACAGAGAAAATTCAGTTGAACTGTTCTGAATTGTTCTGTAATATTAAATTTAACCCCACTATTAGATTGCTTAGTGAGTCTAAGAACAAATTGTAGCTTAAAGATTAAAACATATTTATTGAAATTGACAAACATGCATGATGAGCTTTGAGTGTTGTTCATGAGCATCAGTGAGTCACCCTCCTGTCATAGTGATTCACAAGTCATCACTATCAGGAGTCTTGGTAGGAATTAAATTGCCTATGTCAAACATCATTTCTCAAACTGAGGAACATTAGAAGTCTGACTGAATCATAGCTTGAAGTCAACCAGGGAGCGAGTGAGAACCTAAGAACATGAGAGCATGAGTGTAAACAAATGGTAGTGAAAGAGTCTTATAGAATAATAGAAGAAGGTAAAACATTTAGTACTGATAGTTTTAGCTTTTGTATTGCTGAATATCTAATTTATTTATTTATTTGTCTGTTATGTGGTGGAAAGCTAGTAAAAGAAAGTTGATTGATCTTTCTTGACTTTTATAACTGATCTTTATTTTGGGATTTGTACCATTATCAACATGCTAAAACTATTTTGCTCAAACCTGATGAGATTGATTCTTTACACTGTATTTTATTGTAGTTACACTGGCTAGATATGGTTATGTGGTTTAGGATGGACTTAAATTGCCTTGATGTGAACTAGTAGTTGTGATATCCATCTGTACAAAGGAGAATACTGCAGCATGGCCCACTTTATAAAACTGTTCTTTTGTAAGTTGGTTGCAATAACTTTTTTTTTTTTACACTACGAAGAGTAATTCTATTTTTATTTAAGTATGCACTGTATGAACTCATTATGTCTATGTGTAGTGTGGCTCATTAGTATGTCATGGTGTGTGTATGTGCAGCTCTTCGCTTTGCTGGGATTTATAGTGAGCGCTTTGTGGATCAACACCGTGGCTTCAGAAGTTGTGAGTGTGTTGCACCTGCTGGGCATGGTCCTTCGTTTGAGTAATACTGTACTGGGACTCACACTTCTTGCATGGGGAAACAGCATTGGAGGTACACATACACTGGTACCACAGAACTGTAAGAATACCTCAGCCATATAGAGCTCTGCTGCAGTTTGCTTTGGGACAGAAAAATGTTTTAAAATATGCTAGTATTTTACCCCTTGTGTTCAGTTGAATTCAATTTAATTTAACAGTGCACATCACAAATTAATATGGAAATCTGAGTCTATATACTAAATGAGGAAGTCAGAGCCAACAGTGACACTTTAAAATTCCTTGTCTTTGGTGATAGTGTACTTGTTTCTTTAAACAGATTGCTTTGCTGACATCACTATAGCACGGCAAGGCTACCCCCGAATGGCCATTTCTGCCTGCTTCGGAGGCATTATTTTCAGTATCCTTTTAATAAAGAACTTTTTCAGCAGTCACTAGCATTTTTTTTTTTTTTTAGTAGGGACTGAACGTAAATGTTTGTTTATTATAATTTTTTAAGTAGACCTTAGCGTCTGTCTACCTCAGACATGCTGTTTGGAGTTGGTCTTGGCTGTCTGTTGCAGATGATCAACCTTCATGATGTCATAATGGTATGTCTGAGCCACCATATTTTCCAGTTTTCATTGTATGTCAACAGGGGAAATGTTTTCATGTGATTGATCTTTTAAATCTCATCTCAACTCTTCTTTAAAAGTAATATGTCTCGCACTGACCACATGTTTTCTTTCATAGCCATAAAATTAATTTCATGCAGACAAATATCATACTTCTTTTGAATTTAATGTGTTATGATTACACTACGCCAGGATAGATTTACTGTTATGAAAACTTAACCCCAGCCATTTGTATCTATAGTCCTGTACAGAAAGGTGGCATTCTGAAGATACACGCATTACCAAAAATGTTTAATTATACACATTACATTAACATTTCAGAAAGTTTCTGCTTGATAAGCTGATAAACCATTTGTAAAGTTTCTTATAAATGTTTTGCCTAATTTTCTTTATCTTTGATCCAAAGAGGACGCATAATGTCATGAAAAAATATGCTAGAGTCAACAGTGAAAGGGAATATTCATCTGAATATGTTTCTAATTAATTATGAAATTAAATATAAAAAAAAATAGAAAATTAAATTAAAATAAAACCAATGAAAATAGAAAACCTAAATGACTGCAGGTATGATTCACATGTTTCTTGTCTGTGCACAGCTGGAGTCAGAGGGTTTGCTGTGTTGGGTGCTGGCAGCAGCACTGGGTCTCTCTCTGGTCTTCTCATTTGTGCTCGTTCCTCTGCAATGCTTTCACCTGAGCCGAGCCTATGGCATCTTCCTCCTGCTCTTCTATGCTACCTTTCTCATTATTGCACTCCTTACCGAGTTTGGAAAGATCCACATGTAAACATAGCACATTCACTGGCCACATGTATGCAGGAAGGTTATGAAAGTGCAGAATTTTTAACAGTGTAAAAGCAGTGTAACATGTCAATCACATGTTATTTAAAAGCAATGTGACTGCTGAATCTGGATGATTGTTTGATTTTAATAAACACAACCCTTGTGGGGGTTAGAACACCATAGTTACTTGTTTTTTGTTGTTTACTGCCATTTATTAATTCTCATTAGTAGCAATATCCAAATAACTGAAAGAACCACAAGCATTTATACAAACTATGCAAATATAAAAATCTTGGGTCCACATAAACATTGCATCATCCTGGAAGCAGGCAGAAATTAAAAGATAGAGATAAACAACTTTTGATCTGAAAGGTCCAACTTAATCCCAAATTAAAACCGGAACTGGTGATGGAGACATCAACTACATGGTACATACACCATTAATAGATCTCTACATTGATATGGCCTGAAAATACTGTTGCACAAAGGTTAAGCCAGCTTATCCAGGACGCATTACTGAAGTTTGTATATATACAATGGATATAAAAAGTATGCACACCACTGGTGGTCCGAATATTGGTATTCTGAATATTAAAAAAAAACGTAACTTTGCAATTTTCCCAATCTTTCTTTCAAAAGCTCCTGTGCATGACCCACTTCAGGTCAGCCCGCAGAATTTTGGTTTTAATCAGGTCTGGACTAGCTAGGTCATTCAAAATATTGATTTACTTTGGTTAAGTCATGCTTTTATTTGTACTTTTATACTTATACTTGTAAGTATACTTTGGTTGATAGTCATGCTGAAGCTTAAGCTTTCTAGCAGCCACCTGAAGGTTTTGCACTAAAATCAACTGGGATTTGTACAAACCCGATTCCAAAAAAGTTGGGACACTGTACAAATTGTGAATAAAAACAGAATGCAATGATGTGGAAGTTTCAAATTTCAATATTTTATTCAGAATACAACATAGATGACATATCAAATGTTTAAACTGAGAAAATGTATCATTTTAAGGGAAAAATAAGTTGATTTTAAATTTCATGGCATCAACACATATCAAAAAAGTTGGGACAAGGCCATGTTTACCACTGTGTGTCATCCCCTCTTCTTTTTATAACAGTCTGCAAATGTCTGGGGACTGAGGAGACAAGTTGCTCAAGTTTAGGAATAGGAATGTTGTCCCATTCTTGTCTAATACAGGCTTCTAGTTGCTGAACTGTCTTATGTCTTCTTTGTCGCATCTTCCTCTTTATGATGCACCAAATGTTTTCTATGGGTGAAAGATCTGGACTGCTGGCCATTTCAGTACCCGGATCCTTCTTCTACACAGCCATGATGTTGTAATTGATGCAGTATGTGGTCTGGCATTGTCATGTTGGAAAATGCAAGGTCTTCCCTGAAAGAGACGACGTCTGGATGGGAGCATATGTTGTTCTAGAACTTGGATATACCTTTCAGCATTGATGGTGCCTTTCCAGATGTGTAAGCTGCCCATGCCACACGCACTCATGCAACCCCATACCATCAGAGATGCAGGCTTCTGAACTGAGCGCTGATAACATCTCAGGTTGTCCTTGTCCTCTTTAGTCCGGATGACATGGCATCCCAGTTTTCCAAAAAGAACTTAAAATTTTGATTCGACTGACCACAGAACAGTTTTCCAATTTGCCACAGTCCATTTTAAATGAGCCTTGGCCCAGAGAAAACGCCTGCGCTTCTGGATCATGTTTAGATATGGCTTCTTTTTTGACCTATAGAGTTTTAGCCGGCAACGGCGAATGACACGGTGGATTGTGTTTACCAACAATGTTTTCTGGAAGTATTCCTGAGCCCATGTTGTGATTTCCATTACAGTAGCATTCCTGTATGTGATGCAGTGCCTTCTAAGGGCCCGAAGATCACGGGCATCCAGTATGGTTTTCCGGCCTTGACCCTTATGCACAGAGATTGTTCCTGATCCTCTGAATCTTTGGATGATATTATGCACTGTAGATGATGATAACTTCAAACTCTTTGCAATTTTTCTCTGAGAAACTCCTTTCTGATATTGCTCCACTATTTTTCGCCGCAGCATTGGGGGAATTGGTGATCCTCTGCCCATCTTGACTTCTGAGAGACACTGCCACTCTGAGAGGCTCTTTTTTATACCCAATAATGTTGCCAATTGACCTAATATATTGCAAATTGGTCCTCCAGCTGTTCTTTATATGTACATTTAACTTTTCCGGCCTCTTATTGCTACCTGTCCCAACTTTTTTGGAATGTGTAGCTCTCATGAAATCCAAAATGAGCCAATATTTGGCATGACATTTCAAAATGTCTCACTTTCAACATTTGATATGTTATCTATATTCTATTGTGAATAAAATATAAGTTTATGAGATTTGTAAATTATTGCATTCCTTTTTTATTCACAACTTGTACAGTGTCCCAACTTTTTTGGAATCGGGTTTGTACTTATTCATTATTCCCGCTACCTTGATAAACACCCTAGTTCTGGCTGAATAAATGCGGCCCTGAAATTTGAAGCTTCCAGCACCATGCTGCACTGTATGACTGTGTTCTTATGGCATTGTGCTTTTTTTTCCCCACGAAACCCAGCCTTTTAAAACTGGTCTCATCAGACCTTAACACATTGTACCATATAGTTTGAGGTGATTTAGTTGAGCTTGGAACCTTTTGCCACAGCCCATACATGTGAAGAATATGAGAGATTGTTTTCACATGCAGAAAGTAATCAATACTTTTCAGATATTCCTGTAGCTCCTTCAATGTTGCCTAAATTCTCTTGGCAGTCTTCCTGTTAAGGTTTCATCTTGTCTTTTTTTAAAAGACATTGAAGACACCATTAATCCTGAACAAATCTCCAATGCCATTTGCAGAAATGCAGCCCCAAACTTGCAAGGAACCTCCACCATGCTTCACTCTTGCCTGCAGACACGCCAGCCCTTCAGCAAACAAACTGACTCCTGCTACTGCCAAATATTGCAGCAGAAATTTTGGAATGTAAAATGTGGACGTTACATTGACACATACCCCCTACCAAGACGTTCAAGTACATTCCTTCATGGTAAAAGTATTCCCTAATGTAACTGTAAAGTAGGATATTACACCCTGACACACTGCAGCCAAAACTGACTTAACCTCCAAATTCTTCAGCTCTCAATCCGGCTGAGCATCTCTGGAATGTGCTGGACATAAAGTCTGATCCATGGAGGCCATTTTAAGGGTTATAGCTTTAAAAAAATTAGTAGGAAGTGCAGGGGCCTTTGCTTTGAATGACTTTAGCACAATATTGATCTTCATACAATGAGCACATTATTAAGAATATTATATTTATTATTCATGGACTTCATATAATAAGCCAATGTGTTGTTGACACCAGACAGGCTGATTTAAGTATTTTAGAAACTAATGATATCCTGGTATTTTCACAACACTTTCATGAGTTTACATCGAATAGTGGAACAAATATCAGTTGTGTGAGTGTAAATGCCTCTTTAGAATTGTGGTAAGCAGAAAAGCAAAACGAACAAAATGTCAAACCTTGAGTTTGATGGGCTACAACAGCAGTGATCCATGTGTCCGCTGTACATGAATGATGTGACTATTACATTCATAGCACTTGCGTTACTATCACGTTATCAGTAATTAGTAGTCCAGTAGGTGGCAACAAAACAGCGGCTACCTCAAGCGCGGAGTATGTTGTGTGGAATCCTGACTTCCTGGCAAATTACGTCCCCCCCTTCGCGTGGCCGTGCGTATATCGATGGGCAGACTATTTATATTTGGAATTTCTGCTTATTTGTTTGTACAACGGTCTTAAACTATTAACTGAAAACGTAAACAATGCGATATGCCTTCAAGCTTTTTTTTTTTATCTATTTGATTTAAAATATGAATATGACTGAAGTACCATTTTTGAAGGACTATATAAGTGGCACTTATTCCATCCGTGTCAAAGTTTTCTTGCCATAAAAAAAAAAATATACCCATCATACCGTATATTTACATATGTAGGGGAATTTTTTTATATCATATTCTAAAGAGTGGTTTACATTGATTTACAATCTAAATTGACAGTAAGTTTAAATGGAATTTATTGTTTTTAGTTTTATTTTATTTTTTATTTTATTTTTGCGTTAGACATTTCCTTTCAAAATTCTTAATATTTCCAAATGCCTAACTAATTTTTTTTTCAATCGGTATAAACAGGTTAAGTATACAATCACAAAAATACTAAAAGGTAAACATCACTTTATATTTAATTTTTGCAGTATCTGAACAACAGGTGTTTTATCCTTTCTTTTTCTTTCTTTTTTTAAAAAAAAAAAAAAAATGAATAAATCAGTACGCGTGCGCGCGAAGAGGAGACTTAATCTGGCAGAGAGTCAGAATTTATCACAACACAAACTGGCAGCTGTATTGTAGGATCCTGTATATCCTCGCGTTCAGCAACAAACAGTACCGGACCGCATTATTCTTTTGGTACAGTGAATTAAAAAAAATAATGTCGGTTCATTCAATGCAGAATCAGTTCAATGCGGATCAGGAAACGGATATGAGAAACACTGAGGACTGTGCTGATCTATTTACCAGCGTAAGTAACGGGTTTTTCTTTTTCTATCGTGACTGCTTACAAGAAAAGCAAATAGCAATGTCACTTCTTAGTGAGAAAGATATATACCATTGGGTATTAGGTTATTCTGCCAACTCGCTAGGAATTTATATCCATTACCAAGCTGTTCAGTCGTTAGAGCATGGAGTGGAGGCCTGTTTCGCCCCTTGCCCGAGCGGACTCTTCAGTCTGCCAGTGATGACACACAAAGGCATAACAAGTGGGCTGCATGTCAGATAGGGTTCAGTTCAGGATCGTTTTGTATATTGCTAACAGGTCACTATCAGCTTTAGACACCTATAATTAAAATAACCTTTACAGTTAGACTATAAATTTGGTTTTCTTGGCACTGTAACACGGTGTGTGTTATTATTAGAGGGTCGAAGGTACGTCGGCATCCTATTGTTATTCTGCCCTTTGTTTATCTTCTACTTCTTCTGGTTAGGGTGTTTATGACAGCCCACAGAACCGTTTGTCTAAAAGTTGTGACATTTGGCTCAGTGAATGGGAAGGGTCTAAGGAACATTCTGACCAAATTTGCTGACAATGCTCTAGCGCCACCATGGGGCGAAATTTGGCCCTAATTTAGATGTCTATTTATGGTCATAAATTTTGATCCATGTGTAGAAAAAAGGCTAAAAATGCCTAAAAGCCTGGCCTTCCTGAATTCTCTGAGTCAAAATAAGTTCAATGCACCATATGATGTCAATTTCTGCCTTAATAGATTTCTTGGATTGCAAAGCTGCCGAACAGGAAGTGAGGTTGTTTCTCAGCAATGTCATCTTCAGGACCAGGACAGAGGCTTTGGTAGCTTTCTCCACCCATTCCAACCTGCCTGCACTCACTTCTTTACCTCTTTCCCACACTCTCTATTACTCTGGGCTGTTGATCCAAAGTACTTAAACTCCTGTACCTTTTTCACCTCTTCACCCTGTAACCTTACTGTTCCACTTCCCTCCCTCTTATTCACACACATGAACTCAGTCTTACTACGACTGACTTTCATTCCTCTTCTCTCTAGCGCAAACCTCCACCTCTCCAGGTTTTCCTCCACCTGCTCCCTGCTCTCACTACAGATCACAATGTCATCTGCAAACATCATTGTGCAAGGAGACTGTCTGACCTCCTCTGACAACTGATCCATCACCATAGCAAACAGGAATGGGCTCAGAGCCGATCCCTGATGCAGTCCCACCTCCACTTTGAACTCCTCTGTCTGACCTGCAGCACACCTCACCACTGTCCTGCTCCTCTCATACATGTCCTGCACCACTCTGACACACTTCTCTGCTACTCCTGACTTCCTCATACAGTACCACAGCTCTTCTCTTGGCACCCTGTCATATGCTTTCTCCAAGTCTACAAACACACAGTGCAACTCCCTCTGACCATCCCTATACTTCTCCATCAAAATTCTCAGAGCAAAAATTGCATCTGTTGTGCTCTTTCTGGGCATGAAGCCATATTGCTGCTCACAAATTTCCACTACCTTCCTTAACCTAGCTTCCACTACTCTTTCCCATAGCTTCCATGTATGGCTCATCAACTGTATCCCCCTATAGTTGCTGAAACTCTGCACGTCACCCTTATTCTTAAAGATCGGCACTAATACACTTCTTCTCCATTCCTCAGGCATCTTTTCACTCTCTAAAACCCTGTTAAACAAACTAGTTAAAAATTCCACAGCTGCCTCTCCTAGACACTTCCAGACCTTCAGATGTCGTCAGGACCAACTGCCTTTCCATTTTTCATCCTCTTGCTGACTTCATCCTTTCTAATCTTATCTACTTTCTGTTCCACAGAGTTCACACCTTCTATTCTTTTTTCCCTCTAATTTTCCTCATTCATCAGCTCTTCAAAGTACTCCTTCCATCTCCTCCGTACACTCCCCTCAGTTGTGAGCACCCTTCCATCTCTATCCTTAAAAACTCTAACTTGCTGCACATCCTTCCCATCTTGATCCGTCTGCCTAGCTAACCTGTACAAGTCCTTCTGTCCTTCTCTAGTGTCTAACCTAGTGTACAACTCGTCACATGCCTTTGACACCTCCCTCTTCACTCTGCGTTGTAACTCCATGTATTCCTGTCTATTCTCTTCAGTCCTGTCCATGTCCCACTTCTTCTTGGCTAACCTCTTCCTCTGGATACTATTCTGAACTTCCTCATTCCACCACCAAGTCTCCTTATCTTCTTTCCTCCTTCCAGATGACACACCCAGCACCTTTCTCCCCGTCTCCCTGATCACTTCTGCTGTAGTTTCCCAGTCATCTGGCAGCACTAACTGACCACCCAGAGCTTGCCTCAACTTCTGTCTAAATTCCTCACAACATTCCTCCTTTTTCAGCTCCCACCACCTGCTTTTCTTCTCATTTCTTTTTTTACATTTACATTTCTGGCATTTGGCAGACGCACTGGTGTGGGAGAACTTGGGCAGGTTGAAAACAAGTCATGCAGCTGCATTTTGGATCATTTGCAGTGGGCGAATTACGTTTAGAGGTAGACCTGCCAGAAAAGAGTTGCAGTAGTCCAATCTCGAAATGACCAGAGATTGAACAAGCACCTGAGTAGCCTGTGTGGATAGAAATGGCCGAATCCTTCTGATGTTGTACAGAAGAAACCGGCATGAGCGTGTCACATTAGTGACATGGGAGGAAAAGGATAGTTGATTGTCCATGGTTACCCCAAGGTTGCGAGCAGTGGCTGAAGGGGATGGAGTTGCTCAGAGATATCGCAAGGTCTTGGGCTGGGGATGGATCACCTGGGATGATCAGCAGCTCAGCTTTGCTGGGATTGAGTTTCAGCTGATGAGCAGACATCCAAGATGAAATGTCCGCCAGTCTGCCAGGACTATCTCTATCCTTGACCTCTTCTTCTTACAGACCATCAGAGTCATCCTACACACTACCATCCTATGCTGTCTGGCTACACTCTCTCCCACGACCACTTTACAGTCACTAATCTTTTTCAGATTGCCCCTTTTACATGTGATGTAGTCTACCTGTGTGCTCCACCTCCACTCTCGTCACTCTATGCTCCTCCCTCTTCTGAAAAGTCCACTAGCATCTGTCCCTCAAGGTTCCTTTCCTTAACATCAAACTTGCCCATCACCTGTGTTTCTCTCACTCACCATTATCTGTGTATCTCATGGCTTGATTCATTATTATTATTGTTCATTCATTCATTCATTCATTGTCTACTGCTTATCTATTCTCGGGTCACTAAACCACTAACCACTAAGCCACTAACCACTAAGCCACTAAGCCACCGTGCCCCCTATTGTTATTATTTTTATTTATAATGCTTTTTTCTTTATGTTTTTGATTGTTTATAGAAAAAATTGCTGCCACCAGAATCAGAAGCCGAGCCTTGTGCAGATATCTTTAGTGAAGAAGTGTATGCAGTCCAGAGCTCCATCAGTCAGACTTCACCACAGGCTGACAATTTACAATTGAAATCCAACTTAATGCACTCTGAAGAGCTGGATTTGTTTGCAGGTAAACAGATCTCCACATGATCACACACACAAAAAGTTATTGAGTCTGATAGTGTCCAAGGGTGATTCTCTAGTTTTAGAGAGAGAGTGCTTTCTACAAAATATTATCTCTCTTTCTATTACCAGTATGTAGTATTAATTGGTAAGGTACATTCATTGTCTACCTCTTATCCGATCTATACTCCGGTCACGGGGAGCCTGTGCCTATCTCAGGCGTCATTGGGCATCAAGGCAGGATACACCCTGGACGGAGTGCCAACCCATCGCAGGGCACACACACACACACACACACACACACACACACACACACACACACACACACTTTCATTCACTCACGCAATCACACACTACGGACAATTTAGAGACACCAATCAACCTACAATGCATGTCTTTGGACCGGGGGAGGAAACCGGAGTACCCGGAGGAAACCCCCGAGGCACACACGCATGGCGAAGGCGGGAATCGAACCCCCAACCCTGGAGGTGTGAGGCAAACGTGCTAACCACTAAGCCACTGTGCCCCCCCGGTAAGGTACATTAAAATGAATTTTTAATTTGGATTGCCTAAAGATGTTTGAATTTATTAACATCATGTAATCAATTACAAATAATATAAAATATTTTCTACTATACTTTTAGACAGTATTTAGACAGGATGACCAACTTGAACATGCAGAGCAGTATCAATTGAGCACAACATGTGGTGAATTACACACACATTCACACACACACAGTATGGAAAATGCATTATCAAATAAATGTGAAACATATTTCACACCCTATTTACTGTCCTTGATTAACATCTGCAGGGAAGGTTGTGTGTGTGTGCCTATGTCTGTATGCTCCAAAATAAAGAAATTTAAAAAAAAAAAAAACATTCTAAGCAAACTTAAACTAAAATATCCCTGATTTAAAAGTATTGCAAAAATGCTAATTATGGCTTAAATCATGGTATATTTTGTAGCTTTCAAAGGCGAGCAAAAAAGCTTATAAATTACATTAATTATAAAATCTTATAAATTACAGGTATTTAAAGGTATTTATGAGCATGGAACAGTGGAGCAAGCATGCAGAGAAACACATAATGTATGTGAGCATTTCTTTTTAGGTCAGGGTTTACACTATGCTTGCAAGTCAAGTTAATTAAAATAAAATGGCCTATAGTTAAATTGAAAATGTGTCTTTTGCTAGTTGTATACTGCTATATTTAATAGCAATTTAATATTATTATAATTATTGTGAATATTATTGTTATTAGTTTTGCTATATGTGTAACTTATATGTGCTTTATAGAAATAAGTAAAAAAGTTGATCATTACCTTCACGCCATGAAAGTCCATATCAAGAATTTAGAATTTTGTGATTCAGAATTTTGTGCCATAACAAAATGCAAATAAACAAAAACATAAAGATACACCAAATGAGAAAGATGGGGAGAGAGACAGAGAGAGAGAGAGAGAGAGACAGTAAGTGATTATATTTTTGTTCAAACAAAGCATTTTCAAAAATTTATGAGAGTATGCTGTAAATTCTTGTTTTGTCAGCTTGAAAAGTTGAAATTGAAAGAAGAAAGTGCAATTTCTCTCTATCTTTTGGCATAACAATGTTGCAGAACACATAACAGATGCAAGTGAAGGCATTTATTCAAATACAGAGCAAAAAAAAAGTAAGAACAGAAATCATATATAACAACAAAACGAGCTAGAGAACTGTGGCATCAAATTCGCAATAATCTAGATATAACAGAAGCTTAGAAATCTAACAGAAAAATCTCAGAACTTGTTGATTAAGGGTGAAACAGAAAAGGGTGATTAAGAGTATGTGACAGGGTCATATGATCTGATGGGCCTGATGGGAAATGTTGGTGGAAAAAGTTGGTGGTTAAAGTTTAATTAAAAAAAACATATAGTGGGTCTGTCAGAGTGGACAGAGTGCCCTGGACAGAGTGCCAACCCAGGGCATACACACACTCTCATTCACTCACACAATCTGGACAATTTAGAGATGCCAATCAACCTACAATGCATGTCTTTGGACCAGGGGAGGAAACCGGAGTACCCGGAGAAAACCCCTGAGGCACCACACACACAGCAGAGATGGGAATCGAACCCCCAATACTGGAGGTGTGAGGCAAACGTGCTAACCACCAAGCACCGTGTTACGGGTAGCAGGGCTGAGGTTGGACCACTAGGGGACTCTTAGCAGGGGTTTGTCCTGTCTGTTTGTGTTTGTGTTTACGTTGGCCATGTGTCAGTTAAGCCCTGCCCTAGCCTAATGTGTCTTGATTGATGTTCACCTGTTCCTAATGTTTCATGTTTCCTATTTATAGTCCTGTCTTTGTCTGTATCATTTGCTAGTCCTCGTTTGTGTATAGGCCGATGTAGTGTCGCTGTTTCAGTTTCATGTTTTCTGTTCTGTGTTTTATGTTAAATAAACCCCATGTCCACATCAAGCTTCGCGTTTGGATCTGTTATATCCTGCCGGACACTACCGGCCGTAACAGAAGGACTAGCCCAAACCGAACAGATCCAGCGTGAAGCTTCAGCGAGGAGGTTAGTTTTTGTTTCCGGGTTTTAATGTTTTGGTCGTTTTTGTTTTGCGCTCCGGTTCGGAGTGTTTTTTTTTTTTTTTTTTTTTTTTATTCCGCCCCTCGCTCCGCCCGTGGTTAGGGAATGGAGGAGGGTCCCGGCAGAAAAATTTTGGATTTTGGACTCACGTAGTACCGGCTCCCGCTTCGTTCATGTTCCTGTGGGGGGCGTCGCCCCACGATGTAGCTTCCGTGGGGGTGGCGCTGCCCCATTTTTAGCCCGCGGAGGGGAGTTCCGGCCATGGCTTTGATTTTGGTCATTTTTTGGGTTCCGGCTCTCTCCCCGCGCATGTTCCTGTGGGGGGCGTCGCCCCACGATGTAGCTTCTGTGGGGGGCGCTGCCCCATGCTTAGCCAGCGGGGGAGAGTTCCGGCCAGGAGGAGGACCAGTAAGGTTTTGTTTCCGGCTCTTGCTCCGTCTAGGTTCCGGTGGGGGGCGTCGCCCCACGATGTAGCTTCCGTGGGGGGTATTGCCCCAATGCTCGCCAGCGGAGGAGAGTTCCGGCCAGGGCCCCGGACCTTGAACTTTTTGTCTTTTTTTTTTGTTTGCTCCGACTCTCGCTCCGCCCACGTTCCTGTGGGGGGCATCGGCCCACAATGTAGCTTCCGCGGGGGGTGCTGCCCCGCCCGTCGCTAGCGGAGGAGAGTTCCGGCAGCACCTAGCTCTCACCCTCCCGCCCCTTGGGGAGTTCCAGAGTCCCAGCGAGACGGAAATCGTCGCCCCGGAGCCATCGTTTGTCGGTGGAAGTCGCTCGGTGCGAGTGCTCGGCGGTGGACGTTGCTTGGCGCTGCTGCTCGGCGGTGGACGTCGCTCGGCCCTGCTGCTCGGCAGTGGACATCACTCGGCTCTGCTGCTCGGCTGTGGATGCTGCTCGGCTGTGGACGTCACTCGGCGCCTCCGCTCGGCTGTGGACGTCGCGTCGGACCCTTTGGCCTTGCCGTCGGGTCCTGTGCTCCCCCCACTTGTCTCGCTCCTGCTTCTCACTCCCCCCACGTGCCTCGCCTTGATCCTCGTTCCCCCCACTTGCCTTGCCTTGGTCCTCGCTTCCCCCCACTTGCCTTGCGTTTGCTTCTCGCCCCCCCCCCCCCCCCCCCAAGTGCCTCGCCCTGCTTCTCGCTCCCCCCACCGGCCTCTCTATGTTCCTAGCTCCTCCTCAGGACCCATCGCTGGACCGGACTTTTTGGGGAGGGTTAAGGTTTGGCGCATCGGGAGCCGCGCCATTGAGAGGGGGGAGATGTTACAGGTAGCAGGGCTGAGGTTGGACCACTAGGGGGCCCTTAGCAGGGGTTTGTCCTGTCTGTTTGTGTTTGTGTTTATGTTGGCCATGTGTCAGTTAAGCCCTGCCCTAGCCTAATGTGTCTTGATTGATGTTCACTTGTTCCTAATGTTTCATGATTATGTTTCCTATTTATAGTCCTGTCTTTGTCTGTATCATTTGCTAGTCCTCGTTCGTGTATAGGCCGATGTAGTGTCGCGGTTTCAGTTTCATGTTTTCTGTTCTGTGTTTTATGTTAAATAAACCCCATGTCCACGTCAAGCTTCGCGTTTGGATCTGTTATATCCTGCCGGACACTACCGGCCGTAACACACCGTGCCCCCAATCTTTAATTTATCTTATATATAAATAAACCGCAACTATGTAAAAAGAGTTTAGGTGCACACCTGGGGGCACAATATTAATAACAATAACAATAATAATAATAATAATAATAATAATAATAATAATAGTAAATTCTGTTAAGCATGTTATGTTGCTAATTAACATACACAGCAAAATTTTTATTTTACACAGTGGTTAGTGCAACGAAAGCTTGCTGACTAGCAAACAGCTAATATTCAGACACAGCAGTTAGCATATGCTTAGCTTGGTTAACGCAAACATGGCTAACATAATTTATGCACAGCAGTTAAGGAAATGTTATCCTACATTCTGACAAACATGGCTAATTTTATTATTTACACAAAGCAGCTAGCATAAAGATAGCTCATTTACTACTTGGTTAATTTAATGTCCATGCATAGCAATTAGTGTCTTATTAGCATAATGTTACTAGTGAACACAGATAGATGGTTACTAACCTATGCTAGGAGATTGCTTGGATTTTCAGTTTGATCACTAGAGTGTTGCTAGTGTGTTGTTAGGGCAGTGCTTGGTTGTTTAGGTTGGTTGCTAGGGTGCTGGTAGACTATTTTTCTTGGTCACTCAGACATTTCTGCATGGTTGCTAGGGTGTTCTGCCTGGTCACTAGGACACTTCTTTGTTATTACTTCTTGGCATTTGCCGGGATGCTCTAGGTGGTGAAATGGAGAGGGAGAGAGAGAGAGAGAGTAAGTGCCTGGGCATACTCCTGATGAGCTGGCGGATGGTTTTCTGGGAGGTTTCTTCCCAGACCTGGATTAGGGCATCAGTGAGCTCCCAGACAATTTGTGGTACTACTTGGCGGGTTTGGCTGTTCTGATACATAATGCCCCAGAAGTCTGGGGAATGTGAAGACCAGTCTATTCAGAAACTTCCTACACATTTTCATGCACCAGGAGGAATCCAGGGCCTACTGCACCAGTCTGATAATAGCTCTGAGGATTTCATCCCAATGCCTAGTAGCAGTAAGTGTAGCATGTGGAGGTCTGTGTGACCATCCAAGGATATTCCTCCCCAGGCCATCACTGACCCACCTCCAAACTGGTCATGCTAGATGATGTTGCAGGCAGCATAACATTCCCCATGGTATCTATAGACTCTTTCACCTCTGTGACATGCTCAGTGTGAACCTGCTCTCATGTGTAAAAATGGTGCCAGTGGCACACCTGCCAATTCTGGTGTTCTATAGCAAATGGCAATTGAACTGTATGGTGCTGGGCTGTCCACATTTCACCCTTATGGAATCTGTTTCTGGCAGTTTGGTCAAAAAAACATGCACATCAGTAGCCTGCTGGGGCTCAACTGGGGGCAATCACTTATGCTTCCTAACTGGACAGACTAATATCCCTAAAGTTAAATTGACTTGTGTTTATTAAGTGTTCCCTTAATTTTCTGAGCAGTGCATATCTGTAATATCTACATACTATACGTTTGCCCTGTACGAGTTGCAACCTGTGATTGTGGGGGAAAATGTCTTGTAACTTAAGGAATGTGGCCTGATATGGTTATTACAAGTCACTGTGCTTTATGTCATATGTTCCAAACACTAATTGGAAGGCTGTTCCATAATTGCAGGGCTTTGTAAGAGAAAGAATAGAAAGTTCTGCCTTCCCCCTTCTGTAGCCTTTAATACTTGAGGTACCAACAAATAGCCTGCACCTTCATATCATGACATTTGAGGCCACAACAACCAGAAAAGGCTTTTGTAATAGTCTACCAAAGCATAGCCACTGATTTACATTTACATTTATGCCATTTGTCAGATGCCCTTATCCAAGTACAAAAATGTACAAAAGTGTACATTTATACCTGTATATACCGAACCCTGTAAGATGCTTCAACTGACAGAAATTTGGTGCTGTTTTGGAGAAAAAGAGAATAAATTGTGTTAAGAAAGGTAGCTACCCTGAAGCACACATATTGGTTGAGGGCCTGTGTGACCTGTATGAACAAAGACAAACCTCAATCAGTTACTGTATTTGTAATATCTCTACAGAAAGCAAGATAATACACACTCTAAACAATCTATCTGATCGTAAGAGCAACCCTACAACAAGCAAATGGAAACAAATGGACAGTGGTGGGCAAAGTACACATCTCCTGTACTTAAGTGAAAGTACAGATACCCTAGTTAAATTGTTACTCTGGAAAAAGAAGCCCCTAATTTGAATTTCTACTTGAGTTAAAGTATAAAAGTACTTCTATTCAAATATATTTAAGTAAAATAAAAAAGTACTTCATTTATCCTAACTCTGTTATCTTTTTTTGAAAATAACTATTCATTTTATGTGAAAAGAATCTGTCACTTTACACACACATGCCTGTTTATACAAGGTCTGAGAAATGGTCACGATACAGATGTCAGTTAACATTATTCTAAATCAAGGATCGCAAGGGGAACATGGGGCTGTAAAATATCAGGACTTGATATCAATTAGGTTTTCCTGTTAAGATTTATGTTATATTTAAGGTAGTAACAAATTAAAACCTGATAAAAAGTTTTACCATGTAGCTGTTAAAATGACAAATTTGTTTGTGTGTGCATGTGTGTGCATGTGTATGTGTGTGTGTGTGTGTTTGTGCATGTGTGTGTGTGTGTGTGTGTTTGTGCATGTGTGTGTCAGTGTTTACAGGCCACAGGTATTTGTGCATGGACACTACACACTAATTGTGCATTGTTAACTCATACAGAATAACTAATGTGTGCTGGACATCCCTGTGTCCTGGGAATCTTGTTCTTCTACAGATTCAGAGGAAAAAAAGTTCAAATTCAGCACAGTTAATATTTCAGGATTTAGTAACAAATGCAGTAAACTTTAGTAATAATAATAGATTTAGTAATAATCAGTAAACAGTACATGTGAGTCCAGTGAGTAACGCTGAGTTCTTTCAAATAAATAAATATATGTGTTTCTCTGTTTGGACCCCAGAGGCCACTGTAGAGCTGACCCTGACCATGCCAAACAACCGAGGAAGGATAGAAATCATCGATTCAGCTGGACCTCCTTTCAGCACCATAAATACCCATAGCAGTTCACATATGTCCAACACTTATAACAAGCCAGTGGAGGAGGTACTTAGTTTAGACAGACTGTATAACCCAGAATTACATTATATTACATGTAAGTGGCTAATTATTTGTTTATTTGCAGGTGGAAGAGGAGGAAAGTGCAGATAAGTTGGAACTTAACATTGCTGTCACCAGTCCTGAAAAGATAGGTATGTGACACTGCTCTGGGTTTTATAGTGTTATGTATCATGCGTCTTTGACGAGTTTGTGAGTTTTTTTATTTACTAGTTTCACTCCTTACTGGTTTAATGTCTTGCAGGAGATGGCATGAACGCATATATGACCTATAACGTGTCAACTCAGGTTTGCTGATCAAGCTGTTTTTTAACTTAAACCTACAAATTACTGAAGATTACTGAGTATTGGATAGGGTTGTTTCTAGCTATAAGATTTATAAGCAGTTGCTTAGGGCTCCCATACGATTTTTTCTCTCCCATAAGACTTTGAAATTGAATTAATTGGGATTTTATGTCATGAATCTGCACAAGTAAAGAGAAAAAAGTGTTGTGTTATGGGCATCACTGTCTGGTGCCTCTGTGCAATGTCAAACTTTTGTGAAAATCTTTATCCACTGAATAAATTATTCCACAAAACCTAATTATAAATTGTGGTAAGTGCTTTTTATGTGTTGTGGTTGCAACGGCTGTAACAGTCTGAGGAGTCTATGTATGTTGGTGGCTGATTTTCTGCTTTTCATGAATCTGCATTGATTATTGAAGAAATCAGTTTTTCTAGTAGCTAGAGTCTTGTTTTTTTATATTTTGTCTCTGTTGATAATTGTTAATGAGTGGCATATGGAGGGCAAAGTGTAGCTTTAGGAGGGGTTTTAGGTGTTAGGGTTTAAGTGAAAGACTGGAGTCAATAATCACACCAAGATCTTTTACCTCTGCATATTATTAAACAGAAAGTCTGTCCAGAGTTACTATTTAATCAGAAGGCTTACTTCTAGCTGAATGTGGTCTAGTACAAATGTTTCTCTTTTTTTTTCAGAATTAAGTAAGATACAATAAATAAGTGTCCACTGCGTCAGGTTTTTTATATATTTCTTAACTTTATTAAGTTGGTGCCTATCATCTGGCTTTGCTGCAACATACGACTGTGTGTCATAGTTCGTATGGCCCTCACATGCTTGTATGCATGCATGACAACGTTGGGGCATGCTCCTAATGAGATGACGGATGGTGTCATGGGGTATTTCCTTCCAGATTTGGACCAGGGCATCACTGAGCTCCTGGACAGTCTGAGGTGCAACCTGGCGGCGTCGGATGGACTGAAACATAATGTCCCAGAGTAGGGCTGAAACAATTCCTCGAGTAATTCGAATACAAAAAATCATCAAGGCAAATTTGTTGCCTCGAAGCTTCGTTTAGTCCGTTTACTGTAACTACACACAGAGCACTGTGTTTCCTCACAGAACATTATTAATGACGCACAACCTGCTAAACTCGTGGAGAAAAGATTCAGGCTTTTCAGGCTTTTCAAAGTTTGGGATCATTTCAAACTAAAACAGAAAGAAAACTCTGTACAATGTGATTACTGTAAGATTGAACTGGTTTACCACAACAGTACAAGTTTGATACTTCCATATCTCATTCGAAAACACACAGTTCACGGAGTCGACACAAGCTAACGTTAGCGTTCGCACTTAGCTTAAATCAGTATGACTGCTAGTTGAAATTAAGGCTTGTAAAAATGTATGTGGATTGTGGCTTCATGTAGTGACTATTTAAGACCGTAAATCAGTATGGTGGCTAGTTATGATGTCCCTAATTTAGCTAAGTTTTGTGAAAGCCTAAGCGTCATTCATGTGGATAGCCTCACTCTCTCTCTGTCACTCACACACACACAAGTATATTCAGAGAGATTTAACAGTGTTTATTCTTCAAATAACTCTAATTTCATGTTACAGATAAATATGTTTTTCTTTATTTTATGTGTATAGACTCTTGTTCTTTTTCCAGGTTACCTTTCTGTCCACTAATGTCTGCCTCTTAGAAAAGCCACAAAGTCTTCCAGGTAGACAGTAAAGGCTTATGTCATGCTTCAGCTGTAGTTAGACTGAAACTTGAAAGTTAAGTTGCACAACATAAATGCAATGCTTAGGTATTATTATTATTATTATTATCATCATCATCATCATCATCATTATTATTATTATTATTATTGTTATTATTATTATTATTATTGTTCTGTTTTGTACTATGGTTGTACTATTTTTAAATTTTTTTTAAGTAATTCCGGTTTTTTATTTATATATTTATATTTGCATTTTGAATGTAATATGTCAATTAAATGCACTAAATGGGTTCAGATTTTATTTTCATTTTTCTAAATAGGAAACAATTTAGTTGTTCATTTTAAGAGACCTGTCTTATTTTCTCTTGCATATTTAGTATTCCTCTTTAATAAAGAAAAAGTACTTTATACGATTACTCGATCAATCGATGGAATAATCGTTAGCTGCAGCCCTATCCCAGAGGTGTTCTATTGGATTTAGTTCTGGAGAGCATGGGGACCATTCAATGGTATCAATTCCTTCATCCTCCAGGAACTGCCTGTATACTCTCACCACATGAGGCCGGGCATTGCCGTGCACCAGGAGGAACCCAGGACCCACTGCATCAGTGTAGGGTCTGACAATGGGTCCAAGGATTTCATCCTTATACTTAATGGCAGTCAGGGTGCCATTGTATAGAGGTCTGTGTGTCCCTCCATGGATATGCCTCCCCAGACCATCACTGACCCACCACCAAACCGGTCTAGCTGAATGATGTTACAGGCAGCATAACGTTCTCCATGGTTTCTCCAGTGTCACATGTGCTCAGGGTTTTCACGTTTGCTACATGTGATCAGGGTGAACCTGCTCTCATCTGTGAAAAGCACTGGGTGCCAGTGGCTGACCTGCCAATTCTGGTGTTCAATAGCAAATGCCAGTCGAGCTCCACGATGCCAGGCGGTGAGCACAGGGCCCACTAGAGGAAGTTGAGCTCTCAGGTCACCCTCATGAAGTCTGTTTCTGATTGTTTGGTCAGAGACATTCACACCAGAGGCCTGCTGGAGGTCATTTTGTAGGGCTCTGGCAGTGCTCATCCTGTTCCTCCTTGCACAAAGGAGCAGATACAGGTCTTGCTGATGGGTTAAGGACCTTCTGCAGCCCTGTTCAGCTCTCCTAGAGTAACTGCCTGTCTCCTGGAATTTCCTCCATGCTCATGAGACTGTGCTGGGAGACACCGCAAACCTTCTGGCAATGGCAGGTATTGATGTGCCATCCTGGAGGAGTTGGACTGCCTGTGCAACCTCTGTAGGTTCAGGTCCAGGTATCGCCTCATGCTACCAGTAGTAACAATAGTGACTCTAGCCAAATGCAAAACTAGTGAAAAACAGTCAGAAAAGATGAGAAGGGAAACAAATGTCAGTGGCCTCCACCTGTAAAAACCATTCCTGTTTTGGGGTTGTCTCATTGTTGCCCAGATAGTGCACCTGTTGTTAATTTCATTAACACTAAAGCAGCTGAAACTGATTAACAACCCTCTCTGCTACTTAACTGACCAGATCAATATCCCAGGAGATCAATATCCCAGGAGTTTAACTGAGTTTAACTGACTCTGATTAAAAAGTGTTCCTTTAATTGTTTTGAGTAGCGTATTTGTGCTTCCTGACCAGCTACAAAAACTGTTATATATTCTGAAAGTACAAACCCGATTCCAAAAAAGTTGGGACACTGTACAAATTGTGAATAAAAACAGAATGCAATGATGTGGAAGTTTCAAATTTCAATATTTTATTCAGAATACAACATAGATGACATATCAAATGTTTAAACTGAGAAAATGTATCATTTTAAAGGAAAAATAAGTTGATATTAAATTTCATGGCATCAACACATCTCAAAAAAGTTGGGACAAGGCCATGTTTACCACTGTGTGGCATGCCCTCTTCTTTTTATAACAGTCTGCAAACGTCTGGGGACCAAGGAGACAAGTTGCTCAAGTTTAGGAATAGGAATGTTGTCCCATTCTTGTCTAATACAGGCTCCTAGTTGCTCAACTGTCTTAGGTCTTCTTTGTCGCATCTTCCTCTTTATGATGTGCCAAATGTTTTCTATGGGTGAAAGATCTGGACTGCAGGCTAGCCATTTCAGTACCCGGATCCTTCTTCTACGCAGCCATGATGATATAATTGATGCAGTATGTGGTCTGGCATTGTCATGTTGGAAAATGCAAGGTCTTCCCTGAAAGAGACGACGTCTGGATGGGAGCATATGTTTTTCTAAAACTTGGATATACCTTTCAGCATTGATGGTGCCTTTCCAGATGTGTAAGCTGCCCATGCCACACGCACTCATGCAACCCCATACCATCAGAGATGCAGGCTTCTGAACTGAGCGCTGATAACAACTTGGGTTGTCCTTGTCCTCTTTAGTCCGGATGACATGGCGTCCCAGTTTTCCAAAAAGAACTTCAAATTTTGATTCGTCTGACCACAGAACAGTTTTCCACTTTGCCACAGTCCATTTTAAATGAGCCTTGGCCCAGAGAAAATGCCTGCGCTTCTGGATCATGTTTAGATATGGCTTCTTCTTTGACCTATAGAGTTTTAGCCGGCAACGGCGAATGGCACGGTGGATTGTGTTCACCGACAATGTTTTCTGGAAGTATTCCTGAGCCCATGTTGTGATTTCCATTACAGTAGCATTCCTGTATGTGATGCAGTGCCATCTAAGGGCCCGAAGATCACGGGCACCCAGTATGGTTTTCCGGCCTTGACCCTTACGCACAGAGATTGTTCCAGATTCTCTGAATCTTTGGATGATATTATGCACTGTAGATGATGATAACTTCAAACTCTTTGCAGTTTTTCTCTGAGAAACTCCTTTCTGATATTGCTCCACTATTTTTTGCCGCAGCATTGGGGGAATTGGTGATCCTCTGCCCATCTTGACTTCTGAAAGACACTGCCACTCTGAGAGGCTCTTTTTATACCCAATCATGTTGCCAATTGACCTAATAAGTTGCAAATTGGTCTTCCAGCTGTTCCTTATATGTACATTTAACTTTTCCGGCCTCTTATTGCTACCTGTCCCAACTTTTTTGGAATGTGTAGCTCTCATGAAATCCAAAATGAGCCAATATTTGGCATGACATTTCAAAATGTCTCACTTTCAACATTTGATATGTTATCTATATTCTATTGTGAATAAAATATAAGTTTATGAGATTTGTAAATTATTGCATTCCTTTTTTATTCACATTTTGTACAGTCCCCCAACTTTTTTGGAATCGGGTTTGTAGAGATTACAACCTTTCTTTTGATGTAAAAATTATCTTTTGAAACAAACGCTTTGCAACTTGCATTTACATCTAAAGCCACACTTCCCGATCTTTTGACCCTGCGTGGTGGCCTCGATTAGCGAGAGAGTCAAGATGCCATTTTGTGTTTTTGAACTGCCAAAACCTGACAACTTGAGTGTTTTTAATAATGCCAGTTCATATCATTTGCTTGATGTATACTCACTATGACTTTGAAACTTTGCAACACGATTTTACTGCAAATGTGCATTAATTTAAAAAATTCAGCTATAAAAGGTATTTGCAATATTTTACAAGACATTTTTATTAATTGTTTTACATGTTGAAAATGGTCTAGATGAATGGTCATTCGTGAAAATAAAAAATAAAACGTACTGATTTTCTACTTAAAAATCCTTTGTATAGAGTGGTTTTATGTTAGAAACGACATTAAATTTGAATTCTACAGACAAAAATCCATTGGGATGCAAAGTTTGAGGCAATACCTATGCTAGATCAAAATCTTCTAGATCAATTTTTATCAACTCCACGAACTCTGCATTTCGCAAAGGCATTTATGTAGAGCAAAAATTCTCCAAAATGGTCATTTTATAATACTAAGTTGAAAATTTGATGGTGGTTGCTAATATGTAGCAATTGATGTGTAGGGAAGTCACCATTTGCATATACATCCACTGATGAGTAACAGTTTACTGTCCACTGTTGGGTATGCTTTGGTGTTTTGGAGTTGTAGTTGCCATAGACCTACATAAAACACAGATCTAAGGACTAAATGTAAGTTGTCGTAGCCACATAAAGTTCATCATGTGCAACCTAGTGCAAACAGTGCAAGACAAAAAGACAATGCAAACAGACAATACAAAACAAAAGAGTACAAAAGATACAATACAAAAGAGTACAGGACAGGTACACAAATATAGACAGAATAGCGCCAACTAGTATACATTCTGCAATGTACAAGCAGTGCAATGTGCAATATAGGAGAACTGTAAACAAGAGGGTTCTTTCTTCAGCCTCCATAGGAAGTAGACATGCTGCTGGGCTTTTTTGCTAATGGAGCTGGTGTGAGTGATCAGGTGAAGTTCTCCACCAGATGAACACCAAGGAATTTGGTGCTCTTGACAATCTCCACAGAGGATCCGTCGATGCACAGTGGAGAATGGCCACTCTGTGCTCTCAACAGTCAATAACAATCTTTTTACTTTTGTCGACGTTCGGAGACAGGTTGTTGGCTCTACACCAGGCTATTAACTGTTTTACCCCCTCTCTGTATGCTGACTTGTCGTTCCTGCTGATGAGACCCACCACAATCATGTCATCAGTGAACTTAATCATGTGGTTCGAGCTGTGCATTGCTGCACAGTCGTGAGTCAGTGAACAGCAGTGAGCTGAACACAACCCTGAGGGGCCCTAGTGCTCAGTGTGGTGGTGCTGGAGAAGCTGTTCCCGATCCGGACTGACTGAGGTCACTCAGTCAGGAAGTCCAGGATCCATTTGCAGAGGGAGGTGTTCTGGCCCAGCAGGCTCAGCTTCTCAATTAGGTGCTGAGGGATGATTGTGTTGAATGCTGAACTGAAGTCTATGAATAGCATTCGTACATTTGTGTCCTTATTGTCCAGGTGGGTGAGGGCCAGATGGAGGATTGTGGTGATGGCATTGTCCGTGGAGCAGTTTGGATGATACTGCATGGGGTCCAATGAGGGTGGTAGCTGTGTCTTGATGTGTCTCATGACGAGCCTCTCGAAGCACTTCATCACGTGTTTGAGTGTGACGGAACGATAGTCATTGAGGCAGGATACCATAGACTTCTTCAGCATAGGGACGATGGTCATTGTCTTGAGGCATGTAGGATCAAGAGTGGTGCCCGGGGAAATTTTGAAGATGTCATTGAATACATCTGCTAGCTGTTCTGTACATAGTAACTAGAAACAAGCACAGAGTTCTTGCACCATTCCATGTTGATGTAAACGCAAATACCAGCACAGCTGCATTTCTGTCAGCACGAAACGAGGTAGCTGAATGGCGTTGTCTGGAACTTTGTTGCTGAGCCACATCTCTGTGAAAACAAAGATGAAGCAGTCTCTTAACTCTCACCGTGTGGTCCGCTGGAGTCGGATTTAGTCCAGTTTATTGTCCAGTGAGAAATTTGTGAGATGTGTGACGAAGGTACAGAAGATCAAGAGATTTTCTGTATTTGGTCCATATACTGTATATTTGGTACAGTTTGATCAGGCTGTTGCAGATATTTATTATAATGTATTTGTCTTTGAGGGCCGGGATAGTAGTGTTGTAGGTGAATGTGACTTTTCAGTTTATCACAATATCAAGTTTTTACCTGAGAACCCATAGATATTCCAGGTCAGGAATTTAACTGATGTTCAGCTCAGCTGAGTGCTTTGTGTTGTACTGGTTAAGCAAAAGAAACTCCTCTTTATTGTCCCTGTGTTGGCCTTCTGGGAGTGGAAGCGCTTCCCTGACTGCACAAGAGCAAAGAGTTTGTTGCTTGGATGGCTGAGGTCCTTCTCTATGATCCTGAGACTGCAGGTCGGGGAGCTCTGTGTGCATGGTAAGCTCAGCTGACTCCACTACTCTCTAGAGAGCTTGCTAGACTAGACTGTGATGCTTCCCATCAGTATGATCTCAGTGGTGTGAAAGCTTCTTTGCACCTTAGAAGGCAGTTTAAATTCTCTTAAGTGATGCTAAACATGCTAATAAAACTTCCTCACAAGGGTCATGTTTTTTAAGATCTTTTGTGTGAAATTATTATATGTTAATGCATATGTGTATGTTGGCATACTAATAGATCAATGTGAGTATTGCTGTGTAGATATTAGGTTACTTGTTGATGTCATTTGTTTGTGAAAATGGTGTTGTATTTGTGAAACATAACACATGGGGATAGACAAACAAACCAAATAACAGTTAACATCAGATGATTAAAAAGTTTTGGTGTTTGGGGTGTTTTTTTGGAAACATTAAGGAGTGAAATTTTGCTATGATGAATTAATGTAAGGCAAGGTAAGTCAAGCCTAAAGTAATTTGGTGGTGTGTAGAAATAGTTTATCTTGTGTGAAGGCTTGCAATGGAAAGCAGATCAGTGGTAGTTTTTGTAATAGGTAGGTGATGGATATTTGGGTAGGTAGATAGAGATGTGCAAAGAATCTCTATTTGAAAAAATGGTGTATTTCTCTCTGTTTTTGTTTTCCCTTTTGTTATTTTTCTCTCTTTATCCACTTTTTCTATTTTTTCTTCTACTTTTCCTCTCTTGTTTATTGTTCTCCTCTCTTCTTACAAATTTCATTCGTACTGGAGGCGAGTTCTTAAGGTGATAATTTGTAAAACAAATTTTCCCATAAGAAATAATGTAAATGCAGATAATCTGTTCCAGCCGCACAAAAATATTACTAATATTACCGATATGAAGTTTATGTAAACTGTATGGCTGCTTACAAAGAACTGACCCAAGCCAAGCATTCCTAGGGTCCTCACAGGCAGTCATGCCACCAAGCTAGGGCTAAAAATAGAACAGACCACCCACGCCACCAATCTGTCAACAAAAAAATGCATGAAAAATCAGGTTTTGAAAGCATGCCAAAGGCAACATTGGTATCGTGGGTAGACTCGAAACTAAAAAAAAACATTTTCAAAATTCATACTAACAACTCACTTCAGTTGACTTTGCGTGGCTTTTTACTAATGCAAACAAGTTTTGAACATCTCCCAGACATTCGCGCAACTTCGGCGTTCAGTTCAGTTCGTTCATATGCTGAAATGCTTCATACGCCAATGCAAATTTCTTGCAAAATTTCAATTCTTAAGGTGAAAATTTGTAAGGGAGGGCATCACTGTATATGGATAGAAAGATAGGTGTGTAGGTATATAGATTGATAGATGAATGCATATAATTAAAAGTAAAGGTTTTCTTTTTTCTTTTCCTATTGTTCTTTTTTTCTTCTTCTACCCCATTTTTCTTTTTTCATATTTCCCTTTTTCTTATTTTTCATCCAACTTTAGGAAACCACAACTGTGCACAGTGGCATTGTCATGCTGAAACATGTTTGGCCCTGCTAGTTCTAGTTAAGGAAACTGGTATAGCATACAAAAACATCCTGTACAGTTATGTGCTTCCAGCTTTTGGCAACACAAAATAGATTTTTTTTTTTAAATAATTTTGCTAATAATATTTCCCTACTTTATTAATGTAGTCTATTTTGTGTAACTTAATGACATATAATCCCCATTAAATCTATTTCATTTACAAGTTTGAAATATGGCGATGGGAGTTCAGCTTCTTGTGCAAGGCACAGTGTGTATATGTTCTGTATAAATGGATTGGGTGAATTGCTCAGAGCCCGAGTATTAGGCTTACATAATAGAGTAGCCTTTAAGGTTAGACTAGTAAAGCACAGTTTTATTTGCTTTGTTATGGAAACAATGTGGTGAATGGTTTGTGATAGTAAAATTTTGTAGTAAAATGATATAAATAAACATGAGAACATAATAAAATGTTTGACAAAAGATTTTATGTTTTTCTTAGACTACACTGCCTGCATTCCACAATAAAACATTCTCTGTCCGTCGAAGGTTCAGTGATTTTCTGGGTTTGTATGAGAAGCTTGCAATCAAACACAATCTGCTAGGCTGCATCATCCCACCACCTCCTCAGAAAAGCGTGGTTGGTAAGCAGTTTCACCTTAATCTGACGCTCACCTCTGTAGGTATCATGCCTCCACAGATAGACAGTTGTTTTACAGCAACCAGAAGGATGCAACATGAGTATACATCGCATGCCGCGGAAAACAACAAAAGTTTTGTTGTTCCTCTGGGTTCAGCTGGTATGAGGGATGAACCATGAAATGTTTCCCTCTTAGGCTGATCATCCTGTTCAATGTGGCTACAAAGAGGAGAAAATGGCTTACATGTCTCAATGTGCTTAAATCAATCAGTGTTAACCAGTAACATGTTAACCCAGTGTGCATGTTTGTTCAAGTTCATTTGTACCAATAT
The DNA here is from genome assembly GCA_033459395.1 of Hemibagrus guttatus. Taxonomy (NCBI): domain Eukaryota; kingdom Metazoa; phylum Chordata; class Actinopteri; order Siluriformes; family Bagridae; genus Hemibagrus; species Hemibagrus guttatus. Next base: position 4,972,493 of record JAUCMX010000026.1, on the reverse strand, counting down.
GTGAAACAGTTGCTGGACATATAAACCTTCAAATTGCATAAATGCATGAAGACAAACTTAAATGCCTACAACAAAATCGCTTTTCCAAACTGTACATAAATGCTTATTCAGATACACACACTTCAAATGCTCTAGCAGCATTCTTCTTGCAACAAACTGAGCAACTCCAAGTAAGCTTATACATTTGGGCAGGACAGATGTTTACTGTTATTTCTTTTAACATTTTAATGTATTGAGTAATTTGAAGCTGCAATTTTTTTGCATATTTTTTGGAAAGTTTTTTAAAAACTCAGCATGTTTTTAAATATAGGTAATCATGCACCACCTTATTTTCTCCCTTCTTCTCTTTTCTATTTCTCACTTATCTTTCTATGTCACCATACTGTCACTAAGTCAGCAAACTCCTTATGCCCACATGTCATGAAGAAATAAGATCCAATAATGAAACATTATTTCCAGTAATGTTACTGCTTTGAAATTTTTGTGTAATTAGAAATATTTTTTTAGCTATAACTGGCTGTCCATCACATGTAGTGTTATTATTTCTCTCCTTATGGTTCTCTTTGTTTTACAAACCAAGAGATGTGACTCCCCATTTCTCTACAATTTTTTTGTTTTTTGCTTTACTGTGGACTGTTTATGAATTGTGTTTGAATATTTCTCCCATTTAATTGTTTTGTTTTTTCATCTATGAAAGGTTCTTTTATTTTTTTACTGACTGTGCATGTATGCATTCTGTTAGGTATGACTAAAGTTAAGGTAGGGAAAGAGGATCCATCTTCAGATGATTTTGTGGAAAAGAGAAGAGCAGCACTGGAAAGGTGAGCTGACTCACATGACCTTTATGTCTAGCTATTTGCATGTGAAAATAGATATTTTATATATTTTTATAAACATCTATCTAAAGCAGAGATGTAAGAAAAAGGAACTAACTCCTTATAAGGTAACAAAACATTCATTGGCTGCTTACAAAATGTCTTGGAGACTATTACAATGAAGTCCTTCAGTTATCTACCAATTTTGGTCAAAGGTTGTGACATGGTTGCTGAGATATTTCCACGCAATCTGTTTGTAGGATTCACCATCAAATTTGCTCCCATCTTGAACGAATTGTCTGATTTTTTGGAACAGTCTCATGATTAAAATTTGGTGGTGATTGGACAAAGTACCAAAAAATCTCTTGTTAAAAAAAAAATGTGAATAGCAGATAATCCAATATGATGGAAACTGACATCATGGTGTCCATTGTACTCAACTTGACCCAGATTTACCCTATTGATGGCTCTAGATGGTTGTGAAGTTAGTTGAAACTGTCATGAAGTGTTCTGTGGGCTGCCATCGACTCCCATGTGGAAATATAATAAGAATAATCATAAAAAGTAGAAATCATATAATAACTAATACCAGAATTACACAACTAATATATAATATGCATTGTGTGTGATTGATCATGATTGAGCAGGTACCTCCAGAGAGTGGTATCTCACCCAGTATTGCAGCAAGACTGTAATGTTCAAGAGTTTCTGGAGAGAGAAGAGGTAGTCTCAATTTCAGTCTAGTCTGGCCAACCGTATCTATTTTCTCAGAACAATATTATTTAGCACTGTTTGTGTGTCTGTGTATCAGTTGCCCCGAGCAGTGAATACTCAGGCTCTAAGTGGATCTGGTTTCCTCAAGATGATAAACAAAGCATCAGATGCTGTGAATAAGATGACTGTAAAGATGAATGAGTCTGACAATGTAAGAAACCATTGCAAACGCAGGTATAATTTGTGGTTTGGCAGACAATCATAATTAGCAATTGTAACTTGGCAGAGATAACATAGAGATGTGTTTGTATATGTATGTTTTAGTGGTTTGAAAGCAAGCTACAGGAGGTGGAGAATGAGCAGCAGCTGCTAAGAAGGCTCCATGTTTCAGTTAACTCATTGGTCAATCACAGGAAGGGTGAGAATGAACATCAGATTGATCATTGTAATGAACAAGCACATGCATAATTTAAATATGGTACTCTTTTGAAATAAGTATTAATAAATGAAATGCATCTCTGTCTTTGTTTAGAGTTATGTACAAACACTGCCATGTTTGCTAAGAGTCTGGTGATGTTGGGCAGTGTGGAGGAGAACTCTGTGCTGTCTTGTGCACTCTCTGAACTAGCCAAAGTAGAGGATAAACTGCAGCAGCTATATCAGCAGCAGGCATTAAGTGACTTCTTCATCCTTACTGAGCTGCTTGCAGATTATGTACGATTGCTAGGAGCTGTGCAGGTAAAAAAAAAAAAAAAAACTTATTTTGCATCTGCTTTCTATTTAGGGATTTCTATATATTCCTGGCAAAGTCTTACTTGTTTCTTGGAAATCTTATAGGTGTCTCTTACAAGGTTAGTATGATTGAGAAACTTCAGTCAAAAGCAATACAATGTAGAAAAGCTAGAATTTATGCAAGCAGTGCAAGCAATGAGCTTCATAAATGATGTTCACAGGACAAAGACAGTAAGTTCTAGGTTAATGTTCTAATTGAAATAAAATGTCAATTTTATATAAGGAAGTATGACAATATACATTGTTAAAAGCGCTATATAACTAAAATGTTATTCATCCATTGTTTTCCATCAGATCACACTTCCAAGGTCTCAGATTAAAGTTAAAATTTGAACCTGAAAGACAACAAAGACAAAACTTGATCTGAAGCAGAATTAATTGCTGTGAAGCATAAATTTGTTAAGCATTATTTTATTTAACCATGGGATTGTTTATACTGTCAATACTGTTAATACTTATCACAGTGTTTAAATTTTTTTTGTTTGGGGCATGAACAGGACTGCTTGATTATTACACACACTGCACACTATTTTAAGAACATCTCTACTCCTGCGCATTCACTTATGCCAATCATGTGGCAGCAGAGCAGTACAAAAATCATGCAGATCCAGGTCTAGAGCTTCCGTTAATGTACACATCAAACATTGGAATAAAGAAAAAGTGTGATCTCTGTGATTTTAATCGTGGCATGGTTGTTGATACCAGAAGAAATGGAGTATTTCATAGACTGATGTGTTTCAACAGTTTACACCAGGGGTCTGTAACACGTCGCTCAACCCACTTCTGAGTAGCGCTCCTAAAGGTTTATATAAAATGTACAAAATTGATAAAAATCAAATGAACTCAGTAAAATTTCATCCCTGTCAAATTCAGACATCCCGCCCCTTTCTGGTGTACTACCAAAATCTGACTCCCCGGACAAATCATAGTCCTCTGTGCGTGCATGCACATTACACAGTTTAATACAGACATTCATCCATCGATTGAAGAAGCATTATGTAAACTTGAATCTATAAGTAAATTGAAGTAGTTTGGGTAAAGTAAAAAGAAAACACATGGCAGATCAATTCATTTTGGAAGCTGCTGGGGATTTGACCATGTTAGAAATAAAGCTACCAATAGCAAAACTGTTAATTTCACATTGAAATGAATCTATCCTGCTGCACGAAGAGGCAGGATGAGTGTGCTGAAGACATTTCTTATTAGTGCAGGTGTTTCTTATTTGTGGTGTTTTATAGTAAAGTACTGTTTAAAATTCCCCTTAACAATTGCATATGAATGCCAAAAAATACAATTTCAGGTCTCTGTTTTTTTTTAAATTAATATTACCTTTAATATATAGGTGTTCTGTTTTTTACGACAAAGAGTCTTTTACAGTCTACAGGCTATCAGGGTATCTGCCATGGGACTTGTAAGTAACAGTTTGCTGATAAATAACAGAATCCATGAAAGAAATCTGACAATGATAACTGATAGTCAGCAAACCTGTTCTGTTAAATCATAAAAGAAAATCAGAATCAGCTTTATTCACCAAGTGTGCACAAAATGATGCTTACGAGAATTTAAAATGATTTATTATAATACGACATTGACATCTTTTTAAAAGTTCACACAGCAGCAACAGAAGATCACACTGAATTACACTCCTGTCAGCCAATAACATGAATATGAGGCTTCAGTGGGCATAGGCCCACCCAAACTTAACATAAAGAATCTGAAAACAAAATCTCCTTGTCTTTATCCAGTCTTCAACTGTCCAGTGAGTCTGTGACAATGGCAGCCTCAAACTCTTGTTCTGGTCTGACAGGGGTGGAACCTGATGTGGCCCTATTGTAGTCCATCCACCTTAAGGTCTAATGTGTTGTGCTGAGATGCTTCTCTGCTTATCATGATTGTAAAGAGTGCTAATTTGATAAAACTATAGACTTCAGACCAGTCTGGTCATTCTCCTCTGATCTCTGTTTGGTTGGGTTTTTTTTTGCACCATGCTGTGTAAACCCCAGAGGCTGAAATCCCAGCAGTTTATGAAATACTCAAAACAACCCATCTGATACCAACAACCATGCCATGGTAAAAGTCACATTTTTTCCCATTCTTATGTTTGAGGTGAACATTACCTAAAACTCTTGGCCTGTATCTGCATGATTGTACTGCTGCCACATGACTGGCTAATTGCATTACTGGATAAATGAGCATGGATACAAGTGTTCCTGTTAAAGTGGTTGGGGAATGTATCTATATAACATGTTGGGTTAATTAATTAGAATTGTTGTATAATATGTATATTTGTTGTTGTCAGGGCTGCTTTGAACAACGAACGAAGGCTTGGCACCGCTGGCAGGAGGCCCAGAGCACTCTCCAAAAGAAAAGAGAGGCTGAAGCCAAACTGCTGTGGTCAAACAAACCAGATAAACTACAGCAGGCTAAAGAAGAAATCGCTGAGGTCACTGCTATTGCATAAATTATACTGCTGTATTCTTCAACACAAGCATTATGAAATCATTCACAGTGTGCACAAACCATCATAAAACTAGTTAAGCTCAAACACACGCACACACACAAAGTAAGCCACAAATTAATAACTGCATTGCTTTGTAAGAGAAAGGTATGGCGGAGTATTAAAAAAAAAAGTTGGTTCAGGAACTACAGCGCAAGTAGAATAATTTTTTTTATTTTAAAACAATCAGTGTGATAGTTGACTGGGAGCCAATGTAGTGTGGATTAAGAGTGATTTGTATGAATGCTTCAACGTTACTTAAAATACTCCAAATTTAGTTTGATGCCATTGATGCAGTTCATCCTCTCATTTTTTAAATCTTAAATCAACTTTGTTATTACTATCATTTTAATTGTTTTTAGCATTTTGTGTGCGAGAGAACAAGTCCCAGTGATGTGGTAATTTGTGAGAACTTCTAAAAAGCGTTCTGCATTTTATGAGTGATAAAGCTGTTTCAGGCTGTTCCTCCTGTCATGGTGTAGAAGAATTTGCATATTCAGGAGTATCACTCTCAGCCGCGAGTTCCTTATTTCCTTGCAGAAATCGACAGCTGGCATTATACCAGCGGGCTTACCAGAGGATCTGTACAGCTGGGACATCTGGATTAAAATACGGGCAGAAGAGGACTACTTCATTGGAGACGTAAAAATATCAGGCTTAGCAATCGCCATTGGCTAACCTCCTCTTGCTGTAAAATGTACAGTCTTTTAGACATAAGACAGATGATCTGGAAGCGTGGATTAAATGGATACCTGCAGTTAAAAAAACTTGTCTTCTCTGAAACATGGCTGAAGGAGTCTGATCGGGATGAGGACCTAAGTATAAGGGTTGGAAACCCAATTCGTCTAGATCAGTCACCAGAGTTTCCTGGGGAAAAGTCGAGGAGGAGGAGTGTGTTTGTACATCAACAAAATGTACTGTAATACCGTTGTGATTTTACACACTTGTATACATACATTTGTGAGCCAACGCATCAGCTGTTGGTCAGCTAATAGGTGACATCACACAAAGACTGGATTCGACTTGCCCTGAGGCACCTGGAATTCATCCTAAGGGATTTTAATCATTGAACTTGCCTGGAAAAGGAGAAGAGGACCATAGGCTTGTTTTGACTGTACACTTGTTGTTATTATAGTTGTGGTGATATTAATGAGCTTACCAAGTCAGTATCCTCCTGTAGGACAACATTCATCCAAAAATGTGGTTATTTACCCAAATAATAAGCTTTGGTAATTAAAAACTGAAAGGTGCTAGTAAAAAGTGCCTTATTTTCTGGTGACCCTCTAGGGGGAAAAGTTGTGTTTCTTACTTCATTGTGATGAAGTAAGAAAGGTCAAAATCCTATACGGAATTTTAAAATTTAAAAACAGTATAGTAGCAGAGACCTAAGAGCAGCTTGGCAAGGATTTTAATCAATAGCATTCATCAACCAGCATACCTGTGAGACCAGACAGCCCATCTGTGTGTCATTCTTTTCTCACTTTGACATTAAGACACTCTGATATTAAGACATCATATCCACATCTCTCCTTAAAATAAGATATAATCTATTTAACAGTGTGAAAACAGGGAAGGCTGATGCCTATGCCATTTGCATGTGCTATATTTCATTATTTTGTGGACCAGTTCAGTGAGGTTTTCTCTACCCTTTTTCATGTGTGTAGGAGGTTGACAAATACCTACTGTATGGCAAACTTCCAATATAATTCTTTAGCAACTTGAACTGCAATGGGCTGAACACAGAGACACAGAGGCAGAGAAACAGTAAAACGGTGATTTATTTACACTAATGTGGAGCAGTGAAGCAGTAAATTTATAGTGCGGTAAGAGTCTATAGTAAGGTAAATTTCAGTCAGTTTTGTTACAGAGATGGAGCACAACCTTTGGAGCAGCTGCTGCAGGTCTCCGGCTCTTCTAGGCAGTGGGGAAAAGCCGGAAAACAGAACCTGGCCAGCACTGCAAGGGGCAAGTCTACATCTGGGAAGCGTCTGCGTTCAGCACATAAGCGACCTTACCTCTCCAAGCCAGCCTCTCCCCATAATATTCTGAAGAGCTATTCGCCGCTCTGAATAGCTGTTGCCCCATGCTCTGGTTTCTGTGTCCCGCATCAAAGCGCTCTGTCTCTGTCTGCCAAGCAGGGTGATGGAGTGATGCTGTCCCTTCAGCCGGGCGAATGGTGGGGGAGGAGCGATATTTTGCTGCTTGTGGGTAGTGGTTGTCACACTCTGCCGTCACAAATTCCCAACCCTAAATCAAAAAATCTCTAAAATGCTCTGAAAAAAATCTTAAAACATGAAATTATCTCCCTAGTTAATGGCAAACTAGACTTCTTGTGGTTTTCATAATCAAGATGGAAACGGTGTGGAAGACACAAAGCTTTTCCTCATAGACAGACTTGTCGAATGGTGTGATTACATCCTTGATCTTAATGTGACTAAAACTATTCATAATTATAGACTTCAGGAGGTGTAGTGTCAAATCAAAAGCCAGCATCATTCACGGTGAAGATGTTACTTTTAGTAACCTCTGACTGATGAAGGCACATATTAGCCCCTACATCAAAAACTACCTTAGAAAACTTATGCTTGCCTAAGGCCCTAAGATTAACTACTCTACGGCACCTTGGCTCCTGGTATAGACCTAACCGGTGCTAATGAAGCCCCTAAAGGCCTAGCTAATTACACATAATGCATATTAAAGTCTCAGAGGGTTCATATCCAAAGGTATTTGTGTGCAAGACATGGCGTACCTTGAAAATTCTTTGTGATTCTGCCTTTCAACCCTGTCCACTACAGTTTAAGATAACATAGTTAAGTTCAAACAGCTGTTTTTCAGGAAAGAAAATAAAATTGCCCTGAAATTTGATGTTCTGCAATCCTTCTGCTAATCTGTAACTGAGATCTTTCAAAAAACATGGCTGCCAGTCAGCTATCAGCAGATATTACATACAATTATTATACAGCACTCTTCACAAAATGTCATGAGTGTGTTAACCTATGGAATCTTTATTATTCAATGTAACTTGCAAAAATTGTCCCCTGGTGCAGTATTTGCTGAAGGTCTGTTGCATTTTTATATAATATTTACATGTATGCCAGACTTTCAGTTACAGCTTACACTCCATATGTTTTTTCTGTGCAGTGGGAAGCAAGAATGAATCAATGCGAGAGAGATTTTGAACGGATAAGCTCCACCTTAAAGAAGGAAGTATACAGGTTTGAGGTGAGAGCAGACATTATTGGATGGTAAAAGTTTTATAATGGTTTTAGCAAGACTAATTTTATATGGTGTTTAGATTCCAAATTATATTTACTGGAGAGGGAAACTTTATAAGAAAGTGGACCTCTTATATTAATTGGCTTGTTAATTTGATTTTAAGTTTTATGAAGTATCTTTCAGCTGTGCATTTTTATTCAATTCTATCATTATAAAACATGCATTTTTTTTCAGAAAAATAAATGCAGAGATTTCAAACACCACATAGTGAAGTACCTAGAGTCTCTTCTTTGTTTGCAGCATCAGGTGAGTGCCTGTATATGATTGTTTGGTGTTTGCATTGTTTGCATGGTGCATTTGATTGATTCATTGATAATATGATTGTTTTTCTTTGAGCTTTCTTTTAGATGGTGAAATGCTGGGAGGCATTCCTGCCAGAGGCAAAAGCCATCATGTGACTTTAGCCTGATCATTACTATTGATAAGATTCCATGGCAGACTGAAAAGCAAAGATAATGGTGAACAAATAAAACATGAAATGCAAAAAAAAATGTTGCTTTTCATTAGCAAAATGCAGAAAATAAAGTACTATAAAGCAAAACCTTAAATTCATTGCTTTAAAGTGATGCTTTTTAACTGAAAAAACATTATTTTTTTAAATCCTAAATTTAATTTAAATTAAATCCTAAACTTAAACCCAAATGAATGCAAATACATTAATAGGCAAAAGCAGCTATGTATAGGCATATATCTATACACCTATGCACATGGTTTAATGGTTTTGTTCAGTTTTTAAAAAACTGCAAATTTATACTTTGGTTGAATATGTATCTATATTTACATACCTATACAGATACACTCAAAAGGAGACAGTAATTAATGAACATCACAGCCACTCACTTGCAGCATACTGCTGTCCTAAAACACTATAAGAACTGTTTAAATATGACAATTCTCATGCACTGATGGGAGTGGAATGCAATGTAAATGAGAACATTCTTAAAACGTAATACCTTGCTTTTTAAGTTGTTAATTGCTTTTTAATTCATTAAGCATGTAATTGATACATAAACAGTAATGCAGGGAAGGCTTTTAGGTGTTTTCTGCTTGTCACTAATGTAAAGTATGGCATATGAGTTTTTATCATAATGATTGCTTTACTGTCTGGCATGAAATTGGACTGGATTGCCTTTACCTTTACTTGTAATATAAATTTAGCATTTAATTTTTAAAAAGAAGAAAATAGACTTTCTAATATCCATACACAGTCCTGACCTCTCCACATCATGCTCTACAATCAAACATGCAAAAACATACTTGTACACAAAACATGTGTATGGGGCAAAGGACTGTGTCCACCTAAGAAACTTCCATTCATATTTGCAAAATTAAGGTTACAAAAAACTAAGGATGCTGTTTGGGGACGTGCAGTGTAAAGTTTCAGAATAAATGTTTTGATTCCTGTGAAACAAGTGCAGACAACAGTAGTTTTGTCTCTGTTCAGTACTTGTGTATATGCTGTAAATTCACATTTAATGGTATGTACAAATTCTATTTAATAAACCAGAGTAAATATCCTACGTTTTGCAAGCTGTTGCTTTCATTCTGCTCTGCAGATTCAGTTCTTCTTATTAACCACATTTCCTCAATAAATCTCAACAGTTTACAGTTGTGGTGGTTTCAGTGTTAACATGTACTGAGCCACTGTGTCTTTGTAAATTCATACAGGGAAATACTGTAATGCTTGTAGCAGTGGTTTGAGACCTCTTTGAAACTCAGTAATAACACCAGGAATGACATGAAGACAAAAAGTTTGAGTAAAATGTTAAAAGAACGGTCTTCATGGTTAGGGTTCTTCAGTGCACAGGTGGAAACAGCAGCAGCCTGAACACATGAGACAGAGGTTAGTGGAGGATTTTGGAATGTGACTGATACCCTCACAAACAAATTATACTCACTCGTCAGTTTCTAAGGCACTCACGGCTTCAGGTTTCAACAGACACGTGGATGGTGGGATGAATGCGCAGTAGTCTGGGGAGTCGTAGCCGAACCGCCACAGGGTTGACAACCTTGGAGATGGGGAAACGAACTGATGAACCTAGGGGCCAGCTTCTTATTTTCCACCCACAAAGGGATATGACTGGTTGACAGTGAAGCTCGTTGTCCCACCCTGTACAAAGGGGCAGCAGATTGTCTCGGATTGGCAGATTTCTGATACGACTGGACTGACCTCAATAGCTGGGTTCGGGCTCGTCTCCGGGCTCCTGGCTGGTGCCCATTCACCACTTGGATAGGAGTCAACCCTGTGGAGGCAAAGGGGAGAGAGTTATGTGAATACTCTACCCAAACCACATTATGAGACCATGAGGCGGGGTCGGAGGCCGTTTTCCAGCTCCTGATTCATGTGCTCAGTCTGGCCGTTGGATTGTGGGTGGTAACCAGATGACAGGAGATACCCAGAAGTCTGCAGCATTCTGTCCAGAACTGAGCAGTGAATTGGGGTCCTCTGTCCAAAAATATCCCTGGGGATGCCATGAAGCCTGAACACATGTTGAACCATCACGAGAGCAGTCGGTTTAGCAGAGAAGACGAGAGAGGGGGACAAAGTGAACCATTTTAAAAAACCTATCAACTATAGTGAGAATAGCGTTGTTACCATCGGAGGGAAGCAAACCAGTGACAAAATCTATAGCGATATGAGACCAGTGGCATCTGGGAACAGGTAACGGGTGGAGAAATCCAGCAGGGGCTGTGCATGGAGACTTGGAATGGGTGCAGCTGTGGGTACCAGTTCTTAATGGTAATCTGGTTCAGTCCTCTGTAAATCAATGCAAGGTCTGAGTCCTCCATCCTTCTTACCCACAAAGAAGAAACCAGCACCCGCTGGGGATGAAGATGGTCGGATTAACCCCACGGCCAGAGCCTCGTTCAGGTACTGCTGCATGACTGACATCCCCTTCAGGTGCTGACAGTAGAGATGTCCGCGAGGGGGAGTTATACCAGGTATAAGGTTGATCGCACAGTCATACGGGCGATGAGGAGGAAGAGATGGCACCTTAGCCTTGTTGAAGACCTCCTTGAGGTTCAAATAAACCTCTGGTACTTTGGAGATGTCTGGAAATATCTCTTCCTCCTTTTCAGAGGGTTTTTCAGAAACTGGTGGGGCTGCAGAGAGACCGGTGCTAGAACAGGTTAAACCCCAGGCAAGTATATTGCTTGTTTGCCAGTCTATGTAAGGATTATGTTGTTGAAATTGGTCATTATTTAAGCCTTGAACTGCCTACATAAATTACATATAAAAATTATTCCCTTATACAGTCTTACAGAAAATCGACTTACTATTAAATAGGAACGTCAGACCAGGGGAATACATGTCTCTTAAATAATTTTAATATTATTCCATGCAGTCGCCATTTGATTTCCATTTGATTGTATTGCATGGCTTGTCTTTGCTGGGCTGAGAGTGACTCTGTACCCTGATCTGAATGCACCATCACAGCCATGAACAGTGAGTCAATTCAGATAGAGCCTGTGATTGGGATGTATGATGAGCACATCCTCACCAACACTTGCTTATGTACCCAGTGACAGAGTATATTACTCCAAATATGTACAGGTCCCACATGTCACTGTCCCACAATCGCTGCACCTGTATATTCATGCAATTATCTTAACAGCAAATCATGTTGCAGATGCGCAATGTAAAAATGCATTGAAGAATGAAAAATGAAGTCTCCATTTTGATGTTTGATGTGAACATTAACTGAAGCTTTTGACCCATAACTCCATATTTATTTATTTATGCATTTCATTGCTGACATATGATTGGATAACTTCATAAATGAGCAAGCATACAGGTGTTCCTAATAAAGTGAATGGTGTATCCTGGAGTTGAAATCCCAGCACTGCCACACTTTGCTGCTGGACCCTTGAACAAGTCCCTTTACTGCCAATTGCTCAATTGTATAATTAAGTCGCTCTGGATAAGGCAATCTGCATTAAATGTAATGCCGTAAATGTATTGTATTGTACATGTAAAGGAAGTAGTTTGTATTCAACTGCAGCTGAATGATCTCTGCAATACCTTCTAATATGAAACATGTTGCTGCAACATTTTAAAAATGAAAATGCTGTGAATTAAAATGTGTGTGTGAATTCTGATACAACACGATTAAAAATTTCTGTGGAGTATTATTTATTTTACTTTAACAAAATTAGAAGTATCAGATCAGATTCAACCATGAAAGGCAGTAGGAATTAATGAAAGGCTTTGAACTTTTTATTGACCTGAATTAATTTACAAAGGCAACTGGCATTTAAAACATTTAAATCAAAACGCAGTGAAAATCAAAAGGGGACTAGTGTTACACATTGTTATTGATCCCACTGACCTACCATTCATTTTCAATAAAAAGTACAGTTACTGGCTTTCAATGAGACAGTTAAAATTCACATACTGATCAACCAACATTTATAAATATACAAATAAAATCATCCATATTTTGTAATTACAATGATTGAGCTTGAAAATACAAATGAGTCAAAGAATCAGATTATTTAATGATGTTCCAACCTTGGGGAGGTTTGTGGGCCATATGTGGGGACATAATACATGCAGGGCTTCATTTTTAACGTGTGAACCCTACCAAAATATCTCTTAAATTGGAAACACATTTACAATGCCTGTACATTTTGGTCATACACATTTTTTGGCTTTTCATTATATAAGGACAGTTTTTCCTCATCAAATTTGATTAAACTGCCTTGCATAGCTGCTATCTCTATACAAAATTTAAGAGGATGGTAAAACAAGCATGACAGGTAAATCTGGCCAAATATCAAGTGCTCTTTCAAAACAATAAAAACTAGTCTTGTAGCCCCATTAGTGTCATAAATCAAGAAGAGAAATGATGAGGGATCAAACACACAGACAAAGGGTTCATTGGACCTTTTTCAACTATCCTGTTTTAGTGTCCAGTGTAGCCTCAGATTCATGTTCTTGGCTGATAGGAGTGCAACTTATTGTGGCTTGTCTACTCACCATAACAATAACTTTCTTATCAGCTCAAACCAGTCTGACCCCCCTTAATATGCTTAGTTTTTTTTTGTTGTTGTTTTCTGCACCATTCCCCGTACTGTTATATTTAAAAACCCTGGAAGACCAACAGATTCTGAAATATTCTGACACCAAGAACAATGGCACAGTCACAGTGGTCACATTTTTTCCTATTCCAATTAACTGAAATGCTTGACATATATCTGCATGATTTTATGCATTGTGTTGCTAAAACACAACGCATAAAAAGTGTCTTCACACAACATAAGTCTCCAGATGAGGTTGGAACATAAAACAGATACAACAGATATAAGGAAAGACAGGGACAGAAATTATTTTAGCAGGTCACAAGATCATTTCAAAATATTGAAATGATCTTTTAACAATTAAGATAGAAATCAAGTCGCAAATCTTATTTATTTTTTGAGACATGTAAACAAATGAGCTCCTATCATAAAGATTTGGTTGTGCCAACTGAGACAGAGAAGTGGCATATTCTCTCTCCCCGAATCACAGCAACATTAGCCATCATGGGCATCTGTGAACTCATTTGTGCAGATGTTTGAGGATAGTACTCAGACTGTGTCACGCTGTCCCCGGACATTGAAAAAGCAGCAGATTGAAAAGAGGTAGTAGCTGGCTTCACAAGCCTTGGAGGAAGCATATGATAAACTTATTGTTATTGTACCCTCCATGGTTGGTAGCTGTCATGTGATAGGGAGAGCTGGCAGGAGGGTGGAAACTAAGGTTAAATTAAGGAGGAAATCAGGAAATCAGGGGGAAATAATTAATGCTCCAAAAAAATGCAATATAAAAAAGATCACACTTTCCAAATCAAAAATATTTTTGTTACTAAAAATTACCTATAATAGCCTATTTGGTTGTATATAGTACCTGCTGGTGTGTGTGTGACTGGCTTTTTATAGGCCCTCATTATCTGATGACTCTGAATTGCACAGGAGCTGGTATGATTGTCAGGAGTGATCATCACTCTGGTTGATAATGTGGCTATAACCAATGACCAGCTCGCTTTGACGGCATAACACGACCAACAACGCTACAACGAGGAGTAGAAGAATGAAGCCACAGATAGCCAGCCCAACAATCACATCTATACCAACATACAAAAGAGAAAATCAAGAACAATTATTGATGATATTTGGTTGTGAATGGTAGACATAGTATAGTATCGTCCAGCTAAATATTAAAGTGTGTGACATTTGTTTTTGTTTATACCTTTATCACTTGTAGATGAGCTGATCTGGCACTCCTTGTGCCAATCTGCTGGAATGACTGAATTAGTGAGTCTAATGAAGTCCTGCAGGGGGCACAGCCGGGCACAGCCAGGTAAAGTTAAATAGTATGGCTCAGTGACAGTGCTATCATTACGATAAAGCATTGCCACAGAGAATGATCTGAGGGAAAAGGCCAGACAGCATAAATGTATAAGTAAAATTTATTCCAGATAATGCTTCAACCACAGTAAGCAAGTGTAAATAAATAAATAAATAAATAAATAAATAAAAGTGTGTGACCTTGTATACAGATAAGCTTCAAGCTGATATTCATTCACTGGCAACTTCAACAGAAGTGCCTGTATACCTGTTCATCCATGCAATTATCAAATTTGCCATTTATATCTCATAAGAGCAATGAAAACAGTCATGCAGTTTACAGGCCAGGAGGTTGAGTTAATATTTAAATTAAACCACAGAATGCATAAAAATGTGATCTCATTGACTGGTTGTTGGTGCTGATTTCTTGGGAAATTCAGAAAAAAAGGTCTCTAAAGTTTACACTACAATACTATGAAAATATTAAGAGAATACTATGAAAAACAAAAACATCGAATGAGCATCAGCTCTGTGGTCAAGATCAAAGTTACTAAGATCACTGTTTTGTGAACTGAAGCTCTCATCTGTTTCTGCTTGATTTCAGACATTGCACTGATGCCACAAGATGGCTGATAGGATAACTGCATGAATGATCAGCGGTACAGATATTTCCATTAAGGTGGTTGATGCGCGTGCGCGTGCGTGTGTGTGTGTGTGTGTGTGTGTGTGTGTGTGTGTGTGTGTGTGTGTTGAAAGTTTGCTTCACCCATTTTGATCCTGGTGCAGTTCAAATATGTGGCAGGAAGCATATGGTGGCTGTAATCCATTATACACATTAAGCGCCTCCTGAAGTGCTACAACGGTTGTATCATGCTGAAGAAGAAATAAACACAATAACTATTATCTGTACGTTTTGTGTTATGCAGGATTGTGAACTTGTTAGCAGTCCTAAAATGTTCTCAGCAAGTATACACTTGTGTTCACTTTGTCTCAGCGAGTATGCACATATTTACAAACTGTATCTTTTTACCAAGTAGGTTAATGTTCTACATGATTACATTTCATGCCTAATAATCGTATGAAATGGGACAGTATGATTCATACTGATAAGTAATTTTAATCTATATAATAAAATTCAATTATATAAACAAAATAAATAATTTTGCCATGGACAGTTCAAGGTGCTTTCTTGGTATGACTCTAGTTTAATACTAGTAAGACTTGTCAATACAGTCAATACTGTCATACTGTGTGAATAGTACATAGTGTGTGAACAAATGGAAACAAATGAAAAAAGAAAACAGGAACTGACTCACTGCAGAATACATGATCATCTTCAGCTGGTGATTTGAATTTAAAGTGGCAGCAGCTGATATGTTCTTAATAATCTGATCCAGCAAGACACCTAAGAGAAAGAGTACTAGATGTATGCCAACTCTTGACTGAGATGTACCATGTTAAAGGACTAGACAGATGAATTTTGTCATTCATTTTGTATATTATATTGTTCATTTGTATAATTCAAACTGCGGTAACCACAGTGCAGAGCACAACTCTTACACAGCAATGCATCAGACATGCTATGTAAGCATGTTTTTGTGCATCAGTGATCATCAGTAATCAGTGTTCATCTTCTTAATCTAGCCGACTATAGCTCTACTGGCTTTCTCAGCTACCAATCATCCAATATGTCTTTGGTAATCCAAGTCACCACAGTGTCCACAATGTTTTATATTCTTTTTATAAAGCAATCTATATTCTTCCCCCAAGAAGATATTCTTCCCCCAAGCAATCTACCTTATGAACAGTTGAATGTTCCCCCCATTGTTCAATAAAAAATATGTGCAATAACCTCATATTTATTTGTTATCACCCCCACATTCCTACATCTCATCTTATTCTATTCTATTCATACAATTTATTTTATTTTTCTATTTAAATATGTGTATTTTTATTTCTCATCCTATTTTTATTTTTATTGTCTGTGTATTGTTGTTGTCTCTGTGCACTGGCGCTTGTGACACTAAAACAAATTCCTCGTATGAGCAAACATATTTGCCAATAAAGCTCTTTCTGATTCTGATTCTAAATATATTTCTTGGCTCAAGCTCACATAGTCAATTTTTTCAACATTAACAGCTGTTTACTATAATCCTTTAGCTTTAAAGTGAATAACCACACGAGGCAGCAGCATGGGCACCAAAACCCTCCCAAAACAACACTGCAAAAAGTTGTGAAAATATACACAACAGGTGAGGGATATAAAAATATTAAGATTCCTTGGAGCACTGACAAGCAATGTCCCTCATAAACATGTAAAAAGTGCATGGTACCAAACCGCAATCTGTCTAATAACCAACACTAGATAACCGAAGACAGCATTTTTTCAGAGTGACCACCACTTACAGTATTTTATATATATATATATATATATATATATATATATATATATATATAAAATATATGATTTATATATGATTTTATATATATGATTTAAGTAAATCTAGCGACCCCAAACAGGGAGCAGCAGAAAGCAACTTCTCTATTATATAGGGTACAAATTGTTTACTGATAATACAGCCCTTGCTGTGCAAGGAAACCAGTTCAGATAGGATCAGTATTTTAAAAATCTCACTGATAAACATTGAAGAGAAGCCCATTTGAAATCTTTTTTTTTTAAGATTTTAAGGAGTTTTAAGATTTTTAAAAGATTACAATTCCAAAATATAGTGGTGACAAAACTGTGGTAGGGCCAAGATTACATCTATGCCATAAATACAGTATATGCAAGCATATTTACCTTTCTATTTCTTATTATCATAATTTATGAAATCACATTATAGAATCATCAATCAAGTAAATATGTATTTAAAGCTCTAAAATTTGTGGATAATGAAAATGCCCAGGTCTGACCTCCCTGTAGCCGACATTTCTCCTCTTTTTTATAGACACCAAACAGGATCTGGAAACTAAAGTTTTTCAGCTGTTTCAGTGTCTTCATCACATCTGGAGTCACCCAGGCTGGAGGGGACAGGCTATGCTTTTTCTGTGTGGAAGAGAGAGGGAGAGAAATTACATTTATAGTCAGAAAATAATATAACTTAAGTATATTTAGTTATAGTTGTTTTCATGACTTCTGCATTGTTGAGTCAGTACAAACATTTTAGATTTTCATTACTCTTCCACACTATATTTCAATGTTACAGAAAAAAAGTTTGTATGTCAGTAAAGAAACCAAAATATATTACTGTATATGGCTCAGTACATTAACTGTTTTTTTAAACATTTATTTCCATTATTTTTAAGCCTTTAGTTCTTTCTTTAAATACCTTTGAATTATTTTTAGCATAGTGTGCTTCCAGAACCTCACCTCACAGAAAAGTGTGTCGTAGATACTCCACACCATCTCAATGGAAATTGACTTCAGCCCAGTTTTATTCCTCACCATCTCCAGGAAATCCTACTCAGTAAAAAGCACAGCATTCACTATATTGCAACATGACAACAATGCAATGTAATGGCACCATCTCCTCCACATGCTCAACATTTATTTTATAAAGAAAGCTTCTTAACTGGCATATAATTTTCACTCAATTACATTTCACGATCTTAGTTGTTCTGTCCCAGTTGATTTTTTTTTTTTGCAGCAAGGAGAAGCCAACCATGGATTTAAAAAAAATAAAAATAAAATTTAGCCTATATTCGATCAATTTTTATCTAAGGTACATTATAAAACCCCATCATGGAAAACATTCAGTTTGTCTGGTGTGTTAGTTGCATGATATTTAGTCATTCTCATTAGTAACAGTTGTCCCTGTAATAAATGTTTCATAGTTAGCTGTAGGAGAAGATTGTAGCATTAGAGGTACGTATTCAAAATCTAAAGAGGGTTAGCGAGAGTGAGAACAGCTTAATTTCTGCAGGGGAATTTGTATTTATTATAATTTATAATAATTATTATAACCCCTAGAGCCATATTCTGAATTGCTTGGTGAATTTACAGATTTTGTCTCCAACCTAGTTGTTTCTTTAGAGAAAACATTAATTTTTAGAGACTATAATATTCATTTTGATAATCTGGAAGACCCTCTGAGAACAACAGATGTGTGTAACAATAAGGATTAGTAAGAACGTAATGGGACCCACTTATAAAGGTGCTCACACTCTTGACCTTATACTAACATTCAGATTAAACAAAAAATATACAGTCACATTTCGTGTTAGTGTTGCTTGACCTTAGTGCAGCTTGTGACACCATTAAACATACTATTCTACTTGTTAGGCTAAAAAATGTTTTTAGAATTACGGCCTAATCCTTGCACTAATCTTATTTTGACTGACTGTTATCAGTTTATAGATGTAAATGGTGACTCCTCTATGCATACCAAAGTAAAGCTTGGTGTTCTACAAGTTTCTGTTTTAGGTCCACTGTATGCTGATGACATACAGTTATATGTTTTAGTTTTAGCAAAGCCTGATGAGAGGCACCCACTTAATAAAGTTGAGAAAAATCTAAAGGACACTAGTGGCTGCATATTAGCTTCCTCCTTTTTTTGTTTGTTTTGTTTTTGTTCTAATTTGAGCAAAAGGTGCAGGCTATTTGTTGGTACCTCAAGTATTAAATGCTGCAGGCATTAAAGATAGGGGCAGAGCTTTCTCTTACAAAGCCCACTTATGGAATAGCCTTCCCATATAAGTTAGTTAGTAATAGGTAACTGTATTAGGGACTTTTCAGTGTTTAATTCTTGACTGAAAAGTCTTTTAGTCAAGCCTTTTGTGGAAAGTTTTTTCTTAGGTACAGTACCAAATCTGGTAGGTTCACATGCATTTTTGAGTATTTTGGTGAACTGGGGCGTTTTGAATGCTGCCTCCTCCCAACTCACACATTCAATCAGGTTTGTTGATAGTGGAGTGGCTGGCAGCTTTATGTCCCAGGAAGCCCTCATTTCTGTGTCACATTCTGGCTCTCCCTTATATTTATGCTATCATGGCTAGTCGTGACAGAGTCCCTGCTTGCACTCTGCACACAATGTACATTGTTCTTAACAGTTACATGATCACAAGCATACCTAATATTCTGTCTCTAGCTCTCTCTCTCGGTCTCTCACTCTCTCTGTCCCTCTCTGTTGAGATACACATGCTACTTGTGAGATACCAGTGTTCCTGACCACTTTTGCTCTTCATTATCATGCCCCACTTTGGATGGAGTATCATCACTTGCAGGCCACTCACTATTGCTGAGGAAGGCCCTACGTGGGAAGCCTGGACATACATGGGACTGCTGTGGATAGTGCCACTTGGAGACCATGAAGGTGGTTTTGGATTGCTGTTAGTGTGGTTGGTTCTGTGCTAGGGTCTTCATCACTGAACATTTGATGGCTTCAGCAGAAAGGAATTCATGTTAAAACTATGATGAACTTAAAAAACATGCTGATGGTCATGGTGTGTGCACAGGTCACAAGTATAAATAAGCCAATTTAAAAGAATATAATAAATATTAAACAAACACAGGTCAAGTTTATTTTAATTTATTTTACTCTCAGATTCTAATAACCTAATCTCTTTAAATTAAATATGCAGGCAAAGTTCACTGTTGGAAAATTCAATTTGATACTTGTTCCAGTTTGTAAATTTAAAATAGCTCATATTGACAACAATGCATGTGTTTTAAGGGAGTATTATTTTGAGTAGGTAATCAAACTCACTTTGTAAGTCTCGGTCATATTTAGGAAGATTTCTGTTTTTTCTGTCTCATTCATGAGCAACTGGTAGCGTGGGCAGTTTGGAATAGGAAATGATAGCAGCTGGTAAACAAAAGCAAAAATCATGTCACAATCTCTAGTGATCACTCATTGTTAGTTTCCATTGAAAATAACAATTATGTAAAAATTTCAGGTATTTGATCTAACCTCAATTACTTTTTTCTCAATTTAGGGACTTGTGAACTATGTGCAGTTTACTAAGCTAATATGGAAGGTGCACATTCTTACCTTTTCCTCGTTTTGGGGTACTGTGTGTATTGGTATAGGCTGCCAGGCCAAACCTGGATGAAACACCTGTGATCCACTGGGTGGGTAAAGACCAGCAAGATTTGAGGCGGCACTCATCAGAGTACGATCATAATCTGTACTTCGTACAACAATCTGTGCCATAGGAAGTAGATAGAAATGGGAATCAGCACCTACCATAAAATGCTGATATCAAATTAGGGTCACACAGGTATAGAACTATGTCAAGGTATTTCTGAAAACAAGGTAGTTTTCAGGCAATATTACTCCAAAGACAATTGTCTTATCACTTGTAGGCCACCCACTGCTGCTGAGGATGACCCCACATGAACAGTCTGTATACACATGGGATTGCTGTGGATAGTGTAGGTTATGTTGATGCTCATACTCATAAGTTTACAGCAGAAGTTTTTTTTTTACAGAGGTTACAGCATACGTTTAAGCTGTAAGATACAAAAAGCAATAGTTGTAAATAAATTAGTCACAGGTACAAACTCCTGCAATGAACCAAAGCTGACTTATAACTTTTATAACTTACACACACTGCTTGCCATAGCAGGTTAACCTAATCTATGACAGTAGGTTAACTTTCTGTGATTGTAGGTTACCTTGCTGTGACTGTAGGTTAACTAGCACTGCAAAAAAAAAAAAAGCTCTCAGCAAGAAAGAATGGAAAACTCTAAAACAATTTTGTCTATAAACATAGCTCATCATTGTTGTAGCTCTCAAATGATTACTTATATTAGAGATTTTTACATCTATTAAAATCTTAATAAAATTATCATTTATTTTTACAGTTTGTTCCAGTGTTTGATCATTTTAATGTGTTTAATGATTTGAAAAGAATTCCACTAGCAGGAAATGCATATTGTACTTTAAGTGCCAGTCGTGATGTTTTACAATGTATGTTGCTGGACATTGAGTCATCAGTGTCCCAATGTAGTGAGCCAGGAGTTCCAATGCAGTAAGCACTCAAACTCATGTTCATGGTATACTGATTCATGTTTAAGGGAGCTAGGGAGCTTTTCTTAGTTTTCTCTAGGTACAAATAGAAATACATGACAAATAAATATAATGCTGCACACAGATACCCCCAAAACAGACATGAATGAAAACAGATTTTGAGTTCATTATATTAATTACCACAGACCTCAAAGCGTGTATAGTTTTCGCTCAGGAAACCTGTGTAGCGTTTTCTCAGAAACTGGCCCAGCTCAAAGTGCTGCTGCATACCTTCCTATACATTCACACAAGACAAACAGGATATCCACTAATGTTCAAACAACCACATAAGCAACCTAGCACATGCAGTACAACTACCTTATTATGGGTCTTGAAACAATGTACAAAATAATACTGTACAGTTGTACTGTGTGTGTGTGTGTGTGTGTGTGTGTGTGTGTGTGTGTGTGTGTGTATGTGTGTGCGCGTGAAAGGAACCTGAGAAAGCTGTCCAAAACCCTGTGGCCATGCACTCTCCTGGTATGGGTCTGTTGGATAGGCTTTGACAGGAGAACGGTCTCCATGGCGATATACCTAAAGGAACAAGAACAAAAGTTTCTAATTACAATACAAAACCTAATAGGAGTTATGGCTAAAGATTTCATAATTCCATTTATCATTATTACTACAATCCCATTGTATTGGCACAGCAGAACCAATTCTTTTGTTTATGCAATACAGTTAAGATATAGGGGTTTGAGAGTAAAGAATGAATATGATATGATTGATCAGAATTTAAACTTTCTTATTATATATATTATATATTTCCTGATCTTTACATATGCTTGTGTTTAACAATGTGGTAGCTCAAGTGGTTAAGGCTCTGGGTTGTTGATGCGAAGATCAGGGTTCAGGGGTGCTGTATCATGACTGACCCTGTGCTAAAGTATTGGAATAGATGATCTTAAAAAATAATGCATACTATTTGGTGGGTTATGTCTTGTTTGCATTATCTGCTGGGAAACCCACAACCAAACTGTGGCATTCTTCTCTTATGATGCTTTCCCAGGCTTGTAAGTGCAACCTTTTTCAGTTGTTGTTTGTTTTTCTGCTTCTACTGTGATGCACTGATGTGATTTTATGTTATTGATCATGGCCAGATCCTCTGCACTTTTGCCTTTCCATTACTCTGATAGAGGTTAATGTTGGTTACAGAAAATCTCTGCATGATTTGTTTAGAAAGTTTAAGAAAGAATGTTCATATGCAATCAAATGCACCCAACACATAGAGTTTCAGAAACAAGAATATGCCAACCATCATAGTCACCATAGCAATTGGTGATGCACCAATATGAAAACTCTTGGTTAACAGTGACAGCTTGGTGGTTCTTTCTTGCGTTCATTCATTCATTCATTCATTTATTCAATGGTTTTATCCTGATAAAATCAGACGGTACCATGCACACAGTTATTTTGGACTTTTTAACTAGAAAGACCAACACACTTATTCATACCTATAGGGAATTTAGCATAGTACCTATGAGCATGTTTTTGGGAAGTGAAAGAAAATTAGAGAACCTGGAAAAGCCCTGAACACGGGGAGAACGTGTACAAGCAGTTGCCCAAGCTCAGAATCAAACCATAAATGCACTCAATTAATCTCTAGAAGGTATTCTACAATATTATGCCAATTTTATATGTGAACTATGGAACATCTAGAAGTAATTAAAGAGAAATTTTAAAGTGAATTTTCTGCAAAAATTTACTGTAAAATGGGCTAGAATTTAGTATTCAAAATTAAGGGACATGCTTTACTATATTATGCTGATTGCATCTGTGAACTATGGCGTGCATATCAATCAAAGCCACATGAAAAACAGTTATTCATGGTCACAAATGCTAAATGAGAGCTAAAATTTTCATTTTTCTTTAAAAAATTTTTTTTTAATTTAGTATGGTCACACTCTACGGGGCAATGTGCTAATTTCATCCTTTATTATATTATGCTGATTATATTATGCATCATTTACTATTGATGACAAAATGGTCTAAATCAATTGTGGTAACAGGACTGGGAAAGCTGGATCAAAATTGTTCTAATTGCACCTCTAGAGTACAGCCGGTTATATATTACGGAGCATATATGGTGTAAAGATATTTTAGCATGTAATATATTATTACATTACATTATTACATTAAATTGTATTAATTTCTTATATGGCACAGTGACAATAAATAAATAAATAAATAAATATTGTGCACATTTTTATTTTAGTTTAAGGGTCGATGTAAATAATATTTAATAAATAATTCCTACAGTATGCATTACTGCACTCTATAATTTTAAGTAATGCAACAGGGGGGGAAATCAGTTACATTTCATTTGTGTTCATATCATTAAAAATGCATGAAAATATGCATCTATATGACTTTTGTTTGTTTTCCACACCCACTGCTCCGCCTCGCATATTTCATAAGACATAAGACAGCTAGACCAAGAAACTCTGAGTGTCTGTCTGATCATAGTGCGATGTTGTAAGCGTGAACATGTGACGTCTTGTGATCACAAATAACTTGTCAGGTTTTTATTTTTAAATGTGTAATTAAATGTCAAGTAGTAAATAAGCTAACTATTAAGTCTTTAGTTAGTGAAACTTTAATGTTATTAATAATCTCCGACACTATGTGGATAACCGCAAGACAGGAAACGTAACTGAAAGCTACATTTTACGTTTGATTTTTTTTTTTTTTCTTACCCGTAGAATTCCTCTTACTTCGACGGGCCCAGCAACAACAACAACAAAAACACCCCAATCTTTCGATGATGATTTGTATTTCCTGGTGAAAGATAGTATTTGCAAAAATGTAGGAGGGACATTTTGTGCTGTCTTATTGTTGGTTTGGTAGCTACATTAAGCCAAATTAAGAGTTTTTTCTTGTTAAGCGTTACAGAATAATACTGGGTGATTATAATAGATAGTTAGATATGGTTTGCAACACAGGTCATAAGCAGTAACATACTCACCACTGTGACAAATTTAAGCTTAGATTCTCCAACCGCATATCTGAAGACAAACAATGACAAGATGATCAAAATAAACGATCCCATGGTTGTAATCGCATACGCAGTTTACATGGAATTTAGGTGGCCTCCTGGAAGTATACAGAAGACGTGACAAGAAATAAAGTCAGAGATCTGTGGTATTGCTCAGCTACTGCCCAGTGTCCGACTACTTGAACACTCAAGCCTGGTTTACTGAACGGACGACGAGGCTCTGTTTCAGGGTTGCCAGGTATGCGCAAAACGCAAGCGCAGTCCTAAAAGTAAACTACAAATATGCACCACCATCCAACCCTGTATTCATCTAAAAAAAAAAAAACCACCTCAATTTGCAAATACAGTGTAGTATTTACAAACTAACACTGTATTTGGCTTGAAGTTAATGCATGGAAACCGTTCACTCTATAGACCCTATCAGGGGTGGGATGAAAATGTGCACCCATCGGTGACTTGTCGAAATCTGTTAGCGCCTAACGCTCGTGCACGTGTGCGTGACCGCGCCCTTACAATCTGTAAAGCGAGAAAGCACTTTTGTTCACCTTTCTAACGATCCAGATGCAATTGTGCTTTATTTTTGTGATTATTGTCACAAGCAAGCACTATACTGAATATTATATTGTATTAATTTTTTTATTCTTCGCATTATGTTAATAACTTAATTTATTTCATCTTTGTTCCCTACATATGTCTATGAAACAGCAAGCTCACAAATATTAAATTCTGTTAATATTAAAGGTGACAGAAATCAAATACTTTTTTCCTCTAATAAGTGTCTCTAATGTTTCTCAGCCTTGCTTGTGTCTAATAAACTCTGTGTTATCCTCTAGACAGCACAGAATTATTAAGAAAGAGGTAGCCCAAATCTGTTACCCCTTTTTACTCGTCACTGAATTTCTCTAATGCTCCTCAGTCTTGATCAGGTCATATCCTCTAGAAAGTTTTCTGGTCTGATCAGGAATTTGTATGGAAAACATATATTTGTCTTATTTGTATTCAGAGACATTTCCATTTCCTTGAGTGTTTTTCCCTCAAACATCCAAAATAATAACAGGCATCATCATCATCATCATGTTATAGGTTTTAGATTTAAATTTCTGATTCCTTTGTGTGTGCCTTATGGGTCTCTATCCAAGGGCCCAGGGAGCATTTGAAAATGGATCCTGACAGTTATAAAGTAATTGTCGATCGTATATCTAAAAATGAATGCCCTCATTCTGCAATCCATGAAGTCATGAAGATTAGAAGAGCATCAAATTATGTCCTTCTTGGTGAGTTGCTAATTAGCCATTTTACAGTTTACTAAAGATAATGTCCAGGTAGTTGTTTTTGATAATAAGAACGTTTAACCAATTAGGAGTACTAAGTACTGTTTTTATATGATTTATAGACAGTGGTTTGTACTTCATTAAACTTAAAGGCACTGCCAAAGAGCTGTGACCGAAAGTAATTTTTGGCTAAGAAGCAGCAGGCCAGGTCTTTTTTTTTTTTTTTTACAAATTGACTGCAGTTCATTTCAGAGCAGTGTGGCCAAATAAAAACCACAATCACCAAAAGGTACTGCTGGCCTGGGATGACCCCTGGCATTGTTTGTGTGGGTACATATTTGCAGTTAGTGACATAAACTATAAGAAAACATTTTTGGCTGTACACAGAAATAGACACAATTTACCATTATACATCTATTACAACCAGTGTTTAAAATTAATACCCACCAACCCATCAAATATATGTGAAAAACAGTGGCAGGTAATGTTGTCAACTCACTAGCCAATGTTGGTGGGTTACAATTCATGAGTTATATCAATTTGCAGACCATCACTATGAGGTTTAGCAGGTTTAGTGCAAATTCTGTACTTGTGAACTGCAATATGCTTTAAATATTGCCTAATTATCTGCCTAAATATCTGTGCATATCTGGCTTACTTGAACAGGACTTCTAAGGTAATAGTTAAGTAAAGAAAATAAAGGTGTGGCGATACATATAATAAATACTTAAATCTAAGCTGTGACTTAGCTGTGATAATCTGATTTATTTATGATGGTTTTTTTGACGAGTACAAGTTCTGTATGGCCGGTTACTATAAAACATTTAGCCTTATTGGCTGATGAGTGAACAAGTTCATTTAAACTATGATTACTACACAGTAATAACAGTGTAAGTGGTGTTTATTTTGAGCATTTGTTGTTGTTTTTTTTTGGATGTGTGTTTCTTTCACAACCAAGTTCAAATTGTTTTCATTTTCAAATAAATCATTGGTTGCCAGTTGTGTGCTGTGTCAGACTAAGCATTAAATATGAATAATACACAAGTTTGGCTATATGTTTCACCTTATAAATAATGTAACTCTTATATGATTTAACATTTCAGTGCCCCCTTTGAGATAATAGGCATGGCTCTTATAGGCAAGCTGACAACAACAGAGGAAGAATATCAGTACGTCTGTGTTCTTATTGATTATTATACAAAGAGCTTCCCCCTTAGGTCCATGGCTGCCAGCGAGGTCACTAACTGCATCATGAAATTGTGCCATCAGTTTGAAGCACCTAAAATAATTCTTACAGATAAGGTAAAGGAATTTGTTAAAATAATCATCAGATATGTTTTTGCCAATACAATTTTTAATGATTTTACTAAAGGCCAATTGTTTCATTTGAACTCAATGTTTTTATTATTTTGTCTTTGTACTACAATGTGTGAACTTTGTATTTTCAGATCAACAGTTATGTGTGCAAAATTTGGGGGATTAAGAGGAGCTTATCTGCCCCTTATCACCAGACCCACAGGCTGAGGTAAAGCTTGTGTTATTAGTAATATAAATTATTATTATTATTATCGATTATTATTATTACTTAACATTTGAGAAAAATTTTATGGATTGTGTCTATGGATTTGAAAGTCATTGAAACATGGGCTCTTTTGCCAACAGGCAGCCAATCATTAACCCTATAGCAGCTTCTGAGCCATATTCTATCAACCAGTCAGAGCTGCTGAGCAGCCATATAGCATTATGTCTGTGCCATATCTCAGCACCAGAATGCCATAGGGACATGGAGGTGGGCTCATTTATACTTAGAAAATTACTTTATCATGATGAGAGCAGGAAGAAGGTTTTGCACTGTCAAGTGCAACTCACATATTCTTCAGATAATATATATTTTTAATTTGGAACAAAAATAAAATATCTATATGTATTCTTTGTAGACAAAAGAAATGCTTGGGCTGAAGAGCATATGTGTGTGCTCCATAAAATATGTGCATTGGCACCTAGAAAATATTTTTTGAGAGAAATGGAGAGTAAGTAATTGTAGCCAATTTTTGGTTTCAGGTTTAGGGCTAATTTTGGATGTTGTGAATGATAGCCATTATTGGCTGAGAATGGTCAGACATGAAAACTGATGATGGTTATGGTGTAACCCAGACTGGTACTGTACTGCAAAATTTTGGGCAGATGTGAAGAAATGCTGTAAAGTAAGAATGTTTTCAAAAATATATATATTGTATTTGTTTATTTTTAACAATTTACAAATGTAAATTGAGCATACAAAAGAAAAATCTAAATCAAATCAATATTTGGTTTGACTACCCTTTGGTGTCAAACCAGCATGAATTGTTACACTTGCACAAAGTCAGGGATTTTGTATGATTAGAGTTTCTGTTTGGTGACTAATTGAAACATAAACAGCTGTGCAGGAAGCTTAAAACTGGAGGAACAAGCAAACCCTAAGGTGAGGCTGTAGAAGACAGATTCATGTCACAGGTCATACACTGTGGTAAGACTGCGCACAGCAACAAGATACAAGTAGTTACACTGTATCAGTAAGGTTTCTCCCAGGCAAATATTTCAAATCAGACTGCGGTTTCAAGATGTGCTGTTTAAGCTATTTTGAAGAAGCACAAAGAAACAGGCAATGTTGAGGGCCAAAGATGCCAAGGAAACTTAATGCAGAAGATGAAAGACACATCATGCTTACTTCCCTTCGACATTGGAAGATGTTCAGTAGTGCCATAAGCAAAGAACTGGCAGAGACCAGTGGGACCCAGGTACACCAAACTACTGTCCAGAGATGTCTGGCCAGAAGTTGTCTTCATGGAAGAATTGTGGCCAAAAATACCTCTAAGGTGGAAACAAGGCTATGCAAAAAAACATAGGAACTGGGGTGTAGAAATATTCCAGCAGGTGCTCTGGACTGACAAGTCAAAATTGGAAATATTTGGCTGTAGCAGGTGTCAGTTTTGTTCGGCAAAGGGCTGGAGATTGGTACAATAATGAGTGTCTGCAGGCAATAGTGAAGTATGGTGGAGGTTTCTTGCAAGTTTGGGGCTGCATTTATGCAAATAGCATTGGAGATTTGGTCAGGAATAATGGTGTCCTCAATGCTGAGAACTACAGACAGAAAAACTATATTGGCAAAAGTTTTGGGACACCCTCCAAATAATTGAATTCAGGTGTTCCAATCACTTCCATGACCACAGATGTATAAAATCAAGCACATCATGCAGATTTGCTTCTACAAACATTTGTGAAAGAGTGGCTCGCTCTCAGGAGCTCAGTGAATTCAAGCGTGGTACAGTGATATTGCACAGGTGGAAACCTAAGTCCATTTGTGAAATTTCCTCACTACTAAAAATTCCACAGTCAACTGTTAGTGGTATCATAAAATGAAAGCAATTTGGAACAACAGCAACTCAGCCACAAAGTGGTAGGCCACGTAAAATCACAAAGCGGGGTCAGCGCATGCTGAGGCACACAGTGCAAGGAAACTCCAAACTTTGTGTGGCCTTCAGATTAGCTCAAGAACAGTGCATAGAGTTTCATGGAATGGGTTTTCATGGTCGAGCAGCTGCATCCAAGCCTTACCTCACCGAGTGATGCAGTGGTGTAAAGCACGCCACCACTGGACTCAGTTCAGAGCAGTGGACACGTGTTCTCTGGAATCACGAATAACGCTTCTCTGTCTGGCAATCTGATGGACGAGTCTGGGTTTGGCAGTTGCCAGAAGAACGGTACTTGCCTGACTGCATTGTGCCAAGTATAAAGTTTAGTGTAAAGGGGATTATGTTGTGGGGATTTTTTTCAGGGGTTGGGCTGGCCCCTTAGTTCCAGTGAAAGGAACACTTAATGCTTCAGCATACCAAGACATTTAGGACAATTTCATGCTCCCAACTTTGTGGGAACAGTTTGGGGATGGCCCCTTCCAAAATGACTGCACACCAATCCATAAAGACATGGATGAGCGACTTTGGTCTGGCCTGCAGAGAGTCCTGACCTCAACGCGACAGAATGCATTTGGGATGAATTAGAGCATAGACTGCGAACCAGGCCTTCTCGACCAACATCAGTGCTTGACCTCACAAATGGGCTTCTAGAGGAATGGTCAAAAATTCCCATAAACACACTCCTAAACTTTGTGGAAACCCTTTCCAGAAGAGTTGAAGCGGTTTTAGCTGCAAAGGGCAGGCCAACTCCATTTTAAACCCTACGGATCAAGAATGGCATTAAAGTTCATGTGCATGTAAAACGTGCAAAACATCCCGTATTTACACCATGCAATACCATCAATTTTAGTAACTTTTTATATTGTGCTGTCAGATTTTGTGACTTTCTCTACCTTTATACTTATACCATATACATAGAGACCAAAACAGAAAACTTACCTGGGGAACACATGGCACCAGGATGCACCATAGGAACACAGCAAGCGGGCGGAGGCAGTGTCATGCTTTGAACAATGTTCTGCTGGGAAACCTATGGTCCTGCCATCCATGTGGACATTACTTTGACACGTACCACCTACCTAAGCATTGTTGCAGACCATGTACACTTTTTATTGATTTAAAGGATCTGCTGCTAACATCTTGGTGCCAGATACAACACCACACCAGGGTGTTCATCTAGTGGAGTCTATGCCTCGACGAGACAGGGCTGTTTTGGCAGCAAAAGGGGGGCCAACACAATATTAGGCATGTGGTCATAATGTTATGCCTGATTGGTGCTGAACCTCCCGCTCGAAAGTTTCTCAGCTTTGCACATTTTACAGGGCACAGAGACACGAGTGAAACGCTCTCCTGTATACCTCTCAGGTGAAGGGAATGTCGTTCAACTAGAGTGTCGTATCACGCACCGATTTAGACACGCCCTGATATGTATTAACGTCTAAAACACAACTACAATTAAAAAAAAATAGATAAATAAAAAAGGGGCTGAAATGATGAAATTATAAATTGGATGAGCAATTCTGGTCTGCCTAATTTACTATGCGTTTTTGGCGGGGGTAAAAATGCGCTGCACTTTCCTCCAAATGTCCAAGCTGCACTGTTTCGCAGAATGACCAGCAGTTCGACGTGGCGTCACATGCATCCATTGTAGCCGAAGACACAACGCTATCAGGAGACGTGTGCTTAGCTGTAGACATTGCATATTTTCTAACAGCTGCTCATGCTACGACACAGTGCAGCTCGAATACTCCAGAAAATATCGAGAAAAACGCGGTCATGGCAACCCTGTCTCGGTGCAAATGCTATTTCTTCTTCTTCTGCTTCTTTTTGCTAATAGGACCTTACTGCCATCTCCTGGACAAACAAAACCTTGAAGCCATGCACCTGCCGTAAAATGCAGAGTACCTCAAAGGAATGTCCGACTACATGTTATGGGGTTGTGCTTGTGGTTACCCAATAGTAGTGTTTCCTTCGTGAACAAACCAGTGTTTTTGTCTTTTTCCCTCCAAAATTTCTTTATTTATTTCATAATCTTTATTTTTATACATTTAGATTAATTATTACAGACATAGCATGCAGGATAGATCAAAGAAAATACAAAGTTAACACAGAAAACATGTTGAGATTGGCAAATTAAAAGACGATTAAAAGATGCATACACACATGCATGCACACACACACACACAATCAACACATACAAAACAAAAATTTGTTTGTTAGTAATACACAACATTATTCGTAATAAACAACATATAGTTTTTTTAGTTTTCTTTAGTTCTTTATAAACATTTAAAAAATCATTCAAAAATCTTTAAGTCACCAGAAAACAGCCTGATGTCCAATACAACTGACATATTTTTCCTTATGAATGCGATATTTGATATGATATTTCCCAAAAGGGCAGGAATTTGAATTGTATTGTCAATTTCCAATAAACCAATATAACTACTAATAAATATGAGCATTTTATTAGTTGCATAATCTTGTGAAATGTCTGAACACAATTAAAAAATAGGGGACAGCAGTTTACAACCCAACATGGGGCATTTGGTAAAAGACTTTATTTAGTAGTTTCCGCATACCCTGGTATAATGAAACTTCCTATCTTTACTGGTTGCCATACTAACACTTTGTGTATAAAAAACGCACCAAAACTCAAACGCGGAATATATTAAAGGAAGATCATTTTACCATAACATAAGTAAAATTTCACACAGACATTAATTTTTTAGCTCTTTGTTTATTGTTAATTTAAAACAAAGCAAATTTAGTATCATTTTAATTTATAATCTCTCAGTAATTATACAAAGTCTCTAAATTCTTATATAGTCTGCTGAATTGAGTAGTCAGGTCTGAATTTCAGTTGTGCACAGAGGGCATGTTGTAACACTATTTTAGAATTTGTATGCTCTTAAAAGAAACTATGCTATTCTATGCAGTTAGCCATGTAAATTCAAACAATTCCCATTTTTGATTTTATTTACTACAGCATGAAAAACAGGCCAAGAAAAACTGCTGCTCTTGTCAATGGAAGGTCACAAATTAATGAGGGGCACAAATTAATGAAGTAAATAAGAGGTGTGACTAATAGCTTATCTGTCATAGCTTTCATGTCACACTATAGAGTTATTACACTGAAGGAAAAGAAATGCCTCATAGTAATGGTGAACCCTTCTCTTGGCTACTCCCATCATCCGCAAGTTTTCAGAGCAGATCAGGAAGTACTTAGCCAGTACCTTTAAACAGCATCTGCCATGTACTACGGCTTGTGTCCAAAGCAGGTGGGTATACAGACCATGAAAGGACCATGTACAGTATGCCTAACCTAATTCATAGGTACCATACACAGACATATAAGTAAGCAATAAGTAAGTAAGTAAGAAAATAAAAAACACCTTTGCTTTATGTTATTATTTATAAATAATTATTTAAATAATTTATTTCTAAGTTAATAGTTTTACTGGCATAATACGTTTATTTTCTATGTTTTAAGATGTCAAAAGGTCATATTACAATATATCTCTCATATGTTACAACGTGCCCCACCTTTCACGTCTGTTCTTTCCAGGTAAATAACTAAAAAAATGTTTTATTCATAAAACAAGACCATAAAAAATAAAGTGCTTTGAACCTAAGTACTTTTTCACAATCTAGAGAAATAAAAAAAATCACCTAAAATTGTGCTCACATAAAATTGTTTATGATTCCTCTTTATAGAAACAACATAGAAACAGAGAAAACCCTTTCTTGGACTTACTAATAAAGGCATTACAAGGATAATATTGATTTATTATTTTAAATTGAGTTTCTTTGAATTTGCTTGTATTGACAAATTTATTGATATCTAAACACATCCCTGAGCACTCTTCCAGGAATGTTGTCTGGTCCAGCAGATTTCTGTGGGTTAACTCTGCATATAGTTCTCCTCACATTGGCTGTGGTTAGACAGAGCACCTGGTTGTTGGGAGGAGGGATGGTCTTCCTTGAGGCTTTGCTGTTCTGCACTTCAAACTGACAGGCAGGTGAAGCTGTCTTGTGTTTCACCTGGATGCCCTGCCACATGTACCTACCTGTGTCTACCTGCTGTCCTGGAAGTGGCTGTGGAGTCAGTGAGTGCTTTGCCTCTCTGAACTAAACTGATGGTTTGGGACAGTTTGGCCCTTGCTGTTCTTAAGGCCATCTCTAGCAGCGCATGCACCTTTGCAGTCATCCACGGCTTCTGGTTGGAGCGTGTGGTGATGGTCTTGGAGACGGTCACGTCATCAATCCACTTGCTGAAGTAAGCTGTTTACTGATGCCATGTACTTCTCCAAGTTGATGGAATTGCCGTTGGTTACAGCCTCCCTGATCATATGCCAGTCAGTGCACTCAAAACAGTCCTGAAGAGCAAAGGTGGCACCTGTTGGCCAGGTTTTCACCTGCTTCAGAACTGATTTAGAGTGTCTGATGAGCAGCCTGTATGCTGGAATTAGCATAACAGAGATGGGGTCTGAGTAGCCGAGGTCAGAGTGGGGCTCTACACAGTATGCACCGGGAATGTTTGTGTAAACAAGATCCAGCGCGTTCACTCCTCTGGTTGCAAAGTTCACATACTGATGGAATTTAGGGAGAACAGACTTGAGATTTGCATGGTTGAAATCTCCGGCGATAATAAACAGTCTGTTGGGGTGAGCATTCTGCAGCTCGCAAATAGCTCCGTAGAGCTCACACAGACTGTGATGAAGTTAGTTTGATATTCGGACATTAGACAGACATTCGTAAGCGGTATTTTAGGGACCGTCGACAAATTTCTGTACGCATGAAATGTGGTACTTGTTACTTACCTGGCTATGTGCCCCAGTTATTCTAATTTCTTCTTAAATATACATATGTCATGCGTCACTGCATACAGCTTTTGTTTATTTATTGATAAGAATTGAATAAATAGATAATATTAATTATGTATCATGTGAATTAATTTCTAATTATTTATATATTTTTCAATTAAAAAATCACTATTTCTTCAGTAACTTCCAGGTCATGTGACCCTGTGACCCCAAAACTAGTGCCAAAATAATGTATTTACAAACCCTCACAAGGTACACCTCTTGTTATCCCAAAATATGTCTTCACTGATTTTTATTTTTCAAAAAAACAATATTTCTTCAATAGCTTCTAGGTCATGTGAACCCAAACTAGTACCAAAATAATCTATTTGGAAACCCTGGTAAATAGCTCAAAGCCAGTTCTTTTTCACAATCACAATAGTGGGAAAGGAGTGAAAGCTAAAGCACAGATCTTTGCTAGAATTATTGGTGCAAGTATGGAAATTGCAAATTGATTTGCAATTGTTCACTATCTCACCAGACATTTTTAGATGCTCAATTTTGGTTTTGCTTCTTTGAGATATGGTAGCCATAATATTTACTGCCTTTTGATAATTATTTAGGAATTTTGACATCAAGATTGCACAAAAAGCCTAAGACGAGCTTGCAAAAGTAAGTTTAGCGTATTATGCATATTATATTAATGCATCACAAATTTCCATTGGGAAAATTTTTACTGTTCACATTATTTTTTAAGAGATACTGTATATTGTGCACAAACATATTTGAGTGATAAAAATAAATAATAAATAAATGAATTTAAATAAAATAGGATATGCCTCAATAAATTCAATTGATTCAAATGCAAATTCCTTAGTGTACATCTAGCGGAGAATCACACCTGGTCACTCAACAGCAGCTCCATCAGCAAGAAAGCTCAGCAGCGCCTCTACTTCCTGTGGAGGCTGAGGAACGCCCATCTCCCTCCCCCCATCCTGACCATGTTCTACAGAGAGACCATCGAGAGCATCCTGACCAGCTGCATCACTGCACTGTAAACCTCGGCAAGTTAAGATAAATCAAATGTTTTGCGGTAATAAGTTTCCTCAATTTTTTTAAGTAAAACATAATTGTTTTAAATTAAGTACACTTAATACATAAGAACAGATTAACTCAAATTAACTCAAAATTATTTGAATAATTAAATAATTAAATAAAAGTATTCAATACTTTCATCCATCCATTCTCTATACTTACTTATATATACTTCCCTGGGTCACAGGGAACCTGGAGCCTATCCCAAGAGACTACATGCACAAGTCAGGGTACACCCTGGACAGGATTCTAGTCTATCACATGGCTAAATGACACACACACAACGGACAATTTAGAGATGCCAATCAACCAACAATGCATGTCTTTGGACTGCTTTGGACTGCAAGGCACTTGTGTCTTGTGTTGTTTTTTGTACTTCCTTTCTTTGCACTGTTGCACGTAGTTGCACACATTGCACTTTATGTAGCTAGGGCAAACTTCTGTCCTAACTCCGTGTTATTGTTTCTGTTGTAACTATATGTTGTACGTTGTTTATGTAGCACGAGGGTCCTGGAGAAACGTTTCATTTCACTATGTACTGCGTTAGCTATATATGGTTGAAATGACAATAAAAGCTTCTTGACTTGACTTGACTTGATGTGTGCTCAGTAGCCCTTTCCACATCAGACTAAGACAGCATGTAAACTTTGATGCAGTGTTCCATACAGCCGTTATAGCCAAGCTGCTGAATAATACTTTATAGATCTGATATTTTTTCCATGTCAGCTATTTCAGGCTATTTTTCAGTATTCTTATGCACGTATTCAGAATTATTCCTATAAGAATAATTGCAGGGAAAATATATTAATGAATCTACATGTCCTATGTAAAGCTTTCTGAAAAAGGTAATGACGGAATGATGTATACAAATCAATAAATACAGAAGACACACCAAATGTTTGCACACCAAAATTTATTAGAAGAACAGTGGTTTTGAAAAGAAGGTTGTAGCTTTCAGGGAATGGTAAATACAAATTAAGATGCAAATTGATAAAAATATGAACTGATTAAAACTCCATAAAACTCATAATTACACATGCCGAAGGACAGATAACAAAAGTTTTAAAAATCATATTAGAATCTACAGCAATTGCAGTCAATATACATTCAAAAAGAAAAACACAATTATTGTATTCCTTTCAAGTGCCCAGACAACAGACATCAGTGATGGCTTAGAAATAAAGCTGAACTGATATATTACAAAAAAATTAAGTTATTGTACAAAAAAATGGAAACAAATGGAAAAAAAATATTGATACAGTGTACATACAATAAATCTGGAAATGAGGCCCCATCTGGCCATAAAATTTATGTTGAATTTATGTCTGAGGCTTGAGTTCACAATGTAAATCATGTCCTCATAACTATATTCTCAGCTAGCTAGCTAGATAGATAAGTAATAATCATAAAAGTTTCTGAGGTATATGGTAAACAACACTAAAATGTACAACCGACAAGAAATATTGTTGCAGGTAAAACTATTAGCTTTATTTTATTTAGTTTCCTAAGCTGAAATGCTTACTTGAACAGAACTGATTTAATAAGAATAGTAGCTGGCTGTAAACAAAAACTACACTTGCACAATTATGGTATACATTTAAGATTTAGTGCTCGGAGGAGCTGAATCACTTATATTAATTTGCTTCTATTTTATTAGTACAGCATGTGGCACAGTGTTTACACTAGACTTTAAATGTAGCTAAATGACTGGCAAAAACACTGTTTTGAAGAAGGACACATGTACCATATTTAATTGTTTAAAAATATTTACTTATTTGTTGAGTAATATTGACTGGCAGGCCGTATCACTGTGATGTTTATCCCTGAGGGGTTGGTGGTCATGATTTTGCTAAATTAAATTTTTATATGCAGAATGACAAACAACCATATCCACAACCATAAGTATAAAGCAGTTTTAGAGAAAATAAATGCAGTAGGTGACATCTTAGGTCCACCGATGTTGAAGCATCATTCAGGGTCTCACAGCAATATTTTACATCTGTTGCACCCATCAGACTATTTAGTTATTAAAAGGTATACACTTACTGTATGTACCATGCAAATTACTAGCAATAATAGTAATAAAAAGGACTTATTTATGGTTACAAAATAACTAACGTACAATCTGCAAATACTTTTGAAATATTATGCATTACAAATTCTGATTTTTTTAAGCAGACAAAAACATGGTACTATTTACATGCAAACAGTTAAGTTTTTCACTCTATATATCATTATATTATTATACTCCTCTGTTTGCTACTGGCAGTATATATAAGGGGCTTTAACTGGTTTCTTTTCTTTAAACTCAATCTGACTTTAATACAAAAAGAAAAGGATATTAGTGCACAACTAGTTCTAACAGTTGTAACTAAGTATACTGTGTTTAAAACCTTTATTCCCTGAATCAAATATGAAAGAGATGCAGCCCTTTCCTGATGTTGTGCATCAATACTCATTATTTAGGAGGATTTCTATTAAGCATATACAGTACATAATAAGCATATGATGAAGGTGTTAATCTATTACTTTTGTAAAATATGTTTTTAACTTTTCCTTACATTAAGTTTTGCTAACACTGAATGTGGAACAATGAATTAGCACACGTCACCAAGAGTGAAAAGATGGGACAATCCGTTAACATAACGTGTATATATTGTTTGTTTATTTCTGTGGGACAATAGTGCAAATAAAATAAAATAAATAAATGCTGCAGTAAACGCACAAGTAAGTGGGTTGATAATATCATTGCAAGCTAAAATTGTCTAATATACACTGAAATGATAATCATGGCCTGTTAAAACTGTACTTTGAAAAATACATCATGAACATGACAAGAATCACCTATCACTACACAGCAGATGTGGACTGGAATCCTGCAGAATGAAATCAAAAATTTGAGAGAGTCAAGAGTTTGAGAGTCTTGCAGGCATAGTGGCTCTCAGCAAAATTCTCACCCCAACTACAGAAAAATACTCTAAACTACTTATGATTTTTCACTATCTGAAATGCAAGACATTACCCACTCCATAAACCCCATTACACTATCACTATGTTTCTGGAAATTTGTGGACTGTATACACTCACTGAACATTTTATTAGAAGCACCTGTACACCTGCTAATTTTTTTGCTATAATCATGCACATACAGAATATGTTGGAAAATGTGATCTCAGTGACTTTGACCATGACATAGTTGTTGGTGACAGGTAGGCTGGTTTGAGTATTTAAGTAACTGCTTATCTCCTAAAATTTTAAAATAATAAAGGTTTCTTATTTTAATTAAATTTTCACAAAAATCTCAAAATACACATCAAATCAAACCTTGAGGTGGATGGGCTACAACATGAGAAGACAACACTGGGCTTCACTGCTGTCATTCAAGAACCAGAATCTGAGGCTACAAAACGTGATGTGAAGCCTGTCAAGACACTTAAATCTACCTCTCAGACTTTTAAGAGAAAACCCTCAAATTTTATTTTTATTGTGTCTCTCTATCTGATTAGCTACAGTTTCTGTCAATAAATAGCGACCCATTAAGTTTCTATTCAATATAATTCCTCCACAAGTAGCTGATCTAAACTTTTTAAACATCTGAGGTAGCAGAGAATAATTATCATTATCTTATAATCAATTGGATTGCAAGGCTGGAGAATTCACTACCCAGTCAAATGCTGTTTTATTTTTAAAGAAAATGTTCAGATTCACAAGAATATAGATATTAAGAGGGGCTTATAATGTATAATAAAAAGAAAAAATATGATCAGAGAGGACTTCCTGTCAGGACTATTTTGCATTGAGTTTACATAAAAAAAGCTTTATGTTTCACTGTCAATTGTCATTCCC
Source organism: Hemibagrus guttatus (assembly GCA_033459395.1). Taxonomy (NCBI): domain Eukaryota; kingdom Metazoa; phylum Chordata; class Actinopteri; order Siluriformes; family Bagridae; genus Hemibagrus; species Hemibagrus guttatus. The sequence goes on along the minus strand of JAUCMX010000026.1, from coordinate 4,933,595 downwards.
ATGAGTTTATATACATTTCTAAGCCTGTCATTTGTAAGAACAGTAATCCTAGATCTAACTAACTACTTTACTTGTTTGTTAAATACTGCTTGCTAATAAAATACTTAATTGTAACAGATGGCAAGGTATTAGGATTATACATGCAAGTTATTTTGCAATTTCAATGCAATTTGCTAGATATAAAACTGCAATGCTCTGATGACAAACTACAAGCTTAATTATATCTTTATTCTGTTAGGAACTGTACCCTGCTGTTTATTCAGCTAACACTATTAATCATTAATGTATCCTGAGTTATCCATAAAGACAAAAGTATTGTTGTAAAATTGTAAAATTTATTTAATATCACTTTACTGATCCCATGGAGAAATTAGAGAAAGCTTCTTTTTCCATTTCTATTGTAGAACATGTTATTAATATGTAAATACATATCAATAAGCAAATACGTTAAATTATCAATACATATCAATAAGGTAAGGCAATGTCAATTGCCTGAAGGTGTGTTTCTGATGAAATAGTGAAAGATAAGATTTTCGCTCAAATTTAGATCAGCAAATTTGCCACTATAACCAAAGCTAATAACAAGTAGTAAAGCTTTAGTTTAACGATTTTAGATTTTATTTAAAAAAGATTTTTTTTTAAAATCTCATATGTATGTTTTTTTTATTTAAACAATCTACATTCTACAACTTTAAAAATAGAGTAAACTTGCATGGATCGCCCTAGTACCTTGAACAGTTAATAAATAAGTGAATTTTAATCAACACAGACTCAGTCTAAGTAGCCCATATTCTTATTAATTGTCAAAAATTCCGAATGTCAGCAATTCCAAACTGTAAATCTGTAACTCTAAATCTTAGAGGTTTAATAAATCTAGCAAACTCTGGTTAATAAAATTTAAATATTAAACAGTAAATAACTGCATTATTCATTGTTACCCCCAAATGAAAATAGTTCCAAAGTGATTTGGCATCTATCCTGTAATCATAAACAATATGTGTTAAAAAAAAAAAAAAAAAAAAAAAAGTAGTAGTTTTAACAACAAAGCTTATGAAGGTGTCTACCCTTTTGCAGATTTGCCATCTTGAATAATATTGGTAATGAACAAACTTTTGTTTTGAATGTTTTGAAAATAGTTTTGAATGAATATCAAAGTGGAATAATAATATATAATCGTTCAGGGATATGTCAGTCAGCTTTGAGCAATTCAAATTCCCTATAGGTAGTGTCCATATGTGCTAAGTATGTTTTTAGAGTAACAGAATGTTTTTAGTGGGTTGAACCAATAAAAATTGTTACTACTCATTCAGTTCTAGTTGACTATTTTAGGCTATTTTATTTGTGTAGCAAAGAATTTTTCAAACTGCACTTCAATTAACAATAACACAGACTACATTGTATATTTCCAGATTCACTGTTTTAAGCATCACTGCATAAGTAAACATAAACATAATCAAGTAAACTGGTGCACAAATAAAAAATCTAATATATTACACTATTAATTCATAAAATGGACTCATGTAACAAAGTCACTTAACTAGTTCAACAGACATCCCCACAGCAGCAACTGGTGAATGCACTAGTCGACTAGTCTGTGCAACCCTATGGTACAGTATGATTTGTACCTCCATATGGTAATGTGTAACTGTGTGCACTAATGTCAGTACATTAAAGTTGCATTAAAAAGACCTGGTTTTCGTCAAGTAGGTATTAAAAAGACATTCTACACTACACTAAAGGAACATGACAAAAAAAAAAAAAATTTATAAAACACTTCCATAAAACAGTATCCAAGTTTGTATTAGAAACAACACAACACAACTGTTTCAGAAACACAATGTACAGTAAGTCCTGATTTGTACAATTAGCAGCTCTGGAGAGGTCTGACCTGAGGTAACTAGATATGCAATACAGAGCAAAACCCAATAGAAAAATGACTGAGATGTTTACAGCAAAATGGTACATGCTATAGAAAGTGAGGTAAGAGATTTTTTAGAGTATTTTTTGTAAATATGCAAAAAAGAATCACTGAATCAACCATATAAACATATACTGTACACTATCTACAATGAAAGGTTAACATTTCCAGTTTCAATGTATCCATTTGAAACTCCTGTCCTGAATTGTAGGCAATAAATGTTAATGGTTAAACCATGATTTATATTTTAAAAAAAAACAAAAAAACAAAAAAAACAAAAACAACCCATGATGTGTCTATTCTAACACAGTAATATACATAAATATCCATTACATAGTATTTTACGTAATAGTCTCTACTTTTTTTTTTACCTGAAAGTACGTAAATTGGATGAAAGTTCTGGTCTGTCATACAAGTCAAATGTGCCTTCTTTAGGCAATGCCAAATGAGAAAGATCCACACACATGAATGTATGAGGTATAGCAGTTGCACAAAGACAGCCATATGTCTACACTGGAATATCTACACACTACTAACACAGAGAAGTCTGTCATCCTATGACTGACAAATATTGCAGCCCCTTCAGTTCCATTTATCCTGAGATAAATAATGTTGAAGGCTACAGCTGTACTGTGTTAAATATGCAATAGTAAATGATTTTTAATCCTAAGAACTTTTACAAATCATTTTAAAGCTCTATTACATTCATATGCATGTAAAATAAGAAAGCTTGGCAAGTAGTCTATAAGAGGAGGTTGCTGGAGGACAGGAGGAATAAACCTAAAGCATTAAATAAAAAATACATAAAAATGGCATGCACCACATGCAGATTTGATGGTTAAAAATTAGGTTAATTTTACATTTCAACCTGGGTTCATGCCATTTGATTCCAAAATTAAACTGAATAAATAAATAAATAAAAGCAAGTAATACATAAAAACATACATTTAGCAAAGTGATTTTCAGACAGCAATCATCTCAGACTGGTTGAGCACCAGGAAAAATGCAAAGGTAGAACAAAAAGCTCTTATATAACAGATGTTGCAGATTTTTCCCCATAAAACTAAGTCTACAAATACATTACACACTATTTCAAGTTGTCAACCAGTGTACATTAAAAGGGTATATTAGTTTGGGTCAGAGCTGCAGTAATTTGGTTATTATAAGACACTCATGTTCCACCCTCTGACTTTATATACCATTAACTAACCTGCTACTGCAACCAATGCTATAATCACATGCTTCCAAATGTTATTTACAAAAAGTGCTATTCTCAGAAGTTTCCTGCCAAACTGTTAAATAATCCTTATGGTCTATTTCCCTATGCCAGTATTTAACATTAATGGCTTAGCGAGGCCTGATAGATAAATTACATACAGTCCTATTATGAGCAGACAGTGTTGCTTGTTTTTCCTTAATTTTAAATATATAATCGTTCAATTTTTGACTATATAATTAATGTTTTGGTTTTATTGATATACTTATTTGTCTCAGTTACCTTGGGATTCAATGAAAAATAGTGTACAGTCATGGGCTTTGTCATATTCTTATTATAACAGTTTAAACCTAAACTTTACTTACACTTTTTTCTATGCACACCCTTACTCCCTGCTGCACACCTTTAGAAGCAATAGCAATATCAATGAAAATGTCAGTAACAACTACAATCCCCTCCTAAAGTATTGGATTGACAAGACAGTTTTCTTTTTGTTTTTGCTATACTCTGAAGACATTTGTAATCAAAAGATGAATATGAGACAATAAATCAGTATTTCCTTAAATTTACATCTAGATGTGTTAAAAAAAAAAAAACACATAATTTTTAGGCACACAAAAGTGTAGGAACAGACAATATTTTAGCAATTTAAAGTAAAAACACTTCATATATGGTTGCATATCCCTTGCTTGGAATAACTGCATCAGCAACCCACTGACATCATCATACTGTTATATTCTTCATTTGTGATGCTTTATTAAAGATGCTTTTACTTTTAATGTTCAAATAGGTCAAGGTCTAGTGACTGAAATGGCCAGTCTAAAACCACCTACTGGCAGTATGTTGTAGATCATTCTCATGTTGCAAGCTCCTCCCAATTAAACTGGATGCATCCCTCTATAAATGAGCAAAGAGAAGTACCACTACTACTACTGTCATCACCTCTAAAGATTTGTGAGCCCATTCTAGAAGTCAAGCCATGACACTACCTCCGCCATGCTTGACTGATGAGCTTGTATGTTTAGATACAAAAAAACAACACTTTGCTAAAGGTTCCAGAACTTGTGTAGCTCATCTTTACATTTCTTTGCAAATTCCAATCTGGCCTTCTTACTGCATGAGTGAATTGCATCTTGTGGTATGGGCCTCTATATTTCTGCTCTCAATGCCTTCTTCAACTTTTGCCCTGTGTAGGATTTTGATGATGTTACTGACTGTGGTTTTTTTGCTTTTTCTTTCATAGCTCTCTTATTGTTTCTCTCATCAGCTGCTCTTTCCAGTGGTTGCTTTATTTTTCAGGACATTTCACATTTTGTTATTTTGTGTTCATGTTGGTTTATTTTTTTAAGAGCAAATGCAGTCTTCATAGGTGAAATCTTGGGCTCAACCAAAAGTAGACAGTCAAATCAGATGTCAGTTATATATTCCACAATGTGTCTATCTAGACACACATAAATAATAGGAAATAAAAGCTGATCTTGATCTCAAACCCAAAAGTCTTCAGTGTATAGTAAAGACAACACAGAAGTGAACTTGTCATTCGACTATTTTTGGAGGAAACTGTAAATACCCGTTTAGTGTGATTAATGCCAGCATTGGTCTTTCAAATGACCCCAACCCCCACCCGACAAAAAAGGCTTTTACTGGAGGACACTTCTTTAGTATCATGAAGTGAGCCACACAGACTGCCAAGTGCGCAATGCAAATAACGCTGAGGTAATCATGTCACCAAATAATCACAAGAATCGTCGGTATCTGGTAAGTCCCACTCCCAGACTGAAGGTACAGTGCAAAAGAAAGCAGAAAAATGTAAATAAAAATTTCATCAAATAATTTAAATGCTCAAATGCATCCCTGAATTACTATTTTCCTAAAGCAATATCCTCAAGCAACATAGCTAACATTTTTAAGTAACCGACTACAAATGGAAAATAAAATTAGATAAATTAACAGACAGATATACACACACTATCATCAAATACCAAATAAAAAGCACTGCAGACTTTAAGTATATTACAAACCTGTAGCATGAGAGAGGTAATTTTGGTACAAGAGAGAAAAAGATTCATTCTTAAATGGGCTTTCTGTGTCATTCCTTGGACATATGACTCCCAAAACTGCATTTTTTTTAATTTTCATGTAACTGGATATAGGGGATAGAAGAAAATAGGGCAACTCTGAGTTATACTTCACAACTTCTTTTCATTTACAAAATATCTGGTTTTGCTTCCCCCATGGCTTTAATAACAGTTACTTTTGTGAGATTAAAAAACACTCTAAGAATTGCTTGGAGTGACCACTGTAATATTGTTCTTCACCCATTCTACTGGATGCTTATAGTTGTGCTCACCCAGATACAGCACAGCAAAATGGCACAGTTAAAGCCCTGTCCTTTTGCCAATAATATTTAATTTTGTTCAATCATAGTTTATTTATTTTTTTTTTCTCAGCACCTACAATACATCCTCTTGCATGGTGCTGGATGTGGCAGTTGGTGCTGATATAGTTTCAGTTTCTGCAGTAATTGAGTCTTGTCTATCTATCCTCATAATCATTTTAAGCTTCTTTTTTGGTGGGTTCTTCAGTGTGCCCATCCTCTCTTTCACCTTGTACTCTAGGGTACTATGAGGAATACCATAAATGTTCTGTGCCTTTGAAACACTCATTTTCCCACTCATCACCACACCAATAGCCTCTTCAAGGATCTCACTATTATACCGTCGATACCGGCCCCTTTTTTTGCGTGGCTGCTTGGAGACTGTTGGATCTGCTTCGGGATCTGAGGTTGGATACTGAGGTCCAGATGTTGATTGGTCAGCATCAGTGCCTAAATACTCACTCACCCCACCACCATCAAAGAGGCTTCCCAAGCAATCTCTACTACTCCTTTTGGGCAAAATGGCCCTAAGCCTCCTGTTAATAGAATTATCTGTCTGCAAACAGCCCATAGTAACAGAGCTGTAATTATACATCTCAGAAATGTTCCCATTGGAGTTCCAGGAGAGATCCATACCCTTTACTTGTGGAATTTTTAAGTCAACTGAAGGGGAATTTCTTGTATCTTTCTTTGATGTAATGGTAAATATATCAAAGGACTTGCTAAGGCAGGCACTGGTACCTTTGTTAAAGGTTCCATGTTTTTCTAAGACAAGCGGATGCTTCTTTAGATCACTAAGATGGCTGCTGGCCGATGTACACTCCAGTACACCATCTAGTTGTGGTTTCTCCCAGAAGCCATCAGGAGACAGGAGAGGGTATGTTTGACTGGAATTGAGTAAACCTACCGTCTCTAAGCTGGTCAAAGAAATAGGTGATGGCTGTCCAAGGAAGCGATGCTTCTGACTCAGGAGCTCCTCCTTTATAAGAAGTGATTTGGCAAGTAGAGGCTTAAAAGGGGCAGAGCAAGTATGGGTGTCCCATATACCATCTTGCAATCCATTGTTATCATCAATTTCTTGGTCATTTCGTTCAGTGTTCACAGGTTGCCTGATTAAGAAAAAAAATATGTACTTATATTATATATATTATATATATATATATATATATAATTATATATATATATATAATTTTTTTTTAATTTAGAAACCATTGTAGAATGTATTTTTTAGTATGTATGTAGAGTGTATATATATATATATATATATATATAACATATATATATATATATTTATGTTTCTAAATTAAAAAAAAAAGATTTACACCAAAAATAAGCATACAGTATTTTGAGGAAAACAAATAGAGTTTCATTATACTATAAAAACAGTACATAATTTTGGCTATGTTCACATCTTACTATCACACCCCAGGAATCCAGACCTGTTCCAGTTTGTGCAAAAAGCAAGGGCTTTGCGAATGATGATGTGGAAGAAATCTAGTGAACTGACCTCAACGAATGCTGATCTCAAACCCTTTAAACACTGCTGGGATAAACTTAAATGCTGACTGCAACCAGACCTCCTTATCCAAAATCAGTGCCTGACCTCACGATGTCTGTAATTGATCAGGTGTCCATATACTTTTGGCAATATAGTGTACAAGGAGGGACCCAAAATTTACGTTTTTTTGACTGTGGCAGAAAGTTATTCATTACCAATATATTATTTCTTTATAGAAAAATGCAAGAAGTATATTAGTGCAACAGTACTTAATCAACAGCTCAAAAACCCATCTTGGTATGGTTGCTGCCCAAATTAGCTGCCCAAAAAATAGATTTGCAATTTCTTGGAAAAAAACACACAGGGAACTAATCTGGGTATTAGTACCTTTGATTTTAAAGTATACTGTTTATAAAATAAATATATTTATATATAAATATCTAAATATTATTAATATACAGTATATTAAATAATCAAGTATAACAAAATCATTAAACATTAATATGGTCTTAACTATGTTAAATGAAAAAGAATAACACGCATTAGTTGCTATGGAAAAACACAATTCAGCATTTTCAATGTTAAAACTGTAAATTGAATTATTACTTGAATTGAAATGGAATCATACAGAGCAGAAGAAGGAATAATACACCATAAGCATGGCATACAAGAATTCAATGGGTGGATATTAAAATAGAAAAGACAACTTCATAAAAATTGCTGTGATTACCTTTTGACTACAGGTATAGCAGAAAAGTCATGAGAGGGCTTGAGAGGAATTTTGCTTTGTTTTTTCTTCGTGGAGAGATCCAGGACTCCATCTGAAATTGAGACAAGTAACCCCATGTTGCTTGTTAAATTTTAAGTCTAATTATTTTATATGTCTGAGAAAAGTAATAAAACTTTTATATTTGCCTGTAAAATGATGCGGATGTATTTTTTAATATTAGAAGAGAATTACAATTTAATTACACATTTAAATAAATAATTATCTAGAAAGACAAAGTTTACACATGCACCATCAATGATTATCCTGTAAACAATTACATGGGGTTCCATATGGGGATGGTCAGTTAACCAAGCTGGTGAGCCTACATGGCTTTCTAGCAGTTTTCAAATATTTAGATAGCAATTTTTCTAGAGTTGCTGCATTTTTGCATTGCAAACTAATCTTTTTTAAATTGTGTGCTTATTCAAAAGTTACATTTAAAAAAAGAAAATTATAAAATAACCTAAAATTACAGAATTACAAATTTTAGGAAGAAAATAAATATGTAGACAACTGTCCCAGGTTAGCATGATACTTTTTCTTTTTTCCATCAATTTCAGTGATAAATGACATTTAAATCACTTTAAGTTCCATTTTTGTTGGTGATCAAATATCACAAAAAAATCCTATTTATTTTTTTGTGTTTTTCTTGCTGCCCTTAACAGGGGACAGAGAGTATGCCATCAACAATAAACAACAGTATACAATGTACAGGTTACTTGAGCCTGCATTTAAGAGTCTTTTCTGACTAAACCATGCTCTGTACAGCTTTGCATCCCACCTCCTACTGTGGAAGGAGAATAGAATAAAATGGCAGTAAACATAGTAGCTTGTAGTCAAGCCTGTGAGCTACTTGTCCATGTTAAAGATCGATCTAATTGCGTATATGGGGAGAAACCTGGTTGCATTGCAGGAGTATAATCACATTCTGTAATGCAACCAAAAGAAATTATCAGTGGATAATAGGGAGGTTAAGAAGAAAGCCCAGTTTTCTATCTTAGTGATTGACAGAAATTGTGATTCTACTACCACAGATGTAAGCCCATCACGAAAACACAGCTTCTTTGTATCTCATTCATAATTTAGACATGTGCACCATCACTAAGGATATTCACTAGATCTGCCCAAACTGCTCATTCATTAAGGATACAGCTGAGTGTGGCCGGAGCATCACAATGTAAGGCTAGGCTGTCTATTAAGAATGAGGTTGCAGAGATTAGAGGGGAAAGAGCAGATCATAAACGGTCAATTATCACACCTTGGCAGGAGATCACATTCACACTCACTCTAACATATGACCATCATGACACAGCCACTAGAATGAAGCTCCCAAATCGTCTTCCTTAGGGGTCCACCAGGTATCACAGCTCACCTCAATGACATTGTTTTGTATAGAGTTTGAGTTAATAGATGCCTTTGGAGGCCAGAGTTTGAACCGGGACAACATCTTCCAACAGCAATGTCTATTTGAAGGTATTCAAACTGCCCAACTTAGTTTAGACAAATTCAAGCTTCAAGCAGCACTCATCATCTGACCCCTGGAGCACAGAAAACACTGTTGTTATTTGCAATTATCCTTGCTGGCTGGCTCACAAATGCAAATGTGTGCCTTACACTCTTCAGACACATTTAAACACTACATACCAAAATTGATTCATATTTACCAAGACTGATACCTATATTCCCAAGAACCCACAAGTTTGATATTCTCCCTCTCTTCTCAGGACTAAGAATTATATATATATTTTTCTATACTTTCTTCATTTAACATTCAATTCAATATTACGTGATTCAGGGTGGTTTGTATAGGGTGGTTTCCACTCAAAATCCATAACATCTGTCATTTCTTACTACTTATTTTCCACATGCAAGTGGAACCACCACCAAAACAACAGTAACACACAAAGTAGCTAAACCCTACTATGCACTTCATTTTATCCCATCTCCATGCAATGTGAGCAAGTAATATCAACAGAAAGTTAGACTGAGCATCTAAGCCTTATCTATATCTATGTAATGTAATTTACTATTTGTATCCTAAATTTGACCAGATAATATGCTGTTTCTTATGATTAGAGAAAGAGAACAGTCACGTCTCATTTGCTTGCAATCTTGTACTAATGCTTCTAGTTTTATTAATCTTTTAAAAGTTTATCACATTGAGAGCCAATATTGTACATCCTTCAACAGCTTTATTTTGATTCTGTAGTTATTTTGGCAGATAACATGGTATTTACATTTTTGTGCTATTTTTAAATGTTACTGGGAGCCACATTCAGAGAAGCAATGTTTAAATTAAAAGGGGGAAGTCTTTTTCACTATGCTGACACACTGCACTAGTGGTGTCTCTCAAATCTCATACATATGAACTATTCTACACAGTTTAGTGCTAACACTGAAGGCTGATTTATACTCACTGCATGTATGGTCACTGCATGTATCCTGCACCATGTGCCACCAGCTGTCTGTTTTGAATACCAGTCTTCTGGCTTCTCTAGATTAGTAAATACTTTTGAATGTAATATCAAGGTTTTAACTTTAAATTTAATTTAAGACACTGCTCAGTGATAAGAATCAAACTCACAGAAACTGTAATCTACAACTGCAAAAGGGAAAGCATCTAGACATTGCATTGTTGTTCATTGCTTAAAAGGGTCGACAAGTAGGCTCTAAGGCAGAGCGTGCTTCCAAACAAACATACTCACATGATCTCTCTCTCATGTTCTCAAACAAGCACATGCACATGCACACACACACACACACGCACACTTTGTTTTCCTCTATAACAAATACACATTTCCCTCCTATACTTTGAGTAGATGTTTTATGCTTTTCAGTGTATTTCAATAAAATTGTTTTTATTCTCTTTTTATTGCCTTGTCTTGTATATTTCATTTATGTTGCTAGAAGCCAAACTGTTCCTAACTAGCTCAGTTAAAAGGAGCTGTGAGGTATTGGGAACTCTCCGAACACAAGAGTATTCACAAATGTGAAGATGAAGATGAATCAAGCATGTAATTGCAGGTTATTATATTATTACAATTTCAACTAATAATTCAAAGATTTAATTGAAATGCTTTTTAATTTTAGCCCATAATTAAATCATTTACCTTGGTTACTGGTCTCAACACAAGTCTTCTTAACAGTGAGGTCCAGTGGAGAATCCTGGTCAGCCATTAAAAATTTGCAGAGGACAGGGTTTTGTGATGAGGGAGTAATAATGGTTACAGAGTCTGTGTAACCAAAGAGGCAGCTGGTTGTGTTGTCAGCAGGGTCTAGCAAGGGTGGTGTTGGCAGGCTTTGGTACTTGATGCCGTTATGTACTGATTGGGAAGGGGGAATATCCTGAGCTGAACAAGTTTTTGAGGTATATTCCATGGCAAGCCTTTGAGTCATTCACTGCATAATCTCCTGTGCAAATGGAGAGATGAGGAAATCTGAGAAGCTTGGAAGGTCTGTGGTAGAATGAAGTAGAAAGATATGCACATAAATATCATGAGTGTGATCTGGGTTATTTAATGACACCTATAAAAATTGTGCTAAAACCTTTCATTTTAAAATAGATCAGTTCAAGGTTCAAGGATCAGTTTTAGGACCTCTGCTTTTTCCAATATACATGCTTCCCTTAGGCAACATCATTAGAAGGCATGGGCTCAGTTTCCATTGTTACACTGACGATACACAGTTATATATCTCATCAAAACCAGATGAAATATCTAAACTGTCTAGATTAACAGAGTGTGTTAAAGATATTAAAGATTGGATGACTGATAATTTTCTATTACTAAATCCTGATAAGACGGAGGTATTACTGATTGGTCCAAAAACCAGTACACAGAAGCTTTCACAATTCAACTTGCATTTAGAAGGATGTTCTATTACTACTAGCTCTACAGTGAAAGACCTGGGCGTAATATTAGACAGCAATTTGTCCTTTGAAAAACATATTTACGATATTACAAAAATAGCCTTCTTCCACCTTAGGAACATTAGCTTAGGAACATTTTATCTGTATCTGATGCAGAAAAGCTAGTTCATGCATTCATGACCTCCAGACTGGACTATTGTAATGCATTACTAGGTGGCTGTCCTGCATCTTCAATAAACAGGCTACAGTTAGTCCAGAATGCAGACGCCAGAGTCCTTACCAGGTCAAGAAAGTATGATCATATAACCCCAATATTATCATCCCTGCACTGGCTACCTGTTAAGTTTAGAATTGATTATAAACTAGCACTACTTACGTACAAGACTCTAAATGGTTTAGCTCCCACATATCTAGCCAGTCTTCTAACACGTTACAATCCATCACGCTCCTTAAGATCTCGAAACTCCGGACTTCTGGTAGTTCCCAGAATATCAAAGTCTACAAAAGGGGGTAGAGCTTTTTCGTATTTAGCTCCTAAACTTTGGAACAGTCTTCCTGACAGTGTTCGGGGCTCAGACACAGTCTCCAAGTTCAAACACAGACTAAAGACATATCTCTTTAGCCAGGCATACACCTAATACATCCCATAACTTTGTACTCCAATACATCTGATTAAATGCACATCATCATCTAGTGCCTGCTAATATTATGAACAGCAGCTACGCTAATTCCTTTCCATTTGTTTCCCTTCTTCTACCTATCCCCGAGACACACAGAGATTGTGCAAGCTCCAGTGGCATCCAGAAATGGACCAGCTCCAGCTGGGTTCTGCTTTCTGAGGACTGGGGTATTCAAAGCAGCACTGCCAACCCTTTGTGGACGACAACAACCTCCTAATTAATTTACACATAACATTCTACACATGCTGTATCTGCATCACACAACTAATGCAGAAAGGACATGTTCATATCACACTCTCCAGTGTCACCTAGATGAGGATGGGTTCCCTTTTGAGTCTGGTTCCTCTCAAGGTTTCTTCTTAATACCATCTAAGGGACTTTTTCCTTGCCACAGTCGCCTGAGTCACCTCAGGCTTGCTCACTAGGGAAAATTTTGTCTAACATCTAGGACTGTTTGTATATTTATTGTTTCTTATGTTCTGTAAAGCTGCTTTGAGACAATGCTCTTTGTTAAAAGCACTATACAAGTAAAATTAAATTGAATTGAATTGAAAAGCTTTGGTTTTGGTATGGCAGTCCAGCAAGACACCACAACAGCAAAACAACCAAAACAACAGCAAACTAGTAGCAGAAAGCATTAGTTCAGAATTTTCAGCAAAAGAGAAGACTGTGTAAATTTGAAAATAGGTATTTTTGAAAATGACTGTATGAAATAGCAGTCCTTATTGCACTTTTAATGTAAAGGTGTCACATAATAAAGGTGAAGGCAGATGGTGCAGAATCCATCTATTGTAGTCGATAGAAACTATGAAACAGCAGTACAGAAACTGTGGCAAAGCAACAAAATCAAACAATATACTCAAATACTAAATCTATCAGGAATACAAAAACAACTGGAACATTACTTGGCATGACAAAAACATTCTTATCCAATGGAACCTAGGCAAAAACACAATGTGAGAAAGAGGCTTAAATCAGGTAGCTAATTACGTGAAGGACTAATTACCAAACAAGCCAAAAACAAACTGAACAGGAAAATTACAAACAAAGAAGAATCAATTGTGCAACTCAGTTGTGTGAGGTTGCCCTCTGGTGGTCTGGCAGGGAATGTCTCATATCCATGACAAAGGGTTGAGTGAGGAGCTGCGAGACCTGACAATATATAGAGCTGGTGCTAAAATATTTGGAGGGGAGGGCGCAAACAAACTAAAATCAAACTGTTGAAAATGCGGGACTGTACATAGCCATTTATCAGGTGATTATGTACAGTGGGGCAAAAAAGTATTTAGTCAGCCACCAATTGTGCAAGTTCTCCCACTTAAAAAGATGAGAGAGGTCTGTAATTTTCATCATAGGTACACTTCAACTATGAGAGACAGAATGAGAAAAAAAAATCCAGTAAATCACATTGTCTGATTTTTAAAGAATTTATTTGCAAATTATGGTGGAAAATTAGTATTTGGTCACCTACAAAAAAGCAAGATTTCTGGCTCTCACAGACCTGTAACTTCTTCTTTAAGAGGCTCCTCTGTCCTCCACTCGTTACCTGTATTAATGGCACCTGTTTGAACTCGTTATCAGTATAAAAGACACCTGTCCACAACCTCAAACAGTCAGACTCCAAACTCCACTATGGCCAAGACCAAAGAGCTGTCAAAGGACACCAGAAACAAAATTGTAGACCTGCACCAGGCTGGGAAGACTGAATCTGCAATAGGTAAGCAGCTTGGTGTGAAGAAATCAACTGTGGGAGCAATTATTAGAAAATGGAAGACATACAAGACCACTGATAATCTCCCTCGATCTGGGGCTCCACGCAAGATCTCACCCCGTGGGGTCAAAATGATCACAAGAACGGTGAGCAAAAATCCCAGAACCACACGGGGGGACCTAGTGAATGACCTGCAGAGAGCTGGGACCAAAGTAACAAAGGCTACCATCAGTAACACACTACGCCGCCAGGGACTCAAATCCTGCAGTGCCAGACGTGTCCCCCTGCTTAAGCCAGTACATGTCCGGGCCCGTCTCAAGTTTGCTAGAGAGCATTTGGATGATCCAGAGGAGGATTGGGAGAATGTCATATGGTCAGATGAAACCAAAATAGAACTTTTTGGTAAAAACTCAACTTGTGGTGTTTGGAGGAGAAAGAATGCTGAGTTGCATCAAAAGAACACCATACCTACTGTGAAGCATGGGGGTGGAAACATCATGCTTTGGGGCTGTTTTTCTGCAAAGGGACCAGGACGACTGATCCGTGTAAAGGAAAGAATGAATGGGGCCATGTATCGTGAGATTTTGAGTAAAAACCTCCTTCCATCAGCAAGGGCATTGAAGATGAAACGTGGCTGGGTCTTTCAGCATGACAATGATCCCAAACACACCGCCCGGGCAACGAAGGAGTGGCTTCGTAAAAAGCATTTCAAGGTCCTGGAGTGGCCTAGCCAGCCTCCAGATCTCAACCCCATAGAAAATCTTTGGAGGGAGTTGAAAATCCGTGTTGCCCAGTGACAGCCCCAAAACATCACTGCTCTAGAGGAAATCTGCATGGAGGAATGGGCCAAACTACCAGCAACAGTGTGTAAAAACCTTGTGGCGACTTACAGAAAACGTTTGACCTCTGTCATTGCCAACAAAGGGTATATAACAAAGTATTGAGATGAACTTTTGTTATTGACCAAATACTTATTTTCCACCATAACTTGCAAATAAATTCTTTAAAAATCAGACAATGGTTGAAGTGTACCTATGATGAAAATTACAGGCCTCTCTCATCTTTTTAAGTGGGAGAACTTGCACAATTGGTGGCTGACTAAATACTTTTTTGCCCCACTGTATCACTACTGCTAACATAAAATATTGAAAATGTTACTGTTAAAGTCAACTATTAAAGCATGCAATAAATATACTATGAATCAATGAATTTGAGTTCAATGTGGGTTTATTATCAGTAATGAAGTAATGAAGGTAATCATTAAAACACACACACACACTGGAAAGTTGCCTAATCACAGGCCAGTGGCACTATTTTGCTCGCCTTTCTTTCAGGCTTTCAAATTTCTCAATGAGTTTCTGGTTAAAGTCATCTCAGTCACCAGTCTCTTTTCCAATGATAGCATGGTCAATGCATTTAGGCTCTCCTGGGTCATGCTATTTCTCAGAAAAAGCTTAATTCTCTTGTGAAAGGGTTTCTTTTTTTTGTAAAGTTAAAACAGAATTTTCTTTCATCTCGAGATATTTCGCTTGCTTCCACATTAATCAGTACCTCTGTTAACTGACAATCTACTGAGCGGTAATGAGACTCGTTGAGAATGTTCCAATCAGATAGGCCAAATATAAAAACAATATTAACTCGCGAACAACAAAAGGTGGGTGGGTTCCGAGCGCCCCAAGGAAAATTTTAAACAAGCCAATCAGAGCTCAGCCTGATCACATGCTTTTCAAAACTTTACGGAGCTACATACACACACGCGCGCGCACACACACACACACACACACACACACACACACACACACACACACACACACACACACACAGACACAGATGAATGAAATACAGTTTTGATTTTTTTTTTTTTTAAATGATAATATGACTAACAGTAGAATAGTACGACTAAATGATTTTATTTTGTTATTAAAATACTTAATTATTATTAACGTAATAAAGTAGCATTCTTCTCTGGCTAGCTTTAAGTGGTTTTAGAATAGAATAGAATAAACTTTGTCATTGCACATAAGGTGTACAACAAAACTGTGGGTGCTCTTCTCAACAACAGTGCACTGAAATATAATACAATGAAGAGCATAGCAATAATATAAAAAATAAGAAATAAATAGTAAAATAATAAACAATGGGCACGGTGGCTTAGTGGTTAGCACGTTTTGCCTCACACCTCCAGGGTTGGGGGTTCGATTCCTGCCTCCGCTGTGTGTGTGGGGAGTTTGCATGTTCTCCCCGTGCCTCGGGGGTTTCCTCCGGGTACTCCGGTTTCCTCCCCCAATCCAAAGACATGCATGGTAGGTTGATTGGCATCTCTAAATTGTCCGTAGTGTGTGATTGTGTGAGTGAATGAGAGTGTGTGTGTGCCCTGCGATGGGTTGGCACTCTGTCCAGGGTGTATCCTGCCTTGATGCCCAATGACGCCTGAGATAGGCACAGGCCCCCCGTGACCCGAGTATAGTTCGGATAAGCGGTAGACAATGAATGAATGAATAATAAACAATTTAAAGTTTATTAGTTAAACCAGAACAAACAGGGTATTTTTTTTTAAAAAAAAGCAGGAATCCTTTTCAACAACATAAGAAATAAACTACTACTACTAAACAGAATATAACTATCCGATGAAAATATTATAAAAGTAGTAGCTATTTCTATCTGAGTCTTATGTTTTAAATTAGCTAAGCTCCAGAACTTCCCTTCTGATAAAGAAACTAGTAGCTACATTTATGAAAAATTTTCTAATTACACTGAAGCTTTTTGCCACAGAAAGGGAACTGAATCTTCCCCTCTTCTGCTACATCCAAATGAGAAATTCTGTCCTAATACAATACTCAAAGCCCAACAAATCCTGTTTCACAAATTATCACAAACACTATCAATGGTAGATAATGACAGAAGGACCTAGGGTAAAACATTGATGAAAATCAATGATGTGTCTCACAGTTGCTCTGTATATGAATTGAACAAGTAGTCTTATGGTCTTAGAAAGTCATAGGTTGTCGAATGTAGTTTTTCATGTAGGAGCTAGTGATTACTAAGCTAAAGGTTACTAAGAGTAATATTGTAGAGATGTGTAAATTAGCGATGGCTATGTCTGAAGCTGTCATATGCTCTGGCCCCATCCAAAAGCGGAACTGCTGGATGTCCAGGTGGTGCTCCAAAAATAATGCACAGTTTGTCAGGATGAGTGTCCATCCCACTTGGGAAGACACTGCTCTTATTTCTTGCAACAGAGACAGGCCTAGTTCATCGATGACAATCCAGAACTATGGCAAGGGAGAATACAAGCAGGTTAACCTGATGGCCTGCTAGCTACAATAAGTCATCCCCTAGGTTTCACATATTGTGTCTGTTCCCCGAGGTACACAAGAAAGTTTGTTTTAGTAACCAGATTAGCAGACAGTTAGATCATAGTGCAGCCAGCACTTTTGATCTGAAGCTAGGACTTTAAATATTAGATATCTTACATATAAGGCACTTATAGTTAATAAAACTATTACAGATCAGGAGTTTAATGAACTGTGGATTAAGCCAAATGAGTATGTAGCATTAAGTGAAGCTAGTCCACCCGAACACAGTTACATATTTATCATGATAATCTAGGCATCACATGTGCCAGTTATTACCGCAGGGCCATATCCTGAATTCCTCTGTGATTTTGTGGATTTCATCTCAAACCTAGTTGTTTCTTTAGACAAAAAATTAATTGTTGGAGACTTTCCTGGGGTAATATTCATTTTGATAATCCAAAAGATCCTCTAAAAACAGCAGTTGTGTCCATCCTAGATTTAGTAGCAGTTAATCAAAAAGTAATAGGACCCATTCTTTATGGTGGTCACACTCCTAGAGTTATTATCCAGGATTAGTTCGCCATCTGACCCTACAGAAATTGATCAGGTGACTGAATCCTTAGAGTCCACAGACTGTTGCACTCTTTATAACATACCTGCACTTAGAAGTAATTAGAGAGAAAAAAAGTAGAACCCCTGGTATAACAATCACACATGCAACTTAAAACAGACCACTAGAAAATTCAATCGTATTTTAAGTAGTAGAAGTAGAGACTTCTCAGCTACAAAATTGTTATTGCTGCTAGATCATTGTATCACTACCCTAAATAAAAATTTAAATAATCATAGATTTTGATCAAATTTCAATAATTTCCTGTTCAAAATCATTAACTAGTGTACTAGATCCTTTATCTTTATATTTCTTCAAACAGATAATGCCAGTGGCAATCAAACCCCTTCTTAAAAAGAATCAATTCTTCCCTTAGCAGTGACATAGTGACATACTCAGTTAGTTTTCAATGCTGGTGTTTTAGAAAAATAGGGAAATGTAAAGACATTGACAAGAGCCAAATTGTGATGCCTAGACAACTGGGTCAGAGCATCATTACAATGGCAGGCTTATGGTGTGTTTATGGTATATAATGGTTAACACCTACCAAAAGGAACTGGTGAACAGGGTCATGGGAACCCAAAGTGAAAAGACTCTGTATTCTGAGGAAGCTTATATCCTTTATATCTTTTGCAGCAAGATGTCACAGATCTTCTATGAGTGTGTAGTAACCTTTACAGTCTTCTTTGCAGCAGTATGCTGAGGAGGTGGCATCTGAGCTGGAGATGCAAAACTCAACAAAGTTTTGAGCTGCTCTCTGGACAATTTTAAGATGATGGTGGAAAAGTGGACACTCATTAAAATCACAGCCATTCTGGTAAATAAGCAGCATCTCCTTCATGGCATAGGAGCAGTAGAGGAGGTCGCTTGTTCTAACACTGTACACCATTGTACTGTATTTGTACTAGTTGGAACAGTAGTTAGAACTGTTTCAATTGTACTAGTGTTCTATTTTGCACTGAGACAGTTTTAGAGTAAACTACCACCATCCATAATTCACCCAGGGGTGGCAGGGCTTTTTAGAGGCAGTGACAGCTCAAGTGGTTAAGGTTCTGGGTTATTGAGGTGAAAAAATAACGATCAGAACTCTAGATGTACCATGAAGTTTATCATCATAATGTGGAGAAAACGGGGCCTATGGCAACAATTACGAAGATGCAGGAAAATGGTAAGTACTGTTCTGCTATACTCCACACACTAAACACTTAAAAACAAAACAAAAAATTGCAAGATACAGACTTCACTGAAAACTGACCTTGAAGCAAAAAGGGAAGAAATGTCACTTTGAGATACTAAGGTACAGGTTTGAAAAGTCAGATGAACAAGTTGAATGAGTCACTTTAACAGGAACATCTGCACGCAACACAGTATCTCAAAATTATGTAGATACAGGTCAAGAGCTTAAATTCATATTCACATCAAACATCAGAATGTAGAAAAAATGTGATCTGTGTGGCATGATTGTTGGTACCAACAACTAGTCATCAAACAGGTTGACTAAAGAAAACAACAACAGTTGATGACAAAAATTATGGGCACTGTGAATAAAAATCCAAAAACAGCGGCCAGTGATATCACCAACAACCTCCACAGGGCAGGGATGAAGATCACTCAGTCCACTGTCTGAGAAAGACTTTGAGCACATTTTGAGATGCAAATAAATTTTTATTATATGTTTCAAAGCTGCTTTGAGACAATGTCCATCGTTAAAAGTGCTATATAAATAAATTTAATTGAACTTAACTGAACCGATATCTAAGTTTATGGAAAAGCCAAAGTATGGAAAAAGCAAGAATCTACACAGGATAAGAAACATACAACCTCTCTGGTCAAGTACAGTGGTGTTAGTTTCATGGATTGGGCTTGCATGGTTGTTCACTCATATTTAGTGATGATGTAACTCATTATAGTATGTTTTTAAGCCTTGCAAATTTTAGCACTCACTTCTCTGTGATGTCAAGAAAATAAGAAATGTCATTGGTTATGCTTTTAATTTTCTCTTACCTTATTGGATTATATGAATACCGCTGCCTTAATAACATCATCTGGTAAAGCCTACAACAAAGAGAGAATAATAAAATTAATAAAGCTGACAGCACATAGCATTCATGGTGGCTAAACATGTTGCCAATAACTGTTCATCTGGTTCACTGAACTTAATGGTTGGACATAAATGAAGAAAGTTGAGAGAAATCTATTGCAACAGAGCTCCTGAATGCTATGGCCAACCTGCCTAGGGGGTGTTGAATAAAAGAATGTTTTCCACGCAGCATGCTGCATCCAGGATCCAAGACAGTGGCCAAAGGGTGTGTAATCATTAGCTAGCTATGGAAGTGATGAGCTTCTGCTGCTAACAAACCATTTCGCTCAAATGTTGAAACTTATGGGTTGTGACCACTCTCAGTGCTAAGGTAGTCATAAAATCTTTACTTCCAGGCTTGCAGAATGATGCCTGGAGAGGCATGGATGACCATTGTAAAAATTAATACAGAAATCTTAATCTTAATCTTCCTGATTATTGAAATATTACTACAAATACTTCTACCTACAGGTAGAGTATTTAATGATATGTAAAATCACACAGCAACAGCAACAGTAAAGTGATGCAGTGAAGACAGTGTTGTGACAAAATGAAAGCAAATTTTTAAAAAACGCACATTACAATAGCACCCCTTATCACCTTAATGTGTACAACTCTGTTCTACCCTTTTCCAATATCTAAAGCCAACATTAAACATTTACTGAAGCCAAGTTAAACATTTCAGTAAATTGACTCAACCATAATGTACTCAATAGCTGCACCAGATTTGACTAAAAAAAATTTGACAAGAAGGGAAAAGGTTTATTACTTGATTTATTAATTATTAGAAATTACACAGTTGCTACTCAGCTACTCCTGATATTCACTCATAAGTGTTTGGCATGATTAAACCATGAACACATAATATTTTAGGGCATTTTAGACAGCTTAGAAAAACTGAGTGGGGCCTCTGGGGGCTGAGCTCCTTATTACAAAGTTCTACAAACTCCTCTGGTGGGTAGAGAAACCAGAAAAGTAATAATTTAATAGAGAAGGAAAAATACACAGCATTTACCTGACTTTAAACATTCTATCAATGTTATAATTAAAATATACTTTATTGTTTTGTTTACTGCTAATAAGATAGCTCAACGTTAGTCTCTTGGACTCACGGTGAAAATATACACTGCTTGCCTTCATTGCTTCAGAAATTAATCTTCCAACTACCAAAACAGGCATTTGCTTATAGCCAAATATTTATCATGTTAAGAAATCCATTCATTCATACATTAAGGTTGCATTCAAATACAGATGTCCATATAATAAATATTTCAAGTGACAGCGTAACAGCATTTTTCCTATACCCGCTAAATTAAAAGAATCTTTACAACAACCCCAATACACATTTATCCATTTGAAGACAAAACATTTATTAAACCACACTACTTAACAAGTAACATCGCGGGCCTAAAATAAAAATGGAGAGCGTGCGCTATAGCGAAAACAGTACAAAAGATTTTAATCTATTTATGTGCAATCTATAGATGTGACAGCGCTGCAACCTGAATAAAACAAAATGCATGCTGAATAAAAAAAAAAGCATGCATGAACCAAAAACGGAATAAACATCAGCGATATATGGATGTTACAGGGAGGGGACCGTCTTAAGAGAGAAACAAAAATCCGCTTGACTTGTCACGAACAGCACCACGCTCCTCCCTGCACGTATTTATTACGCAAACCGATACTCTAACATGAGGTAAAATAGTAAATGAATTTACCTACACATCGAATAAGCTTATGCCGCCACGAGTCAAGTTCCTGACGAAAACCATGTCCTCTGATGGTACATTGTTGACGTTTACACAGACTCGCCATTTTCCATCGGCCCCATCCCGCGGACTCGTGTGTTCTGCTGAATATTTCCCTAAGACTACGTCATCAGTATTTATGTGGCCAGGAAAATGGTATGGTGGTGAGGTAGGGTGGAGGTGACTGCCTACCACTGCATCCTTTAAATGCACCCATCCGTGGGATTTTATGAGGTAGTGCGTGCTTCAGCCTAGAACACTGATTTCAGTTCTGAAAATGGTAAGGGTTTGTGAAGGGATTATTATACTGAATAAGGCTATAAGCATAAAGCTTATGTCTGGAGGGGACAGACGAGTGTAAGCCTACATTCTTCACAAGTACATTTTAATGGTTTACTTAACGAATTACATCTAATTTTGCTTTTATTGACATTTAAATATCATAATGGATGTTTTTTCAAGTATGGATTTTGTGAGAAAAATCTAAATTTATCTTTTCAGCTGTAACACTGCACCTCTATTAAAAATATTTCTTTCTTTCTGATATCATATTTCAGGACATGACATCATGAAATTCTTTTTGACAGCATGGTTCAAACAGAGGTAAGTTTCTTTCAGAATTTCATTATATGGATCTTGTCAAGCTCGGTATTTTAACTTTGTTATGGGGGAAAAAATCACAGTGATTGGTTTTGTACCCCTTCAATACTTAAGGAATTAGTCAAAAGATGTTCTGTGAGCAACAGTGTCAGAAAGGCGTTACTACATCATGAGGTTTTAGTTTATGAAATTAAGAAAAAAATATAAATGCCATGAAATAAAAGAGAGGTCAAAAATGTCAAAAGTGGTTGTGGGAAAGATTGTCAGAAAGTACCAGATGTGGAGATTTTCTGAAGATACTATAGGCTTTTCAAAAACATTGGAATCTTAAGCAGAAATATAACTAAATGGTAAATGGATATTCAAGTAATACAAACCATGTGAAGGCCTTCTTTAGCAGAGATTATGTCTGCAGAATGACTACAGGAAAAAACCATTACAAAGAATAAACATAAGAAGCAAAAATGATTCCTTGGCCTTGTTGATACAACAAGAAATCTACACAGGAAGTATCTGTGTGAACATACTACACAGATATCTTACCCTTTGCCACTTATGACCTATTTTGAGTGGTGCACCCCTCTCTTGCTGATCAGGAAACCTATATGTGTAAACCGCATGACAGCCCGAAATCATGAATATGTACAATCTTGAAAATCTTGCTGAAATGGTGTGCTGTAATTCCCCCAGCAAGAAGTGCATATATGTATGAGTGTGACAAACGTAGGGATAAAACAATGTTCCTGTTTTTACTGCATATAACCCCACAGAAAAATTGGCATTCACTTCAAGAGAGAGGGAAAACAATGTGAAGGGTGGAACCGTGAAGGTTAGTGTTAAGGATGATTTACTTTCAATTTCAATTCAATTTATTTGGATAGCATGTTTAATAATGGACATTGTCTCAAAAATATAAAAACATGAAATAAAAATTAAAAAGTTTAAAATTAAATTAATAACAATTATGAGCAAGCCTGCGGCAATGGTTGTCAGGAGAAACTCCCTGAGATGATATGAGGAAGAAATCTTGAGAAGAACCAGGCTCAGAAGGGAACCCATCCTCATTTGGGTGACAGTAGAAGTTGCTTTCGGCTGCTCCCTGTTCGGGGTCGCCACAGCAACAACAACTTGGCACAGGTTTTACGCCGGATGCCCTTCCTGCCGCAACCCTCCCATTTTTTCCGGGCTTGGGACCGGCACTGCATCCAGTGGCTGGGGTTGAGGCATTGGCTGGAATCGAACCCGGGCCTTCCACATGATAGGCGAGCAACCTACCACTGAGCCACCAATGCCTTGTAAATGACAGTACTAAAAGGTCAGTGTAATTTCTAAGTTCATTATAGACTTAACACTAATTCCTTCCTACCAAAGTCTTCAAATGTTCACTGATAAAGACCCAAGCACAAAGCTAACTGCTGCAACAGCAATACAATTCTAAACACAACAGCAGACTGCGCAATATTCTAAGTAGTTCTATCCACATCAGTCCCATGGGTCATGGGCTGTCTATGCAGAGCCGTCACCAGCAGCAGTGTGCACCACCAAGCAACTAGACTCTAACTAGAAGAAGGACATCAGGATAGCTTGCGCAGGTCCAGAAAAAAAGAAGCACTGGGAACTCAGAACACTTGGAGCTCAGGAGTGGCATGTAGAAAGTAAGAGACACAGAGAGAGGGAGAGAGAGAGGAGAGAGAGAGAGGGAGAGAGAGAGGGGGAGAGAGAGAGAGAGAGAGGGAGAGAGAGAGGGGGAGAGAGAGAGGGGGAGAGAGAGAGGGAGAGAGAGAGAGAGAGAGAGAGGGGGAGAGAGGGGGAGAGAGAGAGAGAGAGAGAGAGAGAGGAGAGAGAGAGAGAGAGAGAGAGAGAGAGAGAGAGAGAGAGAGAGAGAGAGAGAGAGAGAGAGAGAGAGAGAGAGAGAGAGAGAGAGAGAAATATTATGTATTCTTGTAATTATGTGATGGTTAAAAACAATGTACATAATGCACATAATGCAGGCAGGGACTCCAGCAAGACTAGCTATGACAGCATAACTAAAAGGTAGAGCCAGAAGGATGATGTGGGTAGAAGCCTGGAAAACCTTGTGAAATTGTTTCACACACTCAAACAAATTTAAGAGGCATTTGTTCAACATCAAGGAAGAGTACGCTTACTGTCATGAGCTGAAGAGAATCGTGGGAACTGATGAGTGCTTAATACACATAGATTTTTCTAAAAATTATACATGTAGGTATGGTTCAGAGATATTGTCTGTACATTTTGGATCATTCCACTAGTGGGTAGTCCTGCATACTGGTGTCCTTTATGTTACACTGAGCCAACAGCCTGTGATTTACCACAATATCCCTTTCAAGTCATAAGAGTCTACCAGATATTTGGGCACATCTATATACTGTACTGTGCTGGATTTCATACAGTGTATCTGTTGTGCACTTTTTCAGTGATGGACCCAGTGATGGACCCTCTGTACCCAGTACAAGCAGAATGGGAATGTTTTTCCTTTTCATCACAGAGCTGGACAGAAGGGGTTTCAATGCATATTTTAAATAAGATGAGATAATGGTCTGGGATAGCTGTGGAAATGTGACTATATTTTGTATATTTAAGCTGAATGTTTATGTAAGGTCAAGTGTGTGATTATCATTATGAGTGATGATGACCCTAATACATTCTGATTAACCCCTACTGAATCTAGGATAGACACAACTGCTGTTTTCAGAGATCCTTGCAGATTATCAAAATGAATACTAAAGTCTCCAACTTTGTTTAAAGAAACAACTAGGTTTGAGATAAAATTCACAAATCTACAGAGAAATTCAGAATGGCCCTGGGTGTCTATAAATAATAAGTAATATTCAAGCATGTTGAATATTTGTCTAGGTTTTTTGTGTGATGCTTAGATTATCATCATAAATAACTGGGACACCTCTTCCATTCCCATTAGGCAAAGCTAACAATAAGTAGTATTATTATAAGCAGATATATGCGATCTAATGTTTAACGGTTCTGGCTTCACATCAAAAGGGCTGGCTGTGCATTTACTGGATCCAATTTTATGCTACTTACTAAAAAAAACTTTCTGAGTGTTTCTACATTTTTGTTTAGCTCAGTGAACAGACACAGTCTCAAATTCAAGTTCAGCCTCTGCCTGCCTGGGTGTGTGTGTGTGTGTGTGTGTGTGTGTGTGTGTGTGTGTGTGTGTGCGTGTGCGTGTGTGTGTGTGAGTGTGAGTGTGTGTGTGTGTGTATGTGTAACTGGTGAATACAGAAGTGACACATGTCATGGGACTCCAGCATTTCAGAATTTCCCAAACAGAGTCATTGGTGAATTGATTAAATGACTGCATTTTTTGACATTATAACACATTATAACACAAAATGTATGCATTTAATAAGTATAAATATATTTTCCAGTCTATTTGATAATATTCTTCATAAAAACACCATCTAATGCACTATTTAAACAACCAGTGCCTTGTTTAACCACAGTTGTGGGTGTTTCATGCAAACCTTAATGCATCAATTATATCCTGTTACCTCTCTTAAATGATCATTTAGGACAGGATGCTAAATTATAAACGTATTTATGCCATAATTTGAACTAACATTTAGCTTATTTTCTGGCACTAGTACATGTACTGTATATTGCATTATCAATATGTAGAGTTGTAAAGTTATTCATGACAATTTATGAACTTATAAAACAAAAAATTAGCTAAAGCATAATATTTCTGTCTTACAATCCCTACGACAAGAGCTTAGTAAAATAACTTTTAACTTTCACTTATAAAGCCAGAAACAAATGCTGTTATTTTTACATTTAAATACCCCATAAAGTTTCCCATTCGAGGAAAACTGAAACACTGGCTTAAACACGTCATGGAGAAAGCTGTGTAGAACTACATCTGCCCTCACAGGCTAAGCTTACATGGCAGCAAGCAGGCTGGAGCGTCCCTGCACACCATGGCAGTTTTGCTGGCCTACCAAGTCAACTTGCTGAGAGCTAAATTGCAGTGAAGGATTAAACCCAGAGACAGTAGCAGAGCTCTACCAGGTCACCGCCGCCAAGCAAATGGCCCGTGCCATCAGCCTTTCTATGGTTACCATGGTCATTACAGAGAGGCACCTGTGGCTCAATCTAATGGACATTAAAGAAAAAGAAAAAGGCTTTTCTTCTGGATTCCCCTATGTCTCTTTGGCAACGCAGTCAGTACTATTGTCAGCAGGTGCCAGGAGGCTAAATGCCAGTTAGTAGTGTTCAAAGAGTTAATCCCTCACCGCATTAAATAACCTGGCCTTCCACCAGTCATTCCTGGCCCCAGTCTAGCAGAGACAGGAGCAAAAGGCAAGTGTAGTGGCCCACATCCCCCCTTGTAAAGGCTGGGCAGTCAGCCAGCATGCTTGGGCCAGTCTTGTCAGGCAAGAGAATACCTGAGGTCATTCATCTCCACCAGACAAGCCAAAAAGGATAAATTGCCTCCTCTCTCGAGTCATTTGGCAGCGTAGCGACTAAATGGTTTCTAAATAGTGTCTAAGTGGTGTCTAAATGGGTTCTAAATACTGTAGAGTAAGAAGAGAAACATCAATGACTGGTTTATTTGGGCTCAGTCGAGAAAACTGTCAGTCAAGGTGTCATGTTTGGTCATAGATAGATAGATAGATACTTTATTAATCTTGATGGGAAACTTACAATATCATATCCGATACCTGGGGCTCAGACCAAACACCAAGCTTTCTCACTCTCAGATAACCACTTTTCTAGAGATAATATTGTATTGGACCATGATGCGAGCATGTTTGTCTGCTGCAGGTGTGAACTCAATTCTTTGTCAATGTGATCAACATCAGGCTCGGCCAACACCTCTTCGTCCCTTGGATGCAGAGGTTATTACATCTTATGGCAGCAGCAGCCAACATCATCCTCTTGGTTCTCCTGCTCATAAGACCATTTAGGTTTTTGGCTCAGATGCAATTGCATATGAAAATAAGTGTAATGTAATATCCAAACTCATAATATGTAGAATATTCCATATATAGAACATATAGCATATGCCCTGTGAAATTTGTATTTTTGGCATTTATGGCATTTGTAATTTTTGAGACATTTTCATAACGAGGAAATAATAGTACTACAAATAATAATACTCAATTAATAATACTCAACTTAGATCTGAAGCTAGAACTGAAGTTGGAACTGTAAATTTTAGATCTCTTAAATCTAAAATCTTATTGTTAATGAAACGGTAAAGAAGATCATGAAGATTATCTAGGCATCACACAGAAACCTAGAAAAACCTAAATTCAACAAGTTCTTTATTCTAACATAACGGTCTACAAAGTCGCTTCTGCTAATTATTATTTAAAGGCTGCCAGGGCCATATTCTGAATTCCACTGTGAATTTGTGGATTTCACACTGATAATTCAAGATAATACCAGCAAGATAAAATTTCTCCCTTAGCATGGGAAGCGTACCAAAAGATTTTAAACAAGCAGTTATCAAACCCCTAATTAAAGATACTAGAAAGGGTTGTAGCACTGTTCATACCTGCATAGAAATGTATTCATTAAATGTATATGTCAGGATTTAGGCCTCATCAGAGCAAAGAGACAGCACTGGTGGTAAATGACCTACTACTGGCCCCTGATCGGGGTTGTGTCCCCTTGTTGCTGTTGGCTGCACCATTAATCATGCTGCTCTCCTTGATAGGCTAGAAAATTTTGTTGAAAAAATTATTAGTAATGATCTAATGAAAGGATGAAAGGAACATTCAAATTGGGAAGTAGTAAAACAGAGTGAGAGCTCCTGCTTATAGAATGAGACTATTCGAATACAGCTAAGAGAATCCACTGCAGACTCATTGACACGGTGAGTCACAACACCAATGCATTAAAGCTCTTATGTTTTCTGCCAAATAATAGTGATGAGTCTTAAATCACCAGTTAAAAGAGAAAATATTTTTTAAAAAGATTTAGTAAGATAGATGGGTAAATTCTGAAACAGGTACAAAAACCTTGGAACTATAACTATTTTTATAGCACTGATAAGACCAATTAACGATAGAGGCAAAACGCTCCATTTTTCAATGGTAGAGTTAAGGTTCTTAATTGCAGCTATTAAAGCTTAAAATTAAGCTTAAATATGTCTTTTAGATCTACATGAATCGCTAATACCAAGTAAGTAAAATGATAATGAACAATTTTAAAAGGAAGGGACCTTAAAAAAATGTTGGATAATTACTACCAAGTGGAAAAAAAGATGCTTTTATTTCAATTAATTGAATACCTGGAAAAGGAACAGAAAGGTTTATCAAATCCATTTAAGGAATCAAAGAATCAACAGCATCTTTTAAGAATAAAACCATATCATCTACATAAAAAAAGAGTCTATTCTCTACTGACCCACTAGTAATGCCAAAAGTAGAATAGTTATGAATACTTATAGATTGTAAATTGTAAGTCACTCTAGATAAGGGCATCTGCCAAATGCCAGAAAAATAACATAAACATTATAGCCAGCAGTTCCAAAGCCAAATTAACAATAAGGACACAGGCAACATTCCTTGTCCCATAATAAAAAAGAACATTTATCCCAAAAGTCCGATTTATTGGACAGTACTGCAGATTTTGGTTTGCAATCTCAATGTATGTACAAAAACATTTACCAAATCCAATCTTATCTAGTACTGAGTATAGTTAATGCCACTCTATCTGATCAAAGGCCTTTTTGGTGTCCAGAAAGCTGTCTTACACTGTCGAAAGTCTACATTATACATGACATTTAAAAATCTACCCCAAAATGAAACTGGTCTGATCATGATGAATTACCAAAGTCATGCATTTGCTCAATTGAATGGCCAACACTTTGCCAACCATCTTCTGATCACAGTTAAGCAAGCTTAATGGTCTATTACTAGAAGGATCAGTGCCATCCCAATATTTTTTCAATAATAAACAAATGTTCACCTCATAGAGATACAGAAGAAGTCAATTATTTTCAAAAGAATGATTTATCATTCTCAGCAGTAGCGGCACAATAATATCTAAATGAGCTTTATAGAATTCTATACAGAGCCCATCAGAATTCAAGGCCTTATCATTTGGAAAGGACTTAATAGCCTCCAAAACTTCCTCCAGAATGAACTCTTTATCCAGTATCCTCTCTGGCAGCCTCACTAAGCTTTGCGTCAATCGTATTAAGAAAGTCATTATCTGAAATGGGCATGTTTGATTTTAAAGTAAAATGACATTTATAAAATTCCAAAAAAACGAGAATTGATTTCCTTTGTTTTAGTTAGCAGCATACGAGAGCCTGATTTGATTTGGAGCATAGCTCAATTTGCCTGTATGCCTCTTAATTGCTGTTCACTCAAAATATTATTATACTCATATTTCAGTTTTAATATTGCATTAAGATCTGACTGAGATTTAGTTAGCCTATAGGCCTGCTTCCTAATTGGAAGGCATCTACGTCCTGGACGATTCATAAGCAATTATATTACCCCGCAACACTGCCTTAAAGGTCTTCCATAGAATGGCGTCAGACTCGTCACCTTTATTATTGAATTTAAGAAACTGCATGATGTGAGAGGAAATGTATGTCTGAAATTATTCCCGCAATAGTAAACAAGGATTTAAATTTGAAGTACTGTCAAACTCTAGAAAAATACAGAAACAACTTGAAACAATTAAACTTAACAGTCATTTGACTGAAAAGTCATTTGACAGTTATAATAGAGTCTGCAAATTTTCGTGAAGCAAAGAGAGCAGGACAACCCCACTTCCCTCAAAACTTTCAACACTGATCTGAATGTGCGTCATTTAGAAGCCACCTCCACTGTAAAATGCAGGAAAATATGCGCCTTCTTCCCTATGTAGTACAGCGGAGCATATTTGCGACTCAGCTGGAGGATCAGGTCTTTGTCATGGTCATGATGCAACAATATTTGGATGCTGTCTCTCATTTTCTGTAGGCCTCGGTTGCAGCAACCTGTGTGCACGGTCCATTTTGATGGGTTTAGAAAACTTATTAATTTTCTTAAATTTCAAATGAAGCTGACGCGAACAGCCCTCCATATTGTTTACTTTAGTGCGAAGAACTTTTGTTTTTTGGAGTGCAGTTCCTCACAGATTCTCTCCACTTTGTTTTTGTTGTGAATCACAACTAAGTCCAGCTCCTCCACTTTTTTCTTAACACCCAACTGTTTGGACTGAACATTTGCCAGCATGGCATTCAACACATCAAGTCAATTGTCAATAGATAAATGTCCTCATTCAGATGATTACATTTCATATCATTATATCCCAACACCACCCCCACCCCTCTGGGAGGCCCGTAAGAACAGTACGGGTCAAACTGTCCTGGGTCATCAGAGGGGAATGGCGCACGCACGCCCAGAGAATCAACAGCCACTTCTAGGACAGCAGCAACACGCGGCGTATGTGGTAGGGCATTCAGGCAATCAGTAACAAGTAAAAACTACAGGACAACTTCACCTGTCTGTGACAGTGAGCCCTCCCTTCCAGAAGTGCTGAACATCTTCTACACTCTGTTTGAGGTGCAGAACAATGTGGAAATGAGGAAGACTCCTAAACAGCCACATGTTTTGTGAGAATAACTCATTCATTCATTCATTCATTCATTCATTCATTCATTGTCTATCACTTATCCGAACTATTCTCAGGTCACGGGGAGCCTGTGCCTATCTCAGGCGTCATTGGGCATCAAGGCAGGATACACCCTGGATAGAGTGCCAACCCATCGCAGGGCACACACACACACTCTCATTCACTCAGGCAATCACACACTACGGACAATTTAGAGATACCAACCAACCTACCACACATGTTTTTGGACTGGTGGAGGAAACTGGAGTACACGGAGGAAACCCCTGAGGCACGGGGAGAACATGCAAACTCCATACACACATGGCGGAGCGGGAATCAAATCCCCAAACCTGGAAGTGTGAGGCAAACGTGCTAACCACTAAGCCACTAAGCCACTGTGCCCCCCTGCAAGAATAACTGATGTGAGAAAAACACTCCATAGAGTTAAACGATGAAAGGCTGCTGGACCAGACAACATTCCTGGAAGAGTGCTCAGGGAATGTACAAGCTAACAGATGTCTTCATTGACATCTTGAACATTCAAGAGGCTTGTCATAAGACACTTCAAGACTCCACTGCAACCCTCACTGGACCCCTTGCAGTTAGTGTATCATCCAACCACTCCACGGACAATGCCATTGCCACCACACTCCACCTGACCCCCACACCTGGACAAAAATTACTCATAGATATGTATACGTATACAGATGGCATGACCAGGGTGGTTCTCAGCAACAAGAACAATGAGTCACAAAATAGAGATGTGACCAACACAGACAGTTGTTGACAAATTCTCCATGCTCCAAAAGCACTAAATTCCTTGGTGTCCTGCTGGCAGAGAACCTTACCTGGTCACTCAACGTGAGGTTCATCAGCAAGAAAGCCCAGCAGAGTCTCTAATTTCTATGAAGGCTGAGAAAAACCCATCTCCCATTTCCCAGCCTAACTACATACTACAGAGGGACTATCAGTAGCATTCTAAACAGCTACATCAGTTCCCGGTTGGGAATTGCACTGTCTCAGACTACAAGACCCTGCAGTGAATAGCAAGGACAGCTGAGAAAATCATCAGAGTCTCTCTTCCCTCCATTATGGACATTTACTACACATGCTGCATCCACAAAGCCAACAGCATTGTGGATGTCCCCACATACCCCTCACACACACACTCCTCACCCTCCTGCTATCTGGAAGAAGGTACCGAAGAATTTTGGTTATCACAACATAGATACACACATACAAACACACTCATATTCAACTATACATCTCTGCACTCAGTCTGCAATTTTTGCACATCACACTTTTATAATTCCTGCTATAAGCTTTTTTGCACATCACATTCAAATGCTGCTCTAATGCTGCTGCAAACTGCTGCTGTCACAATTCAATTCAATTCATTTGTATAGCACTTTTAACACTGGACATTGTCTCAAAGCAGCTTTACAGAAGTATAGAAACAGAAAAAAATTATAAAGTTTAAAGTTGTTACTATTTATCCCTAACATTTATCCCTACACACTTCTACATATGTTTTACAATACAAAGCATCCTTACTAAGCACACTTACAAAGTTTCAGTAAAATCAAAAAATGATTCAAGCCCCTCTTAGATATGATACATTTAAATATAGTTTGCTTTGCTTAAATATATACATTTTAAAAATATACATGTATATTTAATAGCTGTAACACAAAAAGTATTAATAGTTTCACCTATGAGATTCATTAACGTAAAGTAAATTAGTACGTTTAGAGAAGCGCCCACTGAGCATGTGCGAAACACCTGCTCTCCGAGTCTTTGCTTCTACCATTTTGAAAATGGCATTTTCTACTTCGGGCTGCAACACCTGTGGGGAGGTCAACACACCCAAAAAAACCTGTGGGGAGGACGATGCACTTACTTTACTGACTTCAAGTGGACATTCATTCCTGGGAAAGTATTTTTGGCATTTGTGTTTGTGTATTTACTTTGCTATTTACCAAAATATGTGTAACAGCCGTGATGACGTTAAGTAAGGTGACTTTGCTTCGTTATAACGTGACTAAAGCTGGATTTGGTGGGGTTTTTTGCTAGCAAGGTTATGTTAGCCTCTCCTCCTGTTGTGCTTTAAGTAACTCAGGCAGGCCAGAGGACCGATTGTTGCAGGAGTGGGGGTGAACGGTAGTTTAGGGTATGCTTTGGTATCAACTTTAACAGTTAGCGTAACACCTCTAAAACGAAAATCTAGGTAAAGTTACTTTTTGAGACTATCCGGAGAAAAGAGAGAATGTACACAAATCTAGTATATTGTACTTTGTCCCATGCATGCGGCTTACTAACAGCAGCACCACCACTGCACTTTTCCCTCTGCTCTCATGTGCAGGCAGGAGAGACATAGTCTCTTTATGATACTGTGGCTTTGGGGACACTTTCTCCTCTGTTGCTCTGAAGTTGTCCAGAGAGGCAAGGGTAGATACTGCTCACTGTGCTCAAGATTAAGCAGTCATATATGTATTTCTTTGTATAATAAATGATTCTGTGGCTTAACAAACATTTGTGTTAAACTCAATGGATGAAATAATTTTACTATTACATACTGTTTTATTATTTTAAATGTTTTCTTTAAATAAAATTGTCAGAGTTGAATTAATTTTTTACACGCTTTTGTTTTATTATATGTACTTTCAGTGCTGCTGTAAAATCATTGCTAATCTATTCAAAATGTTCTTTTATCCTTTACAATGCCGATTGATCAAATGCAAAGTTGTCATTGTCACCTTTTCAGGATTCCAGCACTTGAACTTGCACCTCTAATGTATTTATTTCATCTTTTGCAGTTTGATCTGCATTACAAAGCTTCTTGGGGCAGCCTTCTACTGATGGTGAGTAATTGGTATAAGCTGATCTGTATAATGGTCATTTGGTTGGTGTGATATATGCTTTTTGTCTTTGTTCTCCTTTTCAGGATAATGCATGTGGCAGTGCAAAGAATGTAGTTTGGAACTAGCTAGCAGGTATTTATTGCACTTTAGCAACTTCACATTCTTAGTGTATAGTTTGTGGTGTTCAGCATTCTCCTTAATGCAAGTGTTGTGTGTATGCATTGTTGTTCAGTCCTCCGCACACTGAGGATGCAGAGAGGGACATCACAAACACAGTCATGGGGATTTACATGATCCGAAGTGATGGTGCTGAGGAGCCAGAGGATATGGGAATTCTGATCGAAGGCGTTAAAGTCTTGAGCAACATAGGCAGGTTCATCATGCTATTTGGGCTCATTTATGCCCTGGATTTAAGCTTTCCAGAAAACCTCAAGTACATCTTCAAGTTTTTGAACTTTTTTTTGTGTAACAAGTCAAATTTTACAGTTTGTTACATTTAAATGAATATGGGTATCCATATTAGTTATCAGATGTGTTCTTTTTTTTTTTTTTTTTTTTTTTCTTCTTTTCTGTAGCCCAAAAGTGGTTGATGCCGCCAGTTTCTGTTAGCCCCTAGGATAATACACCAAAAGCAGTTTTTCAGTGTATGAGTAACTGCAAAATTGTCCTTGTTTGAACTGTTTGTACTATGGGGAAGAAAACAATGCTATACCTCTCAACTAAGTAAAGTAGAGCGAATTTTGCTTTTGCCATATTCGTTATACATGACATACATGGAAGAGTTTGGGCTTCAGTGTAATATTTTTTCTTTTTTTTCTTTTTTTTTCAGGGTTAGTAAAATATTGCTCTTTTTCATTTGCACTTGATATCTGTGTGCTAACATAAGATAATAGAAACGTAAATTCCCACAAACGTTTCCTACAACCTTGATCAGCTTTTATTACATATACAGTTACTGTATATTTTGAATAATGAATGTGTTTTATAATTTATGTTTAAATTGTTCTTCAGTTAGTATTAAGAAACAATTTAATAGAAGTTGTTTTGCATCATTGATGTTTGTTATATCAAAACCACACATTGGCATCCGCTGTTTGTAAAGCAGTGCAAAGCTCTCCATTTTAATAGAGCCTTTGTTTTTTGTGGCTCAGGGATTTGGAATAGCTGGGGATTCATTTTTCACCAGTTAGGACTTTTACAGAAGTACTATTTCAGGGCACTGCTCTTAAGTCCTTTTAAAAAAGTTAACCTTGCAGTCTCATTTCAAGTCTAAAAGTTAATATATTGGTGTGAGTATTGAAGTATTGATGATGCTGAATTGAGTGTTACTGTTATCAGCCTTGTCCGTGATTTCCAGGTTGATGTGTTCTAACATTTAAAACTTGTAAGCTGCACTGTATAGTGTATAATCCTTTAAGGTTCCAAATGGATCCAAATGGGTTTTGTCTCATATGTCTTAATTGGAGATAAAATGGAAAAAAAAATTCATAACTTAATACTAAATAACTTCATTTCCTATTAATTGTATTAGTTTGAGTTGGACAAACGTAAGTCATTTTCACTTATTAATTGTAATTATTTTATTGTAGCTGCATTTGATAAAATTAGATGGACTAACTCAATTAAATTATAGTGCATGGATATACTTAATTTGAGTTGGAGGTGTGTGTGTGTGTGTGTGTGTGTGTGTGTGTGTATATATAACACACACAGTGGTGTGAAAAAGTGTTGGCCCCCTTCCTGATTTCTTATTTTTTTGCATATTTGTCACACTTTAATATTTCAATCTAGCCATGGGGGTCACAATCCAGTGACTTCTGTGCCGGTCCCAAGCCTGGATAAATAGAGAGGGTTGCGTCAGGAAGGGCATCCGGCGTAAAACATTGCCAAATTTAACCATGCGAATCATCAGTACTCTGAATTTCATACCGGATCGGTCGAGGCCCGGGTTCACAACGACCGCCATCGGCGCCGTTGACCTACAGGGCGCCGGTGGAAATTGGGCTACTGTTGGTCGAAGAAGTAAAGGAGGGAGGAGAGTGCACAGACAGAGAGAGAAGAGGAAAGGTAAGAGTGTAGGACTGAGAATAGGAACTCTGAATGTTGGTACTATGACAGGGAAAGGTAGGATATAGAAGGTGGATATACTGTGTGTACAGGAGACCAGGTGGAAGGGTAGCAAGGCTTGTAGTATAGGAGCAGGATTCAAGCTGTTTTATTATGGTGTGGATAGTAAGAGAAATGGGGTAGGTGTGGTCCTGAAGGAGGAGTTTGTGAGGAATGTTCTGGAGGTGAAGAGAGTGTCAGACAGGGTGATGAGTCTGAAGTTAGAGATTGAAGGGGTGATGTTGAATGTTGTTAGTGGTTATGCCCCACAGGTAGGTTGTGAGTTAGAGGAGAAAGAGAGATTGTGGAGTGAATTAGATGAGGTGATGGAGAGTATTCCCACGGGTGAGAGAGTGGTGATAGGAGCGGATTTTAATGGACATGTTGGTGAGGAGAACACAGGTGATGAGGAGGTGATGGGCAAGTTTGGAGTTAAGGAAAGGAACTTAGAAAGACAGATTTTCTAAGAGGATGGACATGGCTGTGGTTAACACTTATTTTCAGAAGAGGGAGGAGCATAGAGTGACTTACAAGAGTGGAGGTAGGAGAACACAGGTAGACTACATCCTATGTAGAAGAGGCAATCTGAAAGAGATTAGTGACTGTAAAGTGGTAGTGGGAGAGACTGTAGCCAGACAGCATAGGATGGTGGTGTGTAGGATGACTTTCATGGTCTGTAAGATGAAGAGGTCAAAGATAGAGATAGAGAAGAAAACCAAGTGGTGGAAGCTGAAAAAGGAGGAATGTTGTGAGGAATTTAGACAGAAGTTGAGGCAGGCTCTGGGTGGTCAGGCAGTGCTGCCAGATGACTGGGAATCTACAGCAGAAGTAATCAGGGAGACAGGGAGAAAGGTGCTAGGTGTGTCATCTGGAAGGAGGAAAGAACATAAGGAGACTTGGTGGTGGAATGAGGAAGTTCAGGATCGTATCCAGAGGAAGAGGTTAGCCAAGAAGAAGTGGGACATGGACAGGACTGAAGAAAATAGACAGGAGTACAAGGAGTTACAGCGGAGAGTGAAGAGGGAGGTGCCTAAGGCCAAGCAGAAGGCATATGACGAGTTGTACACTAGGTTAGACACTAGAGAAGGATAGAAGGACTTGTACAGGTTAGCTAGGCAGAGGGATCGAGATGGGAAAGATGTGCAGCAAGTTAGAGTTATTAAGGATAGAGATGGAAGGGTGCTCACAAGTGAGGAGGGTGTACAGAGGAGATGGAAGGAGTACTTTGAGGAGCTGATGAATGAGGAAAATGAGAGGGAAAAAAGAGTAGAAGGGGTGAACTCTGTGGAACAGAAAGTAGATAAGATTAGAAAGGATGAAGTCAGGAAGGCTTTGAAGAGGATGAAAAGTGGAAAGGCAGTTGGTCCTGACGACATCCTGGTGGAGGTCTAGAAGTGCCTAGAAGAGGCAGCAGTGGAATTTTTAACTAGTTTGTTCAACAGGGTTTTAGAGAGTGAGAGGATGCCTGAGGAATGGAGAAGAAGTGTGTTAGTTCTTAAAGTATCTTTAAGAATAAGGGTGACGTGAATTAAGCTATGGGAAAGAGTAGTGGAAGCTAGGTTAAGGAAGGTAGTGGAAATTTCTGAGCAGCAGTATGGCTTCATGCCCAGAAAGAGCACAACAGATGCAATTTTTGCTCTGAGAATTTTGATGGAGAAGTATAGGGATGGTCAGGCGGGAGTTGCACTGTGTGTTTGTAGACTTGGAGAAGGTGTATGACAGGGTGCCAAGAGAAGAGATGTGGTACTGTATGAGGAAGTCAGGAGTAGCAGAAAAGTATGTCAGAGTGGTGCAGGACATGTATGAGAGGAGCAGGACAGTGGTGAGGTGTGCTGTGAGTCAGACAGAGGAGTTCAAAGTGGAGGTGGGACTGCATCAGGGATCAGCTCTGAGCCCCTTCCTGTTTGCTGTAGTGATGGACCAGTTGTCAGAGGAGGTCAGACAGGAGTCTCCTTGGACAATGATGTTTGCAGATGACATTTTGATCTGTAGTGAGAGCAGGGAGCAGGTGGAGGAAAACCTGGAGCGGTGGAGGTTTGCACTGGAGAGAAGAGGAATGAAAGTCAGTCATAGTAAGACTGAGTACATGTGTGTGAATGAAAGGGAGGGAAGTGGAACAGTAAGGTTACAGGGTGAAGAGGTGAAGAAGGTACAGGAGTTTAAGTGCTTGGGGTCAACAGTCCAGAGTAATGGAGAGTGTGGGAAAGAGGTAAATAAGTGAGTGCAGGCAGGTTGGAATGGGTGGAGAAAGGTGTCGGGAGTTCTGTGTGATAGGAAAATATCAGCGAGAATCAAGGGGAAGGTGTACAGGACAGTGGTGAGACCGGCCATGCTGTATGGTTTAGAGACAGTGTCACTGAGGAAGAGACAGGAGTCAGAGCTAGAGGTAGCAGAGCTGAAGATGTTGAGGTTCTCTTTGGGAGTGACAAGATTGGACAGGAACGAGTACATCAGAGGGACAGCTCAGGTTGGATGTTTGGGAGACAAAGTTAGGGAGGCCAGATTAAGATGGTTTGGACACGTTCAGAGGAGGGAGAGTGAGTATATTGGTAGGAAAATGTTGGACATGGAGCTGCCAGGCAGGAGGCAAAGAGGAAGGCCAAAGAGGAGGTAAATGGATGGAATTAATGAGGATATGAAGCTAGTGGGTGCAAGTGTTGAGGATGCAGAAGATAGGGACAGGTGGAGAGAGATGATTCGCTGTGGCGACCCGTGAAGGGAAAAGCCGAAAGAAGAAGAAGAAGAAAAAGGGTCACACTAATGTTTCAGATAATCAAACACATTTAAATATTAGTCAAAGATAACAAGTAAATACATCATGCAGTTTTTATATGAAGGTTTTTATTATTAAGGGAAAACAAAATCCAAAACTACATGGCCGTGTGTGAAAAAGTGTTTGCCCCCGAAGCCTAATAACTGGTTGGGCCACCCTTAGCAGCTTACTCGATAACTTGCAATGAGTCTGTTACAGCACTATGGAGGAATTTTGGCCCACTCATCTTTGCAGAATTGTTGTAATTCAGCCACATTGGAGGGTTTTCGAGCATGAACCACCTTTTTAAAATCATGCCACAGCATCTCAATCGGATTGAGGTCAGGACTTTGACTAGGTCACTCCAAAGTCTTCATTTTGTTTTTCTTCAGGCATTCAGAGGTGGATTTGCTGGTGTGTTTTGGATCATTGTCCTGCTGCAGAACCCAAGTTCGCTTCAGCTTGAGGTCACAAACAGATGGCCGGACATTCTCCTTCAGGATATTTTGGTAGACAGCAGAATTCATGGTTCCATTTATCACAGTAAGTCTTCCAGGTCCTGAAGCAGCAAAACAGCCCCAGACCATCACACTACCACCACCATATTTTACTGTTGGTATGATGTTCTTTTTCTGAAATGCAGTGTTACTTTTATGCCAGACGTAATGGGACACGGACCTTCCAAAAAGTTCAATTTATGTCTTGTCAGTCCACAGAGTATTTTCCCAAAAGTCTTGGGGATCATCAAGATGTTTTCTGGCAAAACTGAGATGAGCCTTTATGTTCTTTTTGCTCAGCAGCGGTTTTCGTCTTGGAACTCTACCATGGAAACCATTTTTGCCCAGTCTCTTTCTTATGGTGGAGTCATGAACACTCACCTTAACTGAGGCAAGTGAGGCCTGCAGTTCTTTGGATGTTGTTGTGGGGTCTTTTGTGACCTCCTGGATGAGTTGTCGCTGCGCACTTGGGGTAATTTTGATCGGCTGGCCACTCCTGGGAAGGTTCGCCACTGTTCCATGTTTTCGCCATTTGTAGATAATGGCTCTCACTGTGGTTCGCAGCAGTCCCAAATCTTTAGAAATGGCTTTATAACCTTTTTCAGACTGATAGATCTCAATTACTCTTTCTGATTTGTTTTTGAATTTCTTTGGATCTCAGCATGATGTCTAGCTTTTGAGGATCTTTTGGTCTACTTCACTTTGTCAGGCAGGTCCTATTTAAGTGAGTTCTTGATTGCAAACAGGTGTGGCAGTAATCAGGCCTGGGTGTGGCTAGAGAAATTGAACTCAGGTGTGATAAACCACAGTTAAGTTATGTTTTAACAGAGGGGGCAAACACTTTTTCACAAAGGGCCGTGTAGTTTTGGATTTTGTTTTCCCTTAATAATAAAAACCTTCATTTAAAAGCTGAATGATGTTATCTTTGACTAATATTTAAATGTGTTTAATTATCTGAAACATTAAAGTGTGACAAACATGCAAAAAAATAAGAAATCTGGAAGGGGGCCAACACTTTCACACCACTGTATGTACTTTTTTTTGTTATGGAATAAAGTCTTAGTATAGTATAGGATATAGTCCTAGCTACGCACACGCGTCATATACAAAGCATTTCACATTTTTATTCATTCTTATTTATCCAATATAATTTATTATTCACATTTTGTTATATCTATTTCCACATTTCATTTATACCGTTTTAATATGCATTTACACCGTTCTCAAGGCTCCTCCCTCCTGCGTGTAATGCGTTGTTGGCAATATTACCCGTTAGAGTGTACATCGTTCTGCACTTCGAAATTCTGCCGGAAGTAGATCATCCAGGAATTTTTGGAATGCTCTTTTCAGCACATTACAATTTGGGGCTTACTAATTCTATTTTCGAATACTATTTAGGGCGGATAGTATGAGAATTTGGATGCAGCATGTTAACTAACATCATTACCAATGTGTTGGTGGTGTATATGCAAAACTATGGCAACTAGGCAAACAAATACATAAAAAAAAAACATTTGCCTTACCGTGGTTTGTTTTCGGTAAACAAAGCAAACAAAGCAAACATTTAAAACGAAAAGAATCTTTACTCTTTTCTAAAAACTGGAACATACTGTCTAAGTAGATGTATAGATACGCATGGACACTCGCACTGCGCCGATGATCTGTCTTCGTCCATTTTGATCAGAGTTCAAAAAATGACAGAAAACCACTGATTAACATAACTACTTCCTACTCAATGACCTTGACAGAAATGTAGTGGAGTAAAAAGTACAATGTTTTTGTCTTTCAAATGTAGTGAAGTTAAAGTAACAAGTTACCAGAAAAAATAATACTCAAGTAAAGTACAGATACTCAAAAAGTGTACTTAAGTACTGTCCACCTGTTTTGCACTGTAGTACCTGATTGGAATTTTACTTTTTTTATAATCTGCCATGCCATCGTTGATCAAAGGTGCAGGCTATTTGTTGGTACCTCAGGTAATAAAGGCTACAGCAGGGAGCAGAACTTTTTCTTACAAAGCCCTGTATTTGTGCTTATAAGTTGCTCAAAAGCTCCCGGTTACACCATTGCACAATATACAGTTATATAAAGGAAATTCTATGATCACTGTCTACGGTGTCACCTAGATGAGGATGTGTACCCTTCTCAAGTTTTCTACCTCTCAGGGAGATTTTGCTTGCCACCTTTGCCTCTGGCTTGCTCATTAGGGATAAATATAACCACAAAATGAGAGTCTGTTTTGCAAAGAAAGTGCAGCCAAAATTGGTTACTGAGTCATAGTGTGGCTCTCAGGTGACTACTTGAATATACTGAATGGTTCTTCCATCAGTGATTTATTTCCCCTGATGCATGGGCATATTCCAAGAGGAAAATACCGATACTCAATACTCAAATTATGAGTGGCTCAGGGAGCATGAGACATAATTTTCACACATGGATTGGCCATGCCACCACAGAGTCCAGACCTTAACCTCATTGAGAATCTTTGGAATGTGCTGTTGAAGACTGTAAGCAGTGGTCTGACTCTCCCATTACCAATACAAGATCTTGGTGAGAAATTAATGCAACTCTTGACTGAAAAAAATGTTGTGACATTGCATAAGCTTATCAAAATGATGTCACAGCAAATATGTGCTGTAATGAATGAGCACTGTAATAAAAGCAAGTGGCGGTCAAACAAGTGTGTGTCTTTTGGTTGATATATAGTATGTCTATTCTATATCAAGTACTCATCAGGACACTCCAGCCAAAATTATAAAATCAAATAAAATTTCTAACCCTGTCCCTTACCCATCTTTACCTGGTCAAATTAATAACAGTTGCCAAAATAGCCAGTGGATGCAGTACAATAGCCATTTAGTCTGTGGATAGATTTGCGCACTCAACTGAGGGGATCATGTTTTAAATTAGTAGTAGCAAGCTACGGTAAGGAGGCAATTAGAGAAATGCCTGTGAGTCAAACTGATAAATTCTCCAGCTCTTTTTGTCCCAGGCATGTGTACCTACCTCAAATATCACACTCATTAAAACATTTAGGGCTGCATTTCCAGAAATTAAGTTGGAGATTTGGTGAGGATTAATGGTGGCCTCAATGCTGAGAAATACAGGCAGATATTTATCCATTATACAACTTTTTTCAGCATAGCGAAGAACAAGGAGTTCTGGAAGTGATGGTTTGGTCCCCACAGAGGCCTGATCTCAACATTTCCGAGTCTGTTTGGAATTACAGGAAGAGACAGAAGGATTTGAAAGAGTCTACAGCCAAAGAAGATTTGTAGTTAGATCTCCAAGATGTTTACTTGCCTGCTGAGTTCCTTATGTGCAAGTGTACCTATTATATGAGGAGACAGAACAAAATGATGTCACTGCATTCTGAAAGTTCAAACCATGGTTTACCAGTCTGATCATATGCATGTGAGGTGAAGGTGTATGTAAAGAGTGCATGCACAGAAGTAAACCAGCCATGATAAACATATTAAATTAGATTTAATTCAATTACATT
Source organism: Hemibagrus guttatus (assembly GCA_033459395.1). NCBI lineage: Eukaryota > Metazoa > Chordata > Actinopteri > Siluriformes > Bagridae > Hemibagrus > Hemibagrus guttatus. The sequence goes on along the minus strand of JAUCMX010000026.1, from coordinate 4,890,905 downwards.
TTCAATTTAATTTCAATTCAGTTTTTCACATGGACTGCATATTTTCCAATGTTTCCAAGACTATTCAATGTCTGCAAGACTGACTATCCCTCAAAAAATTATATATATAGACTAGATTAAATACTTCTCATAAATGGTGGTGTGACAGTAGGGGTTTAGTCAAGCACTGATTTGGAAATGGAGGACAGAGCCGGGGAGAATGAGTGCACTGGTGGATAATTGCACTAAGAAGTGTTTTGTGTTGTAGTGAGGAGTGAGGGAGGAAATCAAAAGAGGAAGTAAGACAGACATGAGTGAGGGTAATGTTAAACTAAAACTGTTTGTTTATGTTGGTAGCTGTCTCAGAGTGAGACTTTGAAGTAGAAAGCACTGAAAACAGTCTGATCATCAGGAAAAGATGTCTTTTTTGCTATGGATGGGTTTTGTGCCTACAGTATAGAATATGTGCAGTGCTGGCTGCAGAGATAAGCTTGGGCCGTCAATGGTAGCTCTGCATCAAAAAATTGGGAGAATTTGGAGAAACATGAGAATTTACTACAGACTATCACTTCAAAGAGATAATGTGATTTTATTGTTACCCACATCAATATTGACACAAATTGTCAAGGGTCTTTTAAGGTCACACAGTGAGTCAGGGATGCTGACTATGAGGTACGCAATCATTTATGGAGAGAGGTGGTCACTGTTGCTTTGGCAAAGAAAGAAAGCTGACTTTTCCACTCTGCTTGGATTAAATAAGCATATTGGATTAAACCAATTTTTCACCCTTTTTGGTCCATCTGATATATCAGTCTTCAAAACAAAATAAGAAGAGTCAGGATAATGTAGGACTGGTCCACAGGTGGTGGGCCTGCATTTTACCTCTGTTAAAATACTTTTGGAACAACTCGGCCCACTGAACCATGATTGGCACCCTATTTTTAGTAAATGCTGTTTAACTGTCTTTTGAGATCCTTGAGATGGAAAAAAAAGTGTGCAAGGTGCAGGTATGTTGTCAAGGCTTGCACTTGGCACTTGTAGTTTACCCAAGTCCTAAGAGCAAAAAGGCGGTCAGTCAGTTTAATTGGGCTGGCTAGTAATGTAGGTTTGTACATAATTATTTAGATGTCACCAGCTGATTGATCTCACTAAAATGGAGGTGCCAGATCTGGATAAGTGGTTGGAGATGTGAATAGACTTTTTATTCAGTTAAAAGGTACAATTGTGGTCCACTCTTACATTCTTCTTTTGTTTTGCAGACTGATGCATCAGACAAGAGGCAGGGGGCTGTGTATTCCAGTTCGTGGAGGGGAAGGATTGCTCAGTACTGTACATCAGCAGAAAGTGTGTGCTCTCAGTGTTTGAAAGCAAGTACAGCACAACTGATAAACAGTGTCTGCTCATCAGTTGTACTCTTTGATATCAACTGTTGTGATACATTGTGTTTGAGGTCATCCACAGAACTCCACAAATGACTCTGGCACACTTCCTCTCCCTTTGGGAAGTGGGGGTGGTGGAGTCAGCTGCAAGCTGGACAACTCCCCGTTTTATGAATGGAGGGTGGAGTCTGCATGTGTGAGTGTGTTTGTGTGTGTGTGTTTGTGTTTTATTTTGGTGTGATTCATAATGACACCTCAAAATAGAAAGTATGCTGATCAACAGGAACAGCCCTTTTTATTTGTTCCAAACCTGCATTCTTACACAAACCCAAGACAGTGACAGACGTGATTAAATTTCTATGTTAATTAAATGAACTTCAGAATTATAACTTGTTGTCTTGTACCCTCAATGCCAGTTAAATAAGTGTGTTTCTATTACATTTTCTTTTAGTTCTCTTTTGCGGTAAACAATAAAGATGACTATAATCTGTATAATCTCCCAATTTATACAAATTATTTATCATTGGTCACTACTAATCTAGTACATCTACAGCCACCCATTTAAGGAGAAGTCTGCTCTAAGATTTTCTAACTCCACCTTGGCCAAAGGTTGCAGAGGGGAGCGGCATACACCACCCTGGTACCCAAACCAGTCCATTGCTTGCTTTAGAGCAGGTATGCCAAACTTCCGTGTGACCTATCAAAATGCAGACAAGAGTGTAGACAAAATATTTCATTAGGCACTTTCATTTTAAAAGTATATTAAAATCAGTATTATAAGTAAATTATGAGGTAATTAAATGTTGTGCTTATTATAATGACCTAATTAGCATGTAAATATGACCACGATGCAATTCTTATTTTAAATTAGTGATTGTAAATAGTTTTTTCTGTTTTGTCATTGAATACATTGTTGAATTCTAACTCTACTAATTTAGGAGATAATACGTCCTAAATTAGTACAAATACAGATTTTTATATGGACAGATATGGACAGTGGGTGGATTATTTAAAGGAAAAAAAAGCACTAGCGCAAAAGCTTCACAATAAGTAATATAAGTAACAACAATAATAATACATAAAGGTTGCAAGAGAATAAATTTTTAAAAGTCATAAAAAATTGGAAACTTAACAAAATTATTTAGGCACAGAAAAACTTTTCCTCATTCTTTGGAGAAACAACTTAGAAATGGTGTGCATCTCTGCAATACATGCAATACTTAGATTATGTATTACTTGTAAACCAATGGCAAGAAAAAGTATGTGAATCCTTTGGAATTTACTGCATTTATGTATACATTTGTCTTAAAATCTGGTTTGATCTCATCTGTATTAGTCATCAAAAAACTAATAACTAGTAATACACAAATTAATAAATTATTATTATTTGAAACCTTAGGCCAATGACTTTAACAAAAGCTAATTAGAGTTGGAAATGGGCAAATCTGGCATCCAATTAATGAGATTGGAGGTGTGGGTTAGGGTTACCTTGACTTATGAAAAGCACTAAAACATTTTGTGTTTGCAAGAAGCATCTGCTATTGAGAATCATTCATTCATTCATTCATTTATTGTCTACCGCTTATCCGATCTACTCTCGGGTCACGGGGAGCCTGTGCCTATCTCAGGCATCATTGGGCATCAAGGCAGGATACACCCTGGACAGAGTGCCAACCCATTGCAGGGCACACACACACTATGGACAATTTAGAGATGCCAATCAACCTACAATGCATGTCTTTGGACTGGGGGAGGAAACCCCCGAGGCACAGGGAGAACATTCAAACTCCACACACACGGCGGAGGCAGGAATCAAACCCCCAACCCTGGAGGTGTGAGGCAAACGTGCTAACCACCAAGCCACCGTGCCCCCCGATTGCAAATCATGCCACACAAAAAAGAGCTTTCAAAAGAAAGGCAAGGCTTACAACTATTCTTTGAAATTAGTTCAAAGATTTACAAAGATACAGATGTTTATAAATAGAGATGATTTAGTACTGATTTATCACTCACTATGGAGAATATGGCTAGGAGTGGCCATCCAGGTAAAAGGAGGTAAAAAAAGAGCAGCTAAAGACTTGACTGATAATCATATCTGTTCATGAGTCTACTAAATGGAAAATATTATACAAACATATACAAAGAAACAAAGAAACCTACTTTCCAAAAAAAAAAAAAAAAACATTTCTGTGCACCTAAAGTTTTTTTGGACATATTTTTTGTTTGTTTGGGAAGAACATGCAGCACTATTCTTGGCATAAAGAAGACACTGCATACCAACATGAAAACATCTCAACCATTAAGTACAGTGAAATGAGCATCAAGATTTGGGACTGCTTTGCTGCTTCAGGGCCTAAAGCACTTGACATCACTGAGGGAAAAATTTAATTCCAAATTTTTTCAAAATATCCTACAAGGTAATATTAGGGAGGATTTGTGATAGCTGAAGCTCAGTAAAAGTTGGATAATGTAACAGGCAATTATCCTAAACATGGAAGAAAATTCACTACAGAATGGCTTCAAAAAAAGAAAATACACCTTTTGGAGTGACCCAGTCTGATATCAGACCGTAACCCCATAAATATACTTTGGAATGACTTCAAGAGATCTATTCACACCAGACAGACTAAGCTTATGTCTGAGCTAAAGCAGTACTGCAAGAAAGAGAGTCATGAACGTCATGCATATCTAATCTTCAGCTACAGGAAACTTGATTGAGGTTACTGCTGCCAGAAAGTATCAACTGCCTAATAAATACAAGTGTTCTTTTACTTATTCCACAGCACTGTGAATGTTTAATGGGATGTGCTCAATAAAGACATGAAAGATAATTACTTGTATGTTGTTGACTTATGCACATTTTGTTTGTCTACAGCTGTGATTTTGATGGAGATGAGATGAAAATTTCAAACTATTTAATTCCACTTTTTCTTGCCACTGTATGTTGCCTGTTATTATACTGACAACCCATGTGTAGACAGAATCAGAAACACTTCAATAAGCCAAAAACTGCCAAGCAATGTGGAGGCACTCTTCCCTGTTATCTCCGGCATCTGGATCCTAAAAGAGATCCTGACTGATCAATGCATTATGCCACAAACACTATGTGAACTCTGAGAATTACTGGGGGTTTAAATCAATTTGCAGAGGATGCATCATCCGCAAACGGATGGCCTTGTGAGCTGGTTTAACCAAAAGCTTAATAACAAAATTTTCAAGTGCGTAATAATGATTGGAACTAAGACAAGTGGCCTTAAGCCCTATTTATTGCAGTATGAGAGGTCTTGCAATCCTCCTTTGTGTCGTATATATGCCTCCTGTATGTCATCCAGGAAAATTGGAAGGAGGGACCTCCTAACAGTAAAAATGAAATTCATTAAGTGTGTTAATTGTAATTGTAAATTGTATTAATGATTAATGATAATGATGACGGAGAGATGACAAACACACAAAGCTGTGTGTGTGTGTGTGTGTGTGTGTGTGTGTGTTCAGTTGTTTAAGCCTGCCTCCTGTTTCTTCTGTCCCAATCCCTCAGTACCCACTACAAATACATATTTCTTTTACTGGAAAATGAGTAGCACACTCTTCAATTTGAGATTGAAAATGTATTTTTAACTACTAAAGGTTGCACGAGACAACAGTACCTATGGTAGATTTCGGGAACTGTTGAAATTTGAATTTTTTTAGAAAACACGTTTTTTTCTGTAAAAAAAAAAAGTGTATCTGAAATAACCAATCTTTTACTAAAACCCTTTATTAGTCTATCAGCTGAAGAACAATACCAGTTTGCTGAGTTCCAGAACAAAGCCAAAGGGGCCCTTGTCAAATCAAGGACTTGATGGCTAGAAAATGGTGAATATCATATTTTTTTAAATCTATAAAAAAAATAGGTCCCACATGCTGTGATGAGCAGCTCACCCTGGATTTGCTGATTAACCCCACCATTCACCTGGGTCACCTGCTTCAGAGCAAACCAGGATCCAACTGAGCCCATGCAGCTGGGATGCACATGGCTCAGTACCGCAGAGATAGAGAGAGAGTGGTGCTTGATTGAGTGCTGCTGCTTATACTGATGTACATTTACATTTATGGCATTTGACAGATGCTCTTATCCAAAGCAACATTTTTAAACAACTGAACAATTAAGGGTTAAGGGCCTTGCTCAGGGGACCAGCTGTGGTGGCTTGGTTTGCTTGGTCTTGCATTGACTGAGGTCAAGCATCATTGCAGATACTATGTGATCAATGTAGAGGAGACAGGCAGCTTCATTGACGAGTAGTAAACAATAGTTCCCCATCGATGGCTTGGATCTTTTTACTAGCTGGGGCAGCAGGTCCATAGGTAGGCCAATCTGACCTTTGGGAGTGGTTGGCTCTGACACAGGACAGCCAGGTGAATGGTGAGTTAAATCAGCAAATCCAAGGTGAGCTGATCATTGTGGCATGCAAACTCGATGATTATCTAAGCCTGTAAGCACCAGTGAAATGCTGCTTTCAGTGCAACATTATTCCAGCTGCTACCCAAAGCAATGCTCTGGAAAAGCAACTTGCTGCAATTTCCGTTGTGTTTCTGGCTTATTCCAGCATTGTTGTTGCACCTGTTTCTGTATTTGCATGTGTTTTAGGTATTTCCGCATTTGGTTTTCATCAGACATAAACTTGAACTAAACTTGAAAATTTATTTTGTTAATGTAACTCAGTTAATTTACAAGTATTCGATGTACACATTTGAACTATTTAAATTCCATAACCTTTTCTCTGCATGTCTCCTGGGCTCCCTGCAAAATCATTTGCAAAACATTCAAAATCATATATTTTCTTCATACTCGCATGTGTATGCTGATCATCTGCATTTTTTTGTCACAATTAAATGATCGGTCTTATTGTTATGAATCTCTGCCTCACACTTTGGTGCCAAGTGTGCTGCTCACGGCAATTGGTGGCGCAGGTGCATTTCCGTATGTTTGATTTATGTTCTGCCATGTTCTTTGTTTATTTATTTTGACATGGCCTTTCCTGTCTTTGTCCATGTCATATCATTTCCTGTTCCCCTATGTGTCATGATTTTTTCACCTGTTTTCAGATTCATCCCTGATTTGTTATTATTTAAACACTTGTGTGTCACCATCTTAACAAAGTGTTTGTCCGAGACATCACCTAGCTTCGCATTTATCATATTTTTGATATTGTCTCGCCCTATCTTTGTTATGCCTGAAACATTTGTTTGTATTAGCCAAGCCATAGTTTGTTTACCCACATTTAGTATCCTGAGTTCTGTTCCTGACATGCCTTTTGCCAAATTTTGGACTTTCTTTGTCAAGAATAACTGCCTGCATTTGCATACTTTTTGATAGAATTTGCACTATATAAGCGAATCTTTAAATTATGCTTTAAATGTAATCATAAAAAGGGAGGCACAGTGGCTTGGTGGTTAGCACGTTTGCCTCACACCTCCAAGGTTGGGGGTTTGATCGTGTGTGTGGAGTTTGAATGTTCTCCCCGTGCCTCGTGGGTTTCCTCTGGGTACTCCGGTTTCCTCCCCCGGTCCAAAGACATGCACTGAAGGTTGATTGGCATCTAAAATTGTCCATAGTGTGTGAATTAGAGTGTGTGATTCAAATTGTGAAAGAGTGGTTCAGGGAGCATGAGACATTATTTTCACACCTGGATTGGCCACCACTGAGTCCAGACCTTAACCCCACTGAGAATCTTTGGGATGTGCTGGAGAAGACTTTTATGAAAAGAAAATTAATGCAACTCTGGACGGGAATAAATGTTGTGACGTTGCAGAAGCTTATTGAAACGATGACACAGTAAATGCCACGGCAGTCCAACAAAATATTAAAATGTGTGACTTTTTTTTGGATGGGCAGTGTATGTACTATTTGTGATAAATAAGGGAACTGCATTCATCTATTCTAGTATTCTTGCCACATGCAACATTTTTCAGTAAACCAAATAAGGCCCTTGCATAAATTGTAACACTTTTTTGCACCATCAGGTCAAAATGGTTATATGAACCTCACCGCTGTGTTTGGTTCAATGAGACGATATTGGAGGTCTCTGGCTCTGTCCCATTGTCCTGATGTACACAGCTGTGCTAGCTCACACACCTGCTGACCCAAAACATTTGCTAAAGCACACACACCTCCAACAGCACCTTCAAACGAAAGGAAGAACAAGTAAGGTCAGTACACAGCAGTCTCTCTCTCCCGATGCACATACATACATACTATGTATGTATGTACATGTATGTATGTACTATGTATGTATGTATGTATGTATGAATGATAGATAGATAGATAGATAGATAGATAGATAGATAGATAGATAGATAGATAGATAGATAGATAGATAGATAGATAGATTATAGTGAAATGTGATAATACAACAATTATCATTACAAATAATATTACTGAAAAACTTCAGTGAATAGTGGAATCTTTGCAATATATATACTCCTATAAATATTGCAGAATCGTGAATATTAAATATTCAATATGTTGAACACTTTAGTTTATTGCTTTAAAATATTGCAAGTCTTTAAAACATTCCGTTTGTTTCCATTTTCAAATAAAATACAAATCCCAGATTTTCAGTGTGGTCTCAGACCTGACTGTAGTATGCTTCACTTAAAAATGAAAATAAATGTGCAAACTTAAAGTGCACTAGAGTTTAAAAGAATTGCCTTACCTACTGAATAGGCAGCCATGAGGAACCCAGCTGATCCTGCCAACACCTGGAAATCCTGTGATCTGGTTTTGTATACAATCAGACTTATTCTTGTAATCTATCAGTTTCTCCCAATGTGGAAGAAAATCAAAGAAGGAATAATTAATGGAGTGACCTGATTTAACTTAACATACCTGAATATTTCTCAAAAAAAAAAAAATAATAATAATAAAAAATAAAAAAAACTATGGACATTAGTGAAAATTGAACTGATCAACCATAACATTGAAACCACCCTGCATGTGGGGAGTGTGGGCTAGTTGCAGTGGAGGCTAGCTGTACACCAGTCAGAGCACCAGTCCGTCAGACCCTGTGTGAGCTAGACCAGTTATTTTTAATAGATACTAACTGGGGTTAGTATCCTCACGTTTGCCTCACACCTCCAGGGTTGGGGGTTCGATTCCCACCACCACTGTGTGTGTGGAGTTTGCATGTTCTCCCCGTGCCTCGGGGGTTTCCTCCCCGTGCCTCAGGGGTTTCCTCCAGGTGCTCCGGTTTCCTCCCCCAGTCCAAAGACATGCGTGGTAGGTTGATTGGCATCTCTAAATTGTCTGTAGTGTGTGTGTGTGTGCCCTGTGATGGGTTGGCACTCTGTCCAGGGTGTATCCTGCCTTGATGCCCAATGACGCCTGAGATAGGCACAGGCTCCCCGTGACCCGAGAATAGTTCGGATAAGTGGTAGACAATGAATGAATGAAGATACTAACCACTGCATTACCAGGAACACCCAACAGGACCTGTCACTTTGGAGATGCTCTGACCCTAGCAATCACAATTGCTTATTTTCTTCTTTCAGTAGACCAAGTGAAGAAAACTGACTATTACCTGGTACCCCTTGAGAGGAGCCACTGAAATGATAATGTTATTTCAGTCACCTGTAGTTTTAAAGTTATGGTTGATTGGTGTATATAGTCCTCTCCAAAAGTATTGGAAAAGCAAAAGGAATGGCAAGGCATATTTGTTTGTTCTGAGCACTGACAGGTGAAGGGAATAACATTGATTATCTCCTCATCATGGCACTTGTTAGTGGGTGGGATATATTAGGCAGCAAGTGAGCATTTTGTCCTCAAAGTTGATGTGTTAGAAGAATTTGAGCAAGTTTTACAAGGGCCAAATTGTGATGGCTAGACGACTGGATCAGAGCATTTCCAAAACTGCAGCTCTTGTGGGGTGTTCCCGGTCTGCAGTGGTCAATATCTATCAAAAGTGGTTCAAGGAAGGAACAGTGGTGACCTGGCGACAGGGTCATAGGCTTAGGGACATGGCTTATTGATGCATGTGGGGAGTGAAGGCTGGCCCGTGTGGTCCAGTCCAACAGACAAGCTACTGTTGCTAAAATTGTTGAAGAAGTTAATGCTGGTTCTGATAGAAAGGTGTCAAAATACATATTGCATAACAGTTTGTTGCGTATGGGGCTGCATAGCCACAGACCAGTCAGGGGCCCCATGCTGACCCCTGGTCTGATAAATCATGTTTTCTTTTAAATCACATGGATGGCTGGGTGCATGTGCGTCGCTTATCAGGGAACACATGGCACCAGGATCCACTATGGGAAGAAGACAAGTTGGCAGAGGCAGTGTCATGATTTGGGCAATGTTCTGCTGAATCCTTGGGTTCTGCCATCCATGCGGATGTTCTTTTGGCACGTACCACCTACCTAAGTATTTTTGCAGACCATGTACACCCTTACATGGAAATGGTATTCCCTGACGGCTGTGGCCTCTTTCAGAAGAATAATGCACCATGCAACAAAGCAAAAATGGTTCAGGAATGTTGTGATAAGCACAACAACATGTTTGAGGTGTTGACTTGGCCTCCAAATTCCCCAGATCTCAATCCAATCCAGTATCTGTGGGATGTGCTGGACAAACAAGTCTGATTCATGGAGGCCCCACCTCACAACTTAGAGGACTTAAAGGATCTGTGGCTAACATCTTGGTGCCAGATACAACAGCACACCTTCAGGGATATAATGGTGTCCATGCTTCGACGTTCATGGCTGTTTTGGCAGCAAAAGGGGGACCAATACAATATAAAGCAGATGGTCATTATGTTATGACTGATCAGTGTACATTCTAAGACACTTGGGTTTGAAATCAAAAGATGATTATGAGTTGATAGATCAGAATTTCAGTCATCATTTCTTGTCATTTATATCCAGATGTGTTAAACAATACAGAACATTCTTTTAGTTTTCATGTATATATGTTCTGATCAGATCCTTTCTTTCCCCACACTTTGGTCTTTCCATCACTTTGATAGAAACTAATCTTGATACAGAACTTTTGTTAGAACTTCAGCTCTGTATTTCCATGCAAATTCCAATCTGGCCTTCTAAATTCTACTGCTGAAATTCTACAGAACATTGTTGTACCTTTGCCCCTGCCCTGTGGATGTTGTTGGTGATGTCACTGTTGTTTTTGGGACTGCTCTAGATGCCTTCCCATTTGAAAAGATCATAAAATCCCTCACCCTTCAAAACAAAACAAAATGCTAATTGACCATAAGCAGGCAGAAATTCACCACTCTCAGTGTGCCCTGTTCACTAATATGGCATCCAAGGACAGTCTGCAGGTCTTCCTAGAGCTCTTTGAGCATGCAGCAGCTTTGTGGGAATGCCAGAGAACGAATGTGCTTTGGAAAATAAGGCTAGCTTGCTTCCCAACAGCTGACAGCATGGACAAAGTTAGAATATTCCAGTGTCAAGATGATTCACGCCTTTGAGTAATTGATGGACAACAAATCCAGCCCATTTGTTTGCTAGCTCAGCCCTACTTTTCAATTATTATATATAGGTTATATCAAGTGATGTGCGATGCTCAAACTGAAGTGGTGATGACCCAGAAATCTCCTGTTGCATTACTTTTTATCAAGGTCCCCTTCGAAATAACTGGTATGAACCTCATTGGGCCATTATAAAGGTACATGCAAGGATATTACTTTGTGTTAGTCCTGGTGGATAATGTGACAAAATATCCAGAAACAGTGCCTCTGCACATTGTTTAATATTCTCAAACAGATGGCCTGTCAACTGGCACGTTTCCTGTTCCTGTGCTGAGTTTTTTTTAAAGTGCACTGAAAAACATTCAATCACAGACTGAAAAAACATGAAGTTTTCCTGCACACTCTCACACAAGGGTTTTACAAAACATGCTTCACAGGAGAAACTCAGGGCTTTAAAAAGATTAGATAGTCTGAGCAATAAATTTTTAAAACAATCGATCTAGCTGTCAGTCACCTTTTCCAATATTTTTGGTCACTTGATAAATGGGTGGGATCAAACAACTGACTCATCTAATCTGTAAACACATACTCATATCTGTAAATATCAGAAAACAAAAACTGATTCTGATCTATCATATCATATTTATTACTGGATCTCAAACCCAAATGGGTTAAAAAAAAAAAAAAAAGACTTCACCATGGGAAAAACAAAAGAGACTTTATATATATTCAATTAATTAAATTATTTTAGAAAATTGCTTATTAATTTTTTAGGAAAATAAGCAGCTTATTAAAGTATGTCTCATATTTTTTAAATTAAATTAATTGCTAGGTTTAATAACACAAATATATGATACAGTAAATTAATTTTTAAAAAATGACAGTCTCTCTTACATCTCCACCACTATCTTTGATGCCAACTATATTTGGATGCTGGGATAACTGTACCACTGCATCCACAGGCAGATCCAGAAAGGTGTTTGCTGGCACACTATACAGAACAATGGGTATAGGACTGGAATCTGCTACCTGTGTGTTGAAGAGTAGAGTAATAACATCAACACCACCTCTCCCCCAAAGAAAAAGCAAAACAATAAAACTCTACCTAAGCAAATAAACTAATAAGAGACTGGCTTGATTGCTAAAATATGTGAATTTATGGCTGTAATCATGTTTGTTGAAATTTATTTTTTGTCTCAGAATTTTACATGGTCAACTGTTTTGGTCAAATGTCAAATCTAAAATAAACTCCTTGTGCAGATTTGCAATGACATCATCAACTTGAATAAAATGATACATATTTATGAGCAGCAGTTAATCATGACCATTGATTTTGGTGGGCAGGGTGCTATCAATGAAAACAATGATCAAATTTGACTTATGCAATAAGCTGCTCATCTCATCATATCTAGTGTAGCAGCTCATTTTGAGTGGTTTTAGACATACCTTTGTTCAACTGTGTTTCCACAAAGACAAAGACAGTACAGGTTAACCAGTTTGTCAGATTTCAGCAAAATTTCACAACAGCCTTAAAACTAACCCGAAAATAGGAAAAGACTTTTTTTCTTAGTCTTTGCAAGGAAAACAAGGTCACTGTGGTGCATACACATTTCTTAATACAAATATTATCCCAGTGTCTCACTCCCATTCCTTGGAATTTTAATGTACCTCATAATATGGTTCTGTAGATCTCACTGTATACTATAACTAAATCCAATTCTTTGATACAAAACAAGGTCTTTGTGGATGTAAAATATTAATCAACTGATTAATAATCAACTGATGTAGAATGAGTAGGTCTAACAATCAACATTCCAGTTAATACAGCTGGTATTCAGTGGGTTTCAGGTCATGGCTCTGTGAAGGCCACTGGGGTTTTCCATGCTAAATGCATAAAACCTTGTCTTTATGGACCTTGTTTTGTGTCTTTAACTGTTGCCACAAAGTTTTAAGCATACAATTGTATAAATTTGCAGCATTAATGTTACTCTTTACTGTAACCAACAGACCTAGCCCAAATACAGCCTCAGTGTCACATCCGGTCGCCCCCACCCTGTGCGGGGCTCGTACCCAGACCTCCGGTGGTAGCACGTGCACTGGCACGCCGTGGAGTTCCCATACGCAGGATGCAATGAAGCGCTGCTTTATTTGCATAAACACAAGACATCAGAATCAGAAAGGTTTTTATTGCCAGGTACAGCAAAGGGTTCGCGAAGAGAACTTTACAGTACTAGGAATTTGTCTTGGTGTCAGGTGCAAACATACACATAAAATTTTAAAATAATAAAATAAACTATAACAAATTAAATAAAGCTGTTAACAGCAAGTGACTTACGTGTTGCAATTTACAATGTAAAAGTGTAAGTGAAATTGAAGGAGACTGTCCAAACATATATACAGATAAAGTATATACACAATTCAGAATGATAATAAATATGTACACAGAAGTTTGAATGTGCATGAAAAGAAGAGCAATTTAGAATGTAAAGTTTGGGTGAAAGTGACTGTCCAAATATGTACAGTGGGGCAAAAAAGTATTTAGACAGCCACCAATTGTGCAAGTTCTCCCACTTAAAAAGATGAGAGAGGCCTGTAATTTTCATCATAGGTACACTTCAACTATGAGAGACAGAATGAGAAAAAAAAATCCAGAAAATCACATTGTCTGATTTTTAAAGAATTTATTTGCAAGTTATGGTGGAAAATAAGTATTTGGTCAATAACAAAAGTTCATCTCAATACTTTGTTATATACACTTTGTTGGCAATGACAGAGGTCAAACGTTTTCTGTAAGTGGCCACAAGGTTTTTACACACTGTTGCTGGTAGTTTGGCCCATTCCTCCATGCAGATCTCCTCTAGAGCAGTGATGTTTTGGGGCTGTTGCTGGGCAACACAGATTTTCAACTTCCTCCAAAGATTTTCTATGGGGTTGAGATCTGGAGACTGGCTAGGCCACTCCAGGACCTTGAAATGCTTCTTACGAAGCCACTCCTTCGTTGCCCGGGTGGTGTGTTTGGGATCATTGTCATGCTGAAAGACCCAGCCATGTTTCATCTTCAATGCCTTTGCTGATGGAAGGTGGAGGTTTTTACTCAAAATCTCACGATACATGGCCCCATTCATTCTTTCCTTTACACGGATCAGTCATCCTGGTCCCTTTGCAGAAAAACAGCCCCAAAGCATGATGTTTCCACCCCCATGCTTCACAGTAGGTATGGTGTTCTTTGGATGCAACTCAGCATTCTTTCTCCTCCAAACGCAACAAGTTGAGTTTTTACCAAAAAGTTCTATTTTGGTTTCATCTGACCATATGACATTCTCCCAATCCTCTTCTGGATCATCCAAATGCTCTCTAGCAAACTTCAGATGAGCCCGGACATGTACTGTCTTAAGCAGGGGGACACGTCTGGCACTGCAGGATTTGAGTCCCTGGCGGCGTAGTGTGTTACTGATGGTAGCCTTTGTTACTTTGGTCCCAGCTCTCTGCAGGTCATTCACTAGGTCCCCCCGTGTGGTTCTGGGATTTTTGCTCACCGTTCTTGTGATCATTTTGACCCCACGGGGTGAGATCTTGCGTGGAGCCCCAGATCGAGGTAGATTATCAGTGGTCTTGAATGTCTTCCATTTTCTAATAATTGCTCCCACAGTTGATTTCTTCACACCAAGCTGCTTACCTATTGCAGATTCAGTCTTCCCAGCCTGGTGCAGGTCTACAATTTTGTTTCTGGTGTCCTTTGACAGCTCTTTGGTCTTGGCCATAGTGGAGTTTGGAGTCTGACTGTTTGAGGTTGTGGACAAGTGTCTTTTATACTGATAACGAGTTCAAACAGGTGCCATTAATACAGGTAATGAGTGGAGGACAGCAGAGCCTCTTAAAGAAGAAGTTACAGGTCTGTGAGAGCCAGAAATCTTGCTTTTTTGTAGGTGACCAAATACTTATTTTCCACCATAATTTGAAAATAAATTCTTTAAAAATCAGACAATGTGATTTTCTGGATTTTTTTTTTCTCATTCTGTCTCTCATAGTTGAAGTGTACCTATAATGACAATTACAGGCCTCTCTCATCTTTTTAAGTGGGAGAACTTGCACAATTGGTGGCTGACTAAATACTTTTTTGCCCCACTGTATATCGAGTATGTACAATCGAGAATGAAATAAATATTGTGAGGTTTGAGTTTGCAGAAGATGTAGTGCAATTTAGAATGTGAAAATGTTTGTGGTTGTCTGTAAGTTCTTGGTGGGGGGGTGGGGGGGTCATCTAAGGGTAAGTGGGGCAGCAGGCTAAATATTCAGCAGGCTAACTGCAGTGGGGAAGAAACTGTTCTTGTGGCGTGAGGTCCTGGTCCTGATGGACCGGAGCCTCTTTCCAGAGGGGAGGGACCGAAAGAGTTCATTTCCGGGATGAGAGGGGTCGCCTGCGATCTTGGCTGCACGTCTCCGGGACCTGGAGATGTACAGCTCTTGGAGAGATGGGAGACTGCAGCCAATCACCTTCTCAGCTGAGTGGATAACATGCTGCAGTTTGGCCTTGTCCCTGGCTGTAGCTGAAGCAAACCAGACCATGATGGAGGATGTGAGGATAGATTCAATGATGGCAGTGTAGAAGTTAACCAACATCTTCACATGGAGGAGAAACTTCTTCAGCTGCCGCAGGAAATACATCCTCTGCTGAGCCTTCTTGGTGAGAGACCTTATGTTCTGCTCCCACTTGAGCTCCTTGGTGATGGTGGTGCCTAGGAAACGGAAGGACTCAACAGATGTCACCAGAGAGTCACAAAGGATGACGGGGGGAGGGGGGCTGGGTCCTTCCTAGATGAAGTCCACTATCATCTTCACTGTCTTTAGGGAGTTGAGCTCCAGTTTGTTGACATGGGGAAGACGAACCTAACTCTAGACATAACATGACACTAAACTAAAACAAAAACCAAAATACCAACCATAACATAAACCTGTACACGGACATTACACTAAACAATGACCGACGGAGACAGGTACATAAGGATCCCTATTTATAGGGCTAGAGAATTACGGTAAATGGGGAACAGGTGATACAACAGCGAGGAGAACAATGGGACAGGCATGGCACAGAATACAAACGAAGAAGCAGGCTTCCAAGATTCGCCTGCCAGCGCCCTCTCCAGGCTTGGCAGGGAACTGTCCAGCTGTTCCTGACACTCAGTGCCGCTGGCACTAAGGTATTTGATAGCATAATGATCTTATGTTTGTGCACAGCTGATGTTTCTTCTAGATGCAGTTTGGAACTGTAGTGAGTGATGCAACAGAGTATAGGTGATTGGTACCTGCTTTGTTAGTTTTCATAGTCTACAGATTTGTGGCTATGCTGTTGTTGCTCCTAAACACTTACATTTCAACAATAATAGCACTTACAGTTCATTATGCTATTAATTAGGATATTAATTAACTGATTTGTGGCAAGATGGCATCTTGGCAAGATGAGTGGTGTCCAGTAATACTGTTTATGTGTTGGCTTGAAAGAGCTTGAAACGCTTGAAAGGTTAAAGGCCTTGTTCAGGGATCCAACAGTGGCAGCTTGGCAGTGGTGGGGCTTGAATCCTATGAACCTTAACCACTTGAGCAACCCAGAACCTTAACCACTTGAGCTAACTTGCTAATGTTACCTATATTTTTGGTTTATATTCAAGTTTATTTGTTTGCTGACCACACTAAATTTGTCGTGAAGAGGCAGGAGGTCATGCCTGTCCCATTTCTATAGAGAGCGACTGACATAGAGGCCAAGCCCTGGCACAAAAAATAATGTGCTAAAGCACAAGCAAAAGAAAATACTTCATACTGAAAATGGGATGGTCTTATATAGATATCCTGAAGATTCCCAAAAATATGTTATGCCTGTCTCACTTTTTATCTAAGAACTAGTGGTGTAATTATAAAGACTAATCTGTCTTGTGTTTATCCCAGGACACTTATTCATTCACATTATACTTATACTAAACAATTTTTCAACATGCATAGCTCTGTTTGACCTTACACTTATACTCCTATATACTGTAATTATTTAGAATCCTTCTACCTGGTGTCACCCAGAAGAGGATGAGTCTAGTTCCTCAAATATTCTTCCAGCTGTTCTTGACACTGTCACCTCTAACTTGCTTATTAGCTTATTGCTAAATTAATACCCTCTACATTATATTGTTCACATACTGTATAAGTTGCACTACTATTAAGCACTTTCTGGTAGATGCTACATTCTTCCTTGTTGCTGCTATTTCGCTTCATTATTCCTGCAATGACAATAAATTATATATTTATCTATCTATCTTTATAATGGTTTTTATTTGCAAATTTTAGAGGAGATAGCAGAGAAAAGGATAACACTAAGTTATGTGTCCACTTTGAAAATTGTTTAGATAATGAAATTGCAAATCTGAATAGTATATTAACAGTTTATTCCAGATTAAGGTAAGCATGCTTTTTAAAATAGCTACATGAATCACTGGCTATCTAGCCAGTTTATTTTAATTTATTTCAATTACAAGGTGCAGTTGGTATAAACACACAGGTTTGGCAACACATGCAGTAATTTTAAAATGACAAAAGAGCCCTACCATTACTTACTTTGCAGTACTCACCTGTGTATAGTGGTTAATGAGAGCACTGCTATTCATTCTTCCAAGATAAAAACAAGGTGTCACTATCAACACACAGTCAGCACCTGCACTGGCCATTCTCTCAGTCATATGGATTGTAGCTATTGTGGCTAAAGAAAAAATACAGAAAACATGTTCTATTTGTAATGTACAAAAGTTCAATTTATAATTTGACTAAATGAAGCGGAATGCATTGTAAATATGCAGCAATATGTCAAACCACATTTTATATCCAAATGCCTTCATACTATAGCAAATAGTCTAAAAACTATTAAAGGTTATATACTATTAAATAACAACATTTATTATAGTCATTATATTAAAGTTTTTTAAGTAAAGCATTGCTTAGTTTATTCACATTTTATTAGATCCCAGCTGCTATGGTGAGAAACAATATGTAAAACCAGATAGCCAGATAGCTACACCATAACCTCAGGGATATGGTGATGAGAGGAGGTAAAGTAGGCTGGTTTTTACTGCAAAAGAAAGTCATTTTGTTGGATTCAGATCCAGTGACAGGTAAGAGATGACTTTTTCTTTAAGACATAGTGCATTAATCATGTAAGTAGCCATTATAAAAATAAAAGGGTTTGGTTAAATTGTGGCCAAGGAATGTACATTTTTAGCAATAATTCTCAAACAGGCTATGACATTGACGCAATAATTGATTGGCAGTAGCATGCTCAAAATGTAACATAGGCAGTAATATGGGCATATGCCAAGAAAATATTCTCCCCACCATTAAACCACCTTCACCGGCCTGGATTGTCCGTGTGGCTCAGAAATCAATATTCATCAGACCAGGCTAAGTTTCTGTGTGCTGGTGCCCACTGCACCCTAAAAAAGTGGAACCTGACAAGGTCTTCTGGTGTTGTAGGCCATCTGCCTCAAGGTTTGATGTGTTGTGTGTTCTGCGATGCTTTTCTGCTCATCCCAATTGTACTGAGTAGTATCTGAATCACTGTAGTCTCTTGGTCAGCTTGACCCAGTCTGGCCATTCTCTGATGACCTCTTTCATCAACAAGGTATTTCCATCAGCAGAACTGCCCTCACTACATCTTTTTTTTTTTTTTTGCACCATTCGAGCAAATTGTAGAGATGGTTGTGCATGAAAATCCCAGGAGATCAGCAGTTCAATTGACATTGATTTGTATCACACTTGTCACAAAGCTGATTTACAGAAATAGTATAGGAAATTATAAATGTTATTTTATCCATAATGAGCAAGCCAGTGGTAATAGTGGCAAGGAAAAATACACTGAGATTATATTAGGAAGGAACCTTGAGAGGAACCATGAAATTCATAGTTTTAACAAGATGTCTACCTTGTTGAACTTATCAACTGTTCTGTGATGGAAAACTGTTTGTGGTAATTGTACCTCCAAGCTGTGTTCATGTTTTCTAAGTGGAATTATATCTGTTTCTAGGCTCATCATGGGGTCATCCTCAGCAGCAGCAAGTGACCTCCACAAATAATGACAACTCTCATCACAAATCAGAATGCATCAGTTATGTCCAGATAGCACAAAATTCTCAAACCAGCCCATCTGGCACTAACAATTATGCCACAGTCAAAATCACTGTGGTCACATTTTTCTCCATTCTAACAGCTGATATGAATATTACCTGAAGCTGCTGGTCTGTATCTGTATTATTATGTGAACTGCATTGCTCCCACACAATTGGCTGATTAGATAATTGCTTAAATGATTGTACATGTCTTCCTAATACACTGTATATATAATCAGTGGGTGTATCGCTTGCCACTAGTTTTAGTTAAACTGAGTGGGCTGTGTTCACAAACTCAATTGTGCAATTGTGGTCTCCATTCTACTTTATGTTTGACATGTGATATAGAGTAAAAAAAAAAAAGGTTCCAAAATCAAAAGCAACAAAATTATCTAGCCCAAAATAATACTAAGAACACTATTATCATAAAACGTAAGTTCACCCAATTCACCCAATTGAAGTCTGAAATTATATACACTGACCAGGCATAACATTATGACTACCTGCCTAATTTTGTGTTGGTCCCTATTTTGCTGCCAAAACAGCCCTGAGACATGGACTCCACTAGATTCCTGAAGGTGTGCTGTGGTATCTGGCACCAAGATGTTATCATCAGATCCTTTAAGTCCTCTAAGTTGCGAGGTGGGGCCTCCATGGATCGGACTTGTTTGTCCAGCACATCCCACAGATGCTCAATAGGATTGAGATCTGGGGAATTTGGAGGCTAAGTCAACACCTCAAACTCATTGTTGTGCTCATCAAACCATTCCTGATCCACCCCACAAGAGATGCAGTTTTGAAGATGCTCTGATCTAGTCGTCTAGCCATCACAATTTGGCCTGTGTCAAGCTTGCTCAAATACTTACACTTGCCAATTTTTCCCACTTCTATCACATCAACTTAGAGGGCAAAATGTTCACTTGCTGCCTAACATATCCCACACACTAACAGGTGCCATGATAATCAGTGTTATTCACTTCACCTGTCACTGCTCATAATATTATGTGTGATCGGTGTATACTATTAGTTGCTACTTTTATTTGCCAAGTTAATTATGAGTTGACAAATCTGACAAATGTGACAGGATCAAATCTTTCATACTCTACAAAATGCCATGTCATTTGAGTTTTTGTCTTATATACTGTTAGCTTGTAGTTAATCAATAACAAGTTGAGTCATAGTTTAGGATAGTTTAAACAGGTTATGATTACTGAACTGCCAGAGGTCTAGCTGGTGCTCTGAAAACAATGTGCTTTATGAATAATTGGAGTAATTTTGAGGGCAAGTCTGTCCTTATAGAGCAGAGAAGGTTCTGCTCTCATTTCTTGTAGGATAGTTCATAATCTCTGCAGGGTTCACACTTAAGATCTTAAACCATTTGAAATTTAAGCACTGGATTTGAGCACATAGACTATGTATTAGTGTAAAAGTGCTTCAAAGTAATATGCTGGTCATATTTTCATATCAACAACAGATTTTTTCTATATGTTGCTTTTTTATGTGCCATCTGGGAATTGTTTGATTAAATAATTCTGGCCATTAATATTGGCACATTTCCCCCTCAATTTTTATTTGTTGTATTGCAGTGGTTTCTCTTGATTATTCAGTTAGCATGAGCATGTAAAATCTCTGGTAAATATACATTCAACTCAGCATAGATAGAAATTGAAATGTATAGGAACTGGCTTTTGCTATCATGGTCATTTCAATGTCCACTGTACTTATTGAAGAGTCTGTAAAAATGGCTAACCTGATGAGTTAGCTTTAAGTGTTATGCGAAAACCAATAAGCATGTAACAGCAATTATTTGTGCCTGAATGAGTGTACTTGTATGCTTATGATCATACTCAAAAGGAAGAAGTGAGAGTCCCTGTCAGGGCAATGCCAAGTTGGCACAGTACTACAATATCCATCAGCTCCTGCACATCCCATGACAAAGCACATCACATACTCACTGAACCCTCATACCTGTTTTGCATTTCCACCAATCAGCAATCTGCAATTTAGGTTCCTGTGTTTCAGTGTGTCTTTGACAAGCTTCTGTTGGTGTCCCACTTTGTTTGTTCCTTTGCCATTCATAGCCTCATTCCAAGTCTGCATGTTTTGCTGTTTTGATGCCATCCTGAAGCTCAGCCTACCCATGCAACTATTACATCTTCTTAAGATTCAAGCTACTGATGGTCCCATAGAAAACAGAACTGTCATCCATATTCATGTTTAGTCCCTTCTGCTCTAAGCTCCAAGATGATCAGGAACTCTCACTATCACAATGCCTGCTGCTTCCTAGTCTTGTCTTTGCTTGTAACAGCAATTGTTACAACTTGTAATTGCATTGTGGAAAGTCCATAAATGTTATGAGTTTAACAAGGCTACATCCATTGCTCTTTCTCCTTGCAGGATTGTTCTTTGTGAAGAAGAAAGGATTAGGGGACTTCATCAATACTGATTATTAAGGGCTCAATCAGATTACCATTAAGAACAAATATCCCTTTTTGTTGCTCCCCTCAGCCTTGGAACAGCTTTGTTTCGCAGTGCTTTAGAGCTCATATCATGTCTCCTAGTCAATCAGCTCTATATGAAGTATAAAAATGTGAACCTCATGTGTCCACCATCTTGTTTATAAGCTACATCATTGACCCCAAAAGGGTAGCCATGTACCAGGCAAATGTGTCAGTGGTCACAGAATGATTCAGTCCAAATATGGCCAGAGATCTTCAAAGGTTCATTAGTTCAAGGCCATTAGTTCAATTACAAATTTCTTCATGTCCCTTTTGAAGAAGGGAGCCAAGCTTTTGGCATGGAACACAGAAGCGTTTGGAATGGATTATACATCATTTACCACTGCTCCCATCCTGAAACACCATGATGCCTTCAAACCTTTTGTTTTGGTATTAATACATATTTAAAGAAAAACCAAAGCTCCACCCAGTGGATCCTAAAAGCTTTTCTGAACAGAAATGAACTATGCCAGAAAATCAAGAATTGAACAGTGAAACTCACTCTAGAGGAATGAACCCCTAAAAAGTCCTAAAAATTACAATAGGGTTTCAAGGACTTCTTGGACCCATAAATATAGCCAAACAAAGCAATCTCTGGCGGTCAGTCACCATGTGCAGTTGCACCATGGGTAACTAGTTGTTGGGGTCGGTATGAGTGTGTGTGGAGTTAGCATGTTCTCCCTGTGCCTCGGGGGTTTCCTCCTGTTACTCCGGTTTCCTCCCCCGGTCCAAAGACATGCATTGTAGGTTGATTGGCATCTCTAAATTGTCTGTAGTGTGTGATTGTGTGAGTGAATGAGAGTGTGTGTGTGCCCTGTGCTGGGCTGGCACTCTGTCTACTGTGTATCCTGCCTTGATGCCCAATGATGCCTGAAATAGGCACAGGCACCCCGTGACCCAAGAATAGATTGGATAAGCGGTAGACAATGAATGACAATGAATGAATATTGGTAACATCCAATCAACCAGACTACAACTATTGTGGTCTCTGTGCTTGCTATAACATTCTTTATAATAAGCAATGTGGCTGCTAAATTATGGACAAATGTCAACATGTTTTTGGTAATTGTTGATGTTCAAACCCTCCTGTGTAGTTTGATGTTACTTTTGGGAAGATCAGTATACCAGAAGTTCCCAAAAGTAGATTTTTTCATATTTTGCAAATTCTAACAAATTTCAATAGGCATAACTGAATGCTCCAAAGGCACTTTTTAGAATTTGAGCAACAGACTCATCCTTAAAAAAAAAAAAAGTTTTTTGCTGTATACCTTATTTTCCAAGAAATATTCTTCTTGTGATCAAATATTCCCAGTGGGCAATCTGAATGAGTTTGCTTAGATAGAAGTTGGATAGTATCACATTGTGGGTGCTAAATTAACCTGTTAGCATAGACATTGGTCAGTACTTTACAGCATTAGTTAAAATAGTCCAATTCTATATTCATAAGTTGTGTAATAATAATTCATCCAATAGTAAATCAGCTTGCAAGTTTGCATGCAGATCTATTTCAGGGTCATTGGGTACTGAGTCATTTCTGTGGCTGACATTTATTTAATTTTATTGAATTTAGCTGAATTTTATTGTATTTTTTTAGAATATGCAATTATTTGTACATTTTTTATACATATAAACATTTACTGTCTATTGTCATTTATGTCTATCAATATCCTTTGTGGGATTAAATCTTAAAATAGTTAATGGGTGTGCCTGAAAAATTAAATAATACATGAATAAAAGAATTCCAAATCTTCCTGTTAACTGTTGAATCTTCATGTTACATTTTTATATTGATTATGATATTTTACATTATATATTATCAAATATACAAGATGAGTTGGTTCAAAAGTTCCCATATGTGTTCAATTGGATTGGGATCTGGTGTCTGCAAAGGCCATAACAATAGACTGAAATCAATGTCTTGTTCATCAAATTATTTAGTGGGCCATTTTATTAAGGCATGATCATGTTGGAAGAGACTGCTCTCATTAGGATATGACAGTTGCATAGTATGAAATTGATTAGTCTATCAATCTATAATATTTTTTTATAGATTTGCAGTGACCCTTCCCTGTAATGGGTTAACTGTATCCAAACCATGCCATCAAAACGCCTCACACAAACCAAAAGAATCTTACATTCACAACCAGATCCAGCCATCACTAGCTTTGATGAAGGCAGAGCTTCTCTAACTCTTCTTACAACATCTACACGCTCTTCAGCTGTCAGATATGGATACTCTCCATTAGATCCTTGTACCACAAGACCTGACAAAAAAGTGAGAATTGTGGAATATGACTATTTTATGGGTAACAATAGAAAAAAAAAACTCTTAAAAATTTAAATAGACATTGACATTTTATGTTGACAATAATTATTTGTATTTAACTGTCGAAAACAGTATATTCATTTAACAGATAAACTAAATCACATTTACAGTCAAATCAAGTATGTGTAGATAGGCCCTACTGAATAAGCAAATTTCATTGGAAGTAAAATTGTTATGCTTACCTCTAAAAGGCATACTGCCATATTTTTGTAGATTTTTGTCCAGGCTTTGATAATCCACATTTCCTTTCTGTGTAAATGGAGTGGCAATGGGAGGATAAATCCCAGCAATATCAAGCCTTTGAGAAGCATGTTGACTTACACTTTTCCATACAGAACTAAATTCTCTTCTGCATACACGATTAAAAATCCTGAGCAACATCATTCCTTTGGTTTTTAGTGTGGAAAGCAGAGAGAGCAGATCAGCCGATATATGAACTGTTACAGTTAATATGCACTTTGCTCTCTAAATGTTGACAGTATCAGGGTGGAGGAAAAGCATGATTCAAACAGACTTAGCAGTGTGACAACACATCTAAAAAGTTACAAAATATATTAATTACCTTCCCTCATTCAAATTTTGGATAATTCAACATGTTTAGCATAATTTTTAACATGTGCATTAGAAAGAAGGTGAAATTTGTATTTGTATGGAAGTTTGGAATTTGTATGTTCTGAAAGTATTTAAAAGATAATAAGCAATGGAGCCTGCAATGGCACCTGTTAATGATTGAAAAGTAAGTTTGGACATTGGAATTGTTGTTTTTGCTGTTTTTCTCTCAGGGAAGGAGGGGTCTGATCGGCCCAGTGAATGGCTTTTCATATTAGCTACATGACATGGCTGAAATAATAACATAATACACTGAAGAGGTGAAGAAGGTACAGGAGTTTAAGTACTTGGGGTCAACAGTCCAGAATAATGGAGAATGTGGGAATGAGGTAAAGAAGCGAGTGCAGGCAGGAGAAAGGTGTCGGGAGATCTGTGTGATATATATCAGCGATATCAAGGGGAAGGTGTACAAGACAGTGGGGAGACCGGCCATGTTGTATGGTTTAGAGACAGTGTTACTGAGGAAGAGACAGGAGTCAGAGCTAGGGGTAGCAGAGCTGAAGATGTTGAGGTTCTCTTTGAGAGTGACATGGTTGGACAGGATTAGGAATGAGTACATCAGAGGGACAGCTCATGTTGGACGTTTGGGGGTCAAAACTAGGGAGGCCAGATTAAGATGGTTTGGACATGTTCAGAGGAGGGAGAGTGAGTATATTGGTAGGAGAATGTTGGACAGGCAGAAGGCAAAGAGGAAGGCCAAAGAGGAGGTATATGGATGTAATAAATGAGGATATGAAGCTAGTGGGTGCAAGTGTTGAGGATGCAAAAGATAGGGATAGGTGGAGAAAGATGATTCGCTGTGACGACTCCTGAAGGGAAAACCCAAAAGAAGGAGAAGAAGACAAAGAAGTAGACACTGTAATGACTGTTAAATAGCATGTTTACACACTTAACATAGTTCCATGCAATTCTGATCATAGTCCAAAAACTATTTTTTCCCAGAAAAATTACTTTAATGAGTGATTCATCTAAAGATACATACCAGAAATAAACACTGATTAACTATAGCATTGAAACCACTGACAGATGAAGTGAATAACATTAATAATCCTGTTTAATCCTAATCTAGCCATGGGGGTCACAGTCCAGTGACTTCTGTGCCGGTCCCAAGCCCGGATAAATAGAGAGGGTTGCGTCAGGAAGGGCATCCGGCGTAAAACATTGCCAAATTTAACCATGCAAATCGTCAGTACGAATTTCATACCGGATCGGTCGAGGCCCGGGTTAACAACGACCGCCATCAGCGCCGTTGACCTACAGGGCGCCGGTGGAAATTGGGCTACTGTTGGTCGAAGAAGTAGAGGAGGGAGGAGAGTGCACAGACAGAGAGAGAAGAGGAAAGGTAAGAGTGTAGGACTGAGAATAGGAACACTGAATGTTGGTACTATGACAGGGAAAGGTAGAGAGCTGGCTGATATGATGGAGAGAAGGAAGGTGGATATACTGTGTGTTCAGGAGACCAAGTGGAAGGGTAGCAAGGCTTGTAGTATAGGAGCAGGATTCAAGCTGTTTTATTATGGTGTGGATAGTAAGAGAAATGGGGTAGGTGTGGTCCTGAAGGAGGAGTTTGTGAGGAATGTTCTGGAGGTGAAGAGAGTGTCAGACAGGGTGATGAGTCTGAAGTTAGAGATTGAAGGGGTGATGTTGAATGTTGTTAGTGGTTATGCCCCACAGGTAGGTTGTGAGTTAGAGGAGAAAGAGAGATTCTGGAGTGAATTAGATGAGGTGATGGAGAGTATTCCCACGGGTGAGAGAGTGGTGATAGGAGCGGATTTTAATGGACATGTTGGTGAGGGGAACACAGGTGATGAGGAGGTGATGGGCAAGTTTGGAGTTAAGGAAAGGAACTTAGAAGGACAGATGGTAGTGGACTTTGCTAAGAGGAGGGACATGGGTGTGGTTAACACTTATTTTCAGAAGAGGGAGGAGCATAGAGTGACTTACAAGAGTGGAGGTAGGAGAACACAGGTAGACTACATCCTATGTAGAAGAGGCAATCTGAAAGAGATTAGTGACTGTAAAGTGGTAGTGGGAGAGAGTGTCACCAGACAGCATAGGATGGTGGTGTGTAGGATGACTTTGATGGTCTGTAAGAAGAAAAGGTCAGAGATAGAGAAGAAAACCAAGTGGTGGAAGCTGAAAAAGGAAGAATGTTGTGAGGAATTTAGACAGAAGTTGAGGCAGGCTCTGGGGGGTCAGGTAGTGCTGCCAGATGACTGGGAAACTACAGCAGAAGTGATCAGGGAGACAGGGAGAAAGGTGCTGGGTGTGTCATCTGGAAGGAGGAAAGAAGATAAGGAGACTTGGTGGTGGAATGAGGAAGTTCAGAGGAAGAGGTTAGCCAAGAGGAAGTGGGACATGGACAGGACTGAAGAGAATAAACAGGAATACAAGGAGTTACAGCGTAGAGTGAAGAGGGAGGTGTCTAAGGCCAAGCAGAAGGTATATGATGAGTTGTACACTAGGTTAGACACTAGAGAAGGAGAAAAGGACTTGTACAGGTTAGCTAGGCAGAGGGATTGAGATGGGAAGGATGTACAGCAAGTTAGAGTTATTAAGGATAGAGATGGAAGGGTGCTCACAAGTGAGGAGAGTGTACAGAGGAGATGGAAGGAGTACTTTGAGGAGCTGATGAATGAGGAAAATGAGAGGGAAAAAAGAGTAGAAGAGGTGAACTCTGTGGAACAGAAAGTAGATAAGATTAGAAAGGATGAAGTCAGGAAGGCTTTGAAGAGGATGAAAAGTGGAAAGGCAGTTGGTCCTGACGACATCCTGGTGGAGGTCTGGAAGTGTCTAGGAGAGGCAGCAGTGGAATTTTTAACTAGTTTGTTCAACAGGGTTTTAGAGAGTGAGAGGATGCCTGAGGAATGGAGAAGAAGTGTGTTATTGCCAATCTTTAAGAATAAGGGTGACGTGCAGAGTTGCAGCAACTATAGGGGGATAAAGTTGATGAGCCATACAATGAAGCTATGGGAAAGAGTAGTGGAAGCTAGGTTAAGGAAGGTAGTGGAAATTTCTGAGCAGCAGTATGGCTTCATGCCCAGAAAGAGCACAACAGATGCAATTTTTGCTCTGAGAATTTTGATGGAGAAGTATAGGGATGGTCAGAGGGAGTTGCACTGTGTGTTTGTAGACTTAGAGAAAGCGTATGACAGGGTGCCAAGAGAAGAACTGTGGTACTGTATGAGGAAGTCAGGAGTAGCAGAGAAGTATGTCAGAGTGGTGCAGGACATGTATGAGAGGAGCAGGACAGTGGTGAAGTGTGCTGTAGGTCAGACAGAGAAGTTCAAAGTGGAGGTGGGACTGCATCAGGGATCGGCTCTGAGCCCCTTCCTGTTTGCTATAGTGATGGACCAGTTGTCAGAGGAGGTCAGACAGGAGTCTCCTTGGACAATGATGTTTGCAGATGACATTGTGATCTGTAGTGAGAGCAGGGAGCAGGTGGAGGAAAACCTGGAGAGGTGGAGGTTTGCGCTGGAGAGAAGAGGCATGAAAGTCAGTCGTAGTAAGACTGAGTACATGTGTGTGAATGAAAGGGAGGGAAGTGGAACAGTAAGGTTACAGGGTGAAGAGGTGAAGAAGGTACAAGAGTTTAAGTACTTGGGGTCAACAGTCCAGAGTAATGGAGAGTGTGGGAAAGAGGTGAAGAAGCGAGTGCAGGCAGGTTGGAATGGGTGGAGAAAGGTGTCGGGAGATCTGTGTGATAAGAAAATATCAGCAAGAATCAAGGGGAAGGTGTACAGGACAGTGGTGAGACCAGCCATGCTGTATGGTTTAGAGACAGTGTCACTGAGGAAGAGACAGGAGTTAGAGCTAGAGGTAGCAGAGCTGAAGATGTTGAGGTTCTCTTTGGGAGTGACAAGATTGGACAGGAACGAGTACATCAGAGGGACAGCTCAGGTTGGATGTTTGGGAGACAAAGTTAGGGAGGCCAGATTAAGATGGTTTGGACACGTTCAGAGGAGGGAGAGTGAGTATATTGGTAGGAGAATGTTGGACATGCAGCTGCCAGGCAGGAGGCAAAGAGGAAGGCCAAAGAGGAGGTATATGGATGGAATTAATGAGGATATGAAGCTAGTGGGTGCAAGTGTTGAGGATGCAGAAGATAGGGACAGGTGGAGAGAGATGATTCGCTGTGGCGACCCGTGAAGGGAAAAGCCGAAAGAAGAAGAAGAAGAACAACAATCCTGTTTAATCCTGTGCAGCAAGTGAAGAGTTCTCATAGTGTTGTTGGAAGAGAGAAAAATGTAAGGATGCAATTGTAAGGATCTGAGTTATACAAGGGTCAAATTGTGATGGCTAGATGACTCAGAGAACTAAGACACTATGATCAAGGAGGCACTTTGGGACAAAGGCAAGTTGGTGGAGGCAGTCTAATGCTCTGGGTAATGTTCTGCTGGGAAAAATATATCCTTGTAATCAAGGTCAAGGTTGTTTTTCCCTGCTTTACTTCAATTGAATTGAATGTGTATGTTGCTTTGACACATACCAGCTTCACCTCTATTTAGATGTTTCTGCCATGTTTTTTTGCATCATGTGGAAACACTGTTGTGTGTGAAAATCAGCCTTCTGGCAACAACAACCACATCATAGTCAAAGTGATCCCATTTTCCCCAATTGTGATGTTTGATGTGAAATAGTAACTGAAGCTCTTGACATGCATCTTTATGATTTTATGCATTGCACTGCTGCAACACACTGAAAAACATGTTTTGTTGGATGTACTTAATTTTAATATTGAAAGGGATTACATGAAACAATTTTATTTGAATCCAGATATATTTATTAAGTTGACTGTATTTGATGTTTTTGAGAAATATCAATTAATTATTTTAAGCAGTTGTAGCTCAAATATTTTGAGTAAAGTTTACTCTAATTTCCTTAACATTTCTAACGAAGTTGCTGTTTAACATACTGCATTGTTTAGTCCATACAAAATTTGTTATTTTTGATTCAGAGCAATTAAAATGTTTAATTCCTACATAATAAAATTCAATTAAAACTAACAATATATTTAATTGGTCTCAACAAATGGCTGTTTTGAGAAAGACATAACCATTTTCCAAATGACAGAAATTTTTTTTTGATATAATATCTAAGAAGGAATAAATCAAAAGATTAATAAAAAAAAACTTGACATATGTATTTTTTAAAAAATGCAGAGATTAAAATGCACTAAAAAGAATGCACACACACACAAAAAAAAAGATTCTTGCCAGTAATTGATATTGCGCAAATAATTTGAATAAAATATATTTAAAAAAGTATACAATACATATTATTGTTGTGCATTACATTTACATGTACATTTACATTAATATAATGGATTCCAGACCAATATGGGGGTGGCTTGGTGGTTAGCACGTTTGCCTCACACCTCCAGGGTTCGGGGTTCAATTCTCGCCTCCACCGTGTGTGTGGAGTTTGCATGTTCTCCCCGTGCCTCGAGGGTTTCCTCTGGGTGCTCCGGTTTCCTTCCCTGGTCCAAAGACATGCATTATAGGCTGATTGGCGTCTCTACTTTGCCCGTAGTGTGTGAGTGAATGAGAGTGTGTGTGTGTGCCCTGCGATGGGTTGGCACTCCGTCCAGGGTGTATCCTGCCTTGATGACCGATGACGCCTGAGATAGGCACAGGCTCCCTGTGACCCGAGGATAGATTGGATAAGCAGTACAGACAATGGAATGGAATGGAAAGACCAATGTGATGAAATTACATAAACTATACTTGATTTGTAGTCACAAGGCGCTACATGCACCTTAGAGTAAAAAAAAAATCTTAACATTAAACAGATTACGCGTGTATGATTAAAAAATGATCGTGTATGATCACAAGTAACAGCTTCATCATCTTGATATTCATTGACATTATGCCAAAACGTTGCCATACAGTTTATTAAAGTTAAACACATATTTCTTGTTAAAACTAACCTCTTAACAAATATTTGTCATTTTTATCATTTTAAGATGATAAGTACGGTTGACTAATTATGTGTATCGTTTGTAACTGTTCGACATATATTGTACTTTGCTATATTCTTTGCACTTAATGCAGAAATATTCCACAAACACATTTAACCAACCGTATGAGTTATCTACCTGTAAAGTAGGATTTTTCATTTAAACAAATAATGTCCATTAAGTGGAACATGCATTCTTTGAAGAGTTGTAATTGCATCTAACATAAAATCTAACTAAATGTCATCTTTACTTTTTCAGACCATCTAATATTTTTGAGTCCAGTTTGAGAGAATCATCCAGTTAAGGTATGTGTGCATGTTTTGTAATTAAACTTTACTCTGTTTAGTGTGTTGATTTGAATTATTGATGTCTTTTTGTACTTTCAGGTGGGTGAGTTTAGGGAATGTGGCAATGCAAAGTGTGTAGCACAGAAGTATCCAGCAGGTATGAATTACTAAAACATTAGAAGCTTAAACACGGACATTTTGTGGTGAAGTTTAGGAATCCTTGTGTATATAGTAATTGTCCTTGCACTTTTAAATCATGGAATAACCTCTTAAGCCATATATACCATGCCCATCGTGATCAGTCATCTTCAAACAAAGATCAAATAGCCACATTTTCATGTCAGCTGTGTGCGTACATTGAAATGAAAAGATTACTTCAGACATATAAATGAGCGCTTGCGCAAATATGAAACTGTGACTTGTGTGCTTAAAGGATGTACATTTAAAAGTAATATTTATAATACTTTTTATACCCACAAAAATAGAAAGCACAATCCCCATTGTCTAACAGACTTTAAATTAGACGTTGTCACAATCACTGCAGCTTGTCAGGAGCCAGCTAGTCCTCCTAGTAATTTTCCATCTTGTTCAACAGAATCATTGTTAGACTCATGCAGTGATATTAATAATGATAAAGATATTTCTAAAGCAAGTGTTTTGAATATTGCCCTTGTTTTATTAAAATTGGAAAACATTTTGCATGTTCCAGCCACAGCAGTTGATGAGTTACTTCATGAACTACATTATTCACTAACCTCTACATCAATTCCAGTGACTCATAGCATAATTTCTGACATTCTTAGAAATCACAACTTAGAAATTGATGAGTCTGTCATTCATGAGCTTACTGAAGCAGTAAGCAGGTCAAATAGGGATTTGAAAGCCATATACTTAAAGCCATAGAAAAGTGCAAACAGTTCTACAAGGAACACATAAGTGTTGTAGAGCCTGCTGAGTTTATATTTGATCAGAAGACTAAAAAGACCTATCAATATATACCTATTTTGCCTTCTCTTAAGCTGCTGTTAATTGCAGTAATATTTGAAAGTGTGTAACTGATGACCACAAGAGACAGACAACTGATTCAGGGGTACAAAAAGAACAGCAGTATAGGTCTATAAGAGATGGTCTTTATTTCAAGAAAAATTCTTTTTTGTGGAGAGGAATTGAAAATATCTTTGTACATTGATGATTTCGAGCTCTGTAACCCTTTAGGCACCTCACGCAAGAAACACAAACTTTGTGCGGTCTATTGGATTTTGAATAACTTGCCACCTGGATGTAACTCAACAATTTCATCTATTTATTTGGTAGTTTTATGCAAGACTGAACATGTAAAGTCACATGGATATGGCACAATTTTAGAGCCTCTTTTACAGGAATTGATTACTTTGGAGAGTCATGGTGTTTATATTCCAGAACTGGGATGGTTTGTAAAAGGTACAGTCCAGACTGTCATTGCAGATTATCTAGGGGCCCACACTTTAGCAGGATTCATAGAAAGTTTTTTCTAGTGAGTATTTTTGAAGGTTTTGTGTAGCAAAGTGGTTAGAGATCCAGGCTCTGTCTGTTCAGACTGGGGATTTTGCCCTTTGAACTAAGGAAATTCATGACACACATGTTTCATCTGCAAAGGAAAACTCAACAATTTGTGGAGTAAAAAGGGGCTGTGTGTTAACAGAGAATTTAACTCACCTTCATGTAACTCAAGGCTACCCTCCTGACATTGTACATGACTTACTTGAGGGTATTATGCCAGTGGAGATTGCACTTTGCTTAAGAGAATTTGTTTCCAATAAGTTTCTGTCTCTTGATACTCTCCACACACTGATCTTGAACTTTCCCTATAAGTGGGGTGATAGAACCAATAGACCTCACATTATCCCATGTACATATGCCTCCAAGAAGACCGTTGGAAGCAATGCACATGGAAATTGGAAATTTACTGAGATTCCATTCATTATCGGGGACTTGATACCAGAGGCTGAGGCAGCCTGGCTTGTACTTCTTGATTTGAAAGAAATAGTTGAACTTGCCATCGCCCCTATTCATAATGAAGAACCTATAGTGTACTTAAACTGCAAAATTGCAGAGCACAGAGACAAATTTGTTGAACTTTTTTCAGCACAACTACTGCCAAAACATCATTATGTGGAACATTATTCACAAATGATTAAGTGTTTTGGACCTTTGGTGGGGCAGTGGACTATGAGATTTGAGACGAAACACAGTTTCTTTAAGAAAGTTGCTCGCCATACAAATTGTTTTAAAAACATCACACTGACACTGGCTGCCAAACACCAGCAAATAATTGATTATCAAATCCATTCCTGTAGGTTTAAGAAGTCCACACTAGAAGTTGCACAGGGTTCCACACTTCTTGTGGATGTCTTAAACACGGAAGTTGTTGCAGGGTTAAAACAGAAATATCCAGGAATCAGTGAGGTCCATCTAGCAAAAAATGTTACGAACAATGGGATCAATTATAGGACAGGTATGCTGATTGCATATATTGCTGGTGGCCTGCCAAAGTTTGCTGAAATTCTTCAAATGTGTATCATCAAGAGCAATTTGAGCTTTGTTGTGAAGATATTGTGTGCATGGTATCAGGAACATTTTAGAGCTTTTCAGTTGACTGTCTCACCTGAGAGAGAGGTTGCCCTGGTTGATTTTGAACAGCTAACTGATGCTTATCCACTGTATGATTATATGGTAGGAGGAAGACGAATGGTAACCCTAATGATACACATCCTCATATAAAGTAAAGTGTTTACGATGTGTTTATTTATTATAGTACCAATGCAAAAACAGAATTACTAATTCATGAGTCATTCTGAGGATTGTTTTTGGTGGAGAGAATGATGCAAGAAAACTTAAACTTCAGAAAGGAATCCCTGTGTCTCTCAATGACTTTGTCCATGAAATAAAGACTGTTTTTGGAGTGAAGCAAAAGTTCAGACTACAGTATAAAAATAATGATTTTGGAGATGAATACATGAATCTCACATCTACCAGTGAAATTGAAGACAGGGATACATTCATTCATTCATTGTCTACCGCTTATCCGAACTATTCTCGGGTCACGGCGAGCCTGTGCCTATCTCAGGCGTCATTGGGTATCAAGGCAGGATACACCCTGGACGGAGTGCCAACCCATCGCAGGGCACACACACACACTCTCATTCACTCGCACAATCACACACACTACGGACAATTTAGAGATTTCAATCAACCTACAATGCATGTCTTTGGACTGGGGGAGGAAACCCCCGAGGCACGGGGAGAACATGCAAACTCCACACACACGGCGGAGGCGGGAATCGAACCCCCAATCCTGGAGGTGTGAGGCAAACGTGCTAACCACTAAGCCACTGTGCCCCCCAACAGGGATACACTGAAACTTATTTTTCTATCAACTGAAGACTCAGATTCAAGCATGAAAGTGCCTGAGCCTGATGCACCTTCCTGCTCCAACATCCATGTTCTTTCACCCAGTGCATTCTCTACAGGTACCTGTGATACTGCTGACATGAGAGATGATGGCCCTTCTACTATGGACTCATTCCACGAAGTCAGCTTGTCTGATGACTCGGAGCAGCAGCGCTGAGGCTGTAATAGTTTCATCTCCTGAGTCAAGATCCATTTACATTTGTGTCACAAGTTCCAGATCAGGAGAAAGCACAAACTGACCACTGTACTAAGCATGGATATCACAATGTTACCTTGAAAATGGTAAAATAGTGTTCGATGCTTAAATTTGTGTGTGTGTGTGTGCTTGTGTGAGCGGGGCGCCAGACATACGAGTGTGTAGCTCCGTTAGGTTTTAAAAAGCATGTGTCTTAAGGCTGAGCTCTGACTGGCTTGTTTAAAATTTTCCCTGGGGCACTCACACTTTTCAAACTCTTTTGTTGTTAGCAAATCAATATTATTTTTAATATATATTTGGCCTCATCTGATTGGACTATTCTCAACAAGTCTCATTACCGCTCAGATTGATCAGTTAACAATGCAGATTATCAGTTAA
This sequence comes from Hemibagrus guttatus, assembly GCA_033459395.1. Lineage (NCBI taxonomy): Eukaryota > Metazoa > Chordata > Actinopteri > Siluriformes > Bagridae > Hemibagrus > Hemibagrus guttatus. Next base: position 4,856,251 of record JAUCMX010000026.1, on the reverse strand, counting down.
CAGAGAGGTACTGATTAATGTGGAAGAGAAATATCTTGAGATGAAAAAAAAATTGGTTTTATCTTTACAAAAAATACCTTTTCACAAGAGAATTAAAACTTTTCTGAGAAATAGCATGACCCGGGAGAGCCTAATTGCATTGGCCATGCTGTCAATGGTAAAGAGACTGGTGACTGAGATGACTTTAACCAGAAGCTCATTGAGAAAGTTGCAAGAAAGGAGAGAAAATAGTGCCACTGGCCTGTGATTAGGCAACTTTCCAGTGTGTGTGTGTGGTCGTGTGTGTGTTAATGGTTACCTTCATTACTAATAATAAACCCACATTGAACTCAAATTCACTGATTCATAGTACATTTATTGCATGTTTTAACAGTTGACTTTAACAGTAACATTTTCAATATTTTATGTTAGCAGTAATGATACATAATCACCTGATAAATTGCTATTTACAGTCCTGCATTACTAACAGTTTGATTTTAAGTTTGTTTGTGCCCCTCAAAAATTTTTAGTACCAGCCGCCACTTGTTTTTAATGACTTTTTTCACATTTTAGTGTTATCTATCATATGAAACATGATTGTTTACTTTAAAATACAAAATTTTATACTGAAGCTTGCACAGGTGAAATCTGTTCATAAAACAGTAATAAAAGTAATTTTTCACAGAATATGCTTGTTTCCTACTAAAGCACAGTGTACTGCCTGTATTGTGCTCATTAGGCAATGAAATAGTGAGTTTCAAGGCGCTATGAGCTTGGTAGGGCATATGTGCAGCTAAAAGGGGTAGTTTTCAATTACTTTTTTCACGTTTGGGGTGAACTATGATGAAATTGTTTACATTAAAATGCAAAATTTCAAAACAAAGCAGGCACAGATCAAATTCGTTTCTGAAACACTAAACAAAGTCATTTTTCATCATTTTCATAGATAACACTGTTAGCAATTTTTGTAAATCACACAGTATTTAACTGTAAAATGAACTGTATTTTACTGTAGGACAGTTATACATTATGGTACTGTACTGTATAGTTGCATTATGGGAAATATCCCCTTGGCACCATTAAAATACAGTATTTTTCATTTTCTGTAAATCGAAATACAGCAACAACAACAAAATAAATAAATAAAACCTGACCAATCACAGAAAGGCATTTATTTCACGCCTGGAGGAAGAAGAAAACCAAGACACAGGTGCAAGAACCTGACAGCTGCAAAGGTACAAATATTCCTGCGATACTTCTATATTTCTCCTATATATTATTATTTTGGTTTCATTCATTAAAAATAAATAAATAAAACAAAACTTGCGTCGTTACTTCACAATTATGGTGTAGAGGCGAGCTCAGAGACTTAGAGAACATTGTGGCGGAAACTCGTTTTAGATTGAAGAAAACTTAACTTCTGTGAAAAAAAAATCATATTTCTTTCTTTTCTTTTTAAAAAATAAATAATTTACCATCGACGTATGAGCATAAACGGGCCTCTGTCGTGAGTTTGACCACGTTGGGTGCAGGTGAGTGTTCATGTGAAAGTTAGCCGACAGACCGAGCTTTTGTGGGTTTGGTTTGAGTCGTTTCGTTGTGATTTTTAATCTCTATATAATCGCTTGCTGTTAACTTATTACCCCCATATAAATGTACAGCATGCATTTACTGCTAGGGTAGAACCCGCAATGTTCGTACGCAAACACTGTGGCGTCTCTGTGGAGACATTATATGCCTTTGTTAATCATGCAAAAGGGGACAAAAACATGGCGAACTTCCTCTTTTCGTGTGCAGTTTCTGAATTAGTGATGTTTCATTTACGAACGATTCGTTCATTTTGAACGAATCTTTCCCATGACTCGAGAACATCGAGTCGTCTCGGGGAGTGATTCGTTCATTTTGTGTTCGCATCGCTTGAGCTCAGTAAACAGAAAAGATTAGTTCACCGTTCGAGTCGTCTGAGCCGGAAACTGGGTAGTTTTTACTGACTGTTTTCTCATTTTTGCCATGAAATAGGATATGAAAAATGAGTGTTTAAATGAAAATGCCACATTTCATAACAAAACTGGCACAGGTGAAATTTGTTCATTAAACACTTGAACAAAGTCATTTTTCATAATTTTTCATTTAATAAGCTTGTATCCAATCACAGCGCAGTGTGCTCCCTGCATTGTGCAGTTCAGTCGCTGAAAATGCAATTTGGCGAGTTAAAAGGCGCTACAAAGTGGTTTTTCTGATAAAGGCATGTTTATAGCTGAACCTTTCATTGACTTTTTTCACATCTTTGGGGAGAACTATGATACAAAGTATGATCAATTACATTAAAATACAAAATTTCATACCAAAGCTGACACGTCAAATTTGTTTTTGAAACACTAAACAAAGTCATGTTTCACCATTTTTTCATAGAATAGGCTTGTTTCCAGTGAATTACGATACGCAATATCACTGTTTACATTAAAATGAAAATTTCATAAGAAATATGGAAGAGATTAAATTCTTCCATAAAACAGTAAACAAAGTCATTTTTCATCACTTTTCATCAAATAGACTTGTTTCCTGTCAAAGCACAGTGTGCTCTCTGCATTGTGCATTTCAGACGTGTAGGCAAGTTTCAAGGCGATACAGGCAAGGGAAAAGCGTTTTTCTGACACATATGTGCGGGTTAGGGTTACAATTATGGTTAAGGTTAGTGTTAAGTTTAGGTTAATTTAGTAAAAAAAGAAATTAGTTTATAAAGTAAATACTCTGTCTGGCACAAGCAGACAATTTTCTTCTTCCAGATTCCATAAGCTGAGGGAGAAATTGTCCCCTTAGAAAACAAGAAGTGAATTAAAACTATAAGAGAAATCTTTTCTTGTATAGAAATTCAAGACCCCATAAGTTCACCCAAAAAACTGATAAAACTCCTCAAAATTCCTAAAAATAGATACCGATCAGCCTATGTAAAAAAAAACATTAAAATATGTATAAATAAAAGTCCTGTTATTTTATGTGAATTATATGTGAGTTTTTCCCAAACCATACACTGTAAAAACAAAAATCCTAATTTTACAGAAAATAACTCTTTATTGTATATATTTTTTTTTACAATAGTTTTCTGTTGTTTAAGATCATATTCAAAACCCTGTAAAATTTCCAATATTTTCTGTAAATTAACAAATTGACTAATTTGAAGGATTAAACCATTAATGAAATATTACAGAAATTCTCTCTTTTTTTTTTTTTTCTTTTTTTTTTTACAAAAAATTTAGTTTTATTTTAATGGTATTTTTTCTGTTATCTTAAATTACATATCAATTTATGTAAAATGACAATAATAAATTGTAATTAAGCAAGTAGCTTATTATATTATATATTTATGTCTATAATGTCATTTTAACATTTTTCCCTTCATTTTACAGTAAAACTTATTAATAAACAATAAAACTCAGAAACTGAGATTAATTGAGATTAGAGCCTTATTTCCTCATTTTTCTAGAGTCTTATTTCCTTCTTAGAATAACAGTACAACACAAATGATAGAAACAAATGGGGTTTTTTTTTCAAAACTTTAATAGAAAAGGGCAAATTACAAAATCAAGCCTTTTTATATTTGAGAAGATTCCTTTCATTCCCTTAATAGAAAAGGCATATTACAAAATAAAAAGTTTTTATATCAAAACCATGATGGAAAGGGCATATTAAATAAAATGTTTTTATATTAACTTCTTGTATACATTCCTAGACAAACCCAGAAGGAAAATATATGCATAAAAAATAAATAAATATACCAACAACACAGAAAAACAAATATAACTCTCAGGCTGTTAACACGTGGTCAAACTACTGAACATCATGGAGCATCAAAACAAAAACAGCTCTCATTGTCCATAATATGTACAATACATTCCACACAGGGACTTGAGAAGGCTCAAGAGATACTCTCTTCAGAAATCTCTCAGGTATCTGTAAGGAAAACAAGAAAGAACACAATGATTTTTTTAAATGAATTTTGAAATTAATTTTTGAAATGTAATTTTTTTGCCTCCACACAAACTGGAGTTGTTTTCAAGTATTTTTCACCATTTAATCAATACCAATACATGATTTAATAATGGTTATGTCTGAAAGTGTTCCACTCACAATAAGATGATTATATACTTAATCAATCTTCAGTTTAACTCCTAATTTTTCCATGTTCTCCAATTTCTCTAATTTCTTCTTAGTCACTCTATGTAGATGAACATTAATTGCAATTGGCCCAACAGTAACAATATCTAGTGGACAACTGAAATAATGGCCTTCATCTGGTCTTTGTATAAACTTTCACACACATTCGCTCATTCATTCATTCATTGTCTTCCGCTTATCCGGAGCCGCGTCGCGGGGGCAGCAGTCTAAGCAGGGATGCCCAGACTTCCCGCTCCCCAGACACTTCCTCCAACTCTTTCGGAGGGATCCCGAGGCGTTCCCAGGCCAGCCGAGAGGCATAGTCTCTCCAGCATGTCCTGGGTCTTCCCCGGGGTCTCTTCCCGGTGGGGCATGCCCGGAACACCTCCCCAGGGAGACATCCCGGAGGCATCCAAAACAGATGCCCGCGTCACCTCAACTGTCCCCTTTTGATGTGGAGGAGCAGCGGCTCTACTCCGAGATCCTCCCAGGTGACAGAGCTCCTTACCCTATTTCTAAGGGAGCGCCCCGCCACCCTACGGAGGAAGCTCATTTCAGCCGCTTGTATTTGGGATCTTATCCTTTCGGTCATGACCCAGAGCTCATGACCATAGGTGAGAGTAGGAACGTAGATTGACTGGTAAATCGAGAGCTTCCCCTTCCAGCTCAGCTCCTTCTTCACCACATCAGACCGGTACATAGACCGCATTACAGCTGCCACTGAACCGATCCATCTGTCAATCTCACGATCCATCCTTCCCTCACTCGTAAACAAGACCCCAAGATACTTAAACTCCTCCACTTGAGGAAGGAACTCCGCTCCAACCTGGAGGGTGCAAGCCACCTTTTTCCGGGTCGAGAACCATGGCCTCAGATTTGGGGGTGCTGACCCTCATCCCAGCCGCTTCACACTCCACTGCAAAATGCCCCAGTGCATGCTGTAAGTCCAGGCTTGAAGGAGCCAACAGGACAACATCATCTGCAAAAATCAGCGATGAAATCCTGTGGTCCCCAAACCAGACTCCCTCCAGCCCCTGGCAGCGCTTAGAAATTCTGTCCATAAAAACAATGAACAGAACCGGTGACAAAGGACAGCCCTGTCAGAGTCCAACATGCACTGGGAACAGATCTGACTTACAGGTGGCAATGCGAACCAAGCTCCTGCTCCAGTTATATAGAGACCGAACAGCCCTTAACAGAGGGCCACAGACCCCGTACTCCCAGAGCACCTCCCACAGAATGCCATGAGGGACATGGTCGAAAGCCTTCTCCAAGTCCACAAAACACATGTGGACTGGTTGGTCAAACTCCCACGAACCTTCAAGCACCCTGTGGAGGGTATAAAGCTGGTCCAGTGTTCCACGACCAGGACAAAAACCACATTGCTCCTCCTGTATCCGAGTTTCGACTAACGGTCAGACTCTCCTCTCCAGTACTCTGCAATAGACTTTCCTTGGGAGGCTGAGGAGTGTGATCCCTCTATAGTTGGAACACACCCTCTGGTCCCACTTCTTAAAAAGAGGGAGCACCACCCCGGTTGCCCAGTCCAGAGGCACTGTCCCTGACCACCACGCTATGTTGCAGAGACGTGTCAGTCAAGACAGCCCCACAACATCCAGAGTCTTAAGGTACTCAGAGTGAATCTCATCCACCCCCGGTGCCTTGCCACCAAGGAGCTGCTGAACTACCTCAGTGACCTCAGCTTGGGTGATGAATGAATCTACCTCTGAGTCTTCGGCCTCTGGTTCCTCTACAGAAGGTGTGTCAGTGGGATTGAGGAGATCCTCGAAGTATTCCTTCCACCATCCGACAATATCCTCAGTCAAGGCCAGCAACTCTCCACCTCCACTGTAAACAGTGTTGGCAGAGAGCTGCTTACCCCTTCTGGTCTGCCAGAATTTTCCCAAGGCCGTTTAATGGTCCTCCTCCATGGCCTCACCAAACTCCTCCCAGACCCGAGTTTTTGCTTCCGAGACCACCCGGGCTGCAGTTTGCTTGGCCTGCCGGTATGCCTCAGCTGCCTCCGGAGTCCCCCGAGCCAACCAGGCTCGATAGGACTCCTTCTTCAGCTTGATGGCATCCCTTACTTCCAGTGTCCACCATTGTGCTCGGGGATTGCCACCACGACCGGCACCAGAGACCTTACGGCCACAGCTCCAGATGGCTGCATCAACAATGGAGGAGGAGAACATGGTCCACTCAGACTCAATGTCCCCAACCTCCCTCGGGATCTGGTTGAAACTCTCCCGAAGGTGGGAGTTGAAGACCCCCCTAACAGAGGGATCAAAAAGACGTTCCCAACAGACCCTCACAATATGTTTGGGTCTGCCAAGTCTGTTCGGCATCCTCCTCCACAAGCGGATTCAACTCACCACCAGGTGGTGATTGGTTAACAGCTCCGCTGCTCTCTTCACCCGAGTGTCCAAGATATGCGGCCGAAGGTCAGATGACACAAGGTCGATCATTGATCTCCGACCTAGAGTGTCCTGGTACCACGTTTACTGATGGGCACCCTTATGCTTGAACATGGTGTTCATTATGGACAGACTGTGACTAGCACAGAAGTCCAGCAACAAGACACCACTCGAGTCCAGATCAGCGGGGCCGTTCCACCCAATCAGGCCCCTCCAGATATCACTGTCATTGCCCACATGGGCATTTGAAGTCCCCCAGCAAAACTATGGAGTCCCTAGTCAGAGCACCTTCCAGCACCCCTCACAGGGTCCCCAAGAAGGTTGGGTACTCCATACTGCCGTTCGGCCCATAAGCCGAAACAACAGTGAGACACCTATCCCCAGCCCAGGGAAACAACCCTCTCATTTACTGGGGAAAACTCCAACACATGGCGGCTGAGCTGGGGGGCTATAAGCAAGCCCACCCCAGCCCGACGCCTCTCACCATGGGGCACTCCAGAGTAGTAGAGGGTCCAACCTCTCTCAAGGAGTTGGGTTCCAGAACCCAGGCTGTGCATGGAGGCAAGCCCGACTATCTCTAGCCGGTACCGCTCAACCTCCCTCACCAGCTCAGGCTCCTTCCCCCCCAGTGAGGTGACATTCCATGTCCCAAAAGCCAGATTCTTTGTCAAGGGTTTGGGTCGTCGGGGCCCCTGCCTATGACTGCTACCCAGAACACACTGCACCGGGCCCTTGTGCTCCTTCCTGCGGGTGGTGGGCCTACGGGAAGGTAGGCCTACGTCTTTTCTTCTGGCTGTGCTCGGCCGAGTCCTGCAGCACTCGGCCACCAGGCGCTTGCCTGCATGCCCCAACCCCAGGCCTGGCTCCTGGCATCACGCCAGTCCGGGCGATGTAACGGTCCTTGATTTTTCTTTCATAAAGGTGAAGAATCACAAAATCAGCACTCTTGGGTTCACAGCATATTGGTATTTCTTTTCTTTTCGTGAGACCTTGGTGCCTTGATCTGAATTAATTTTGAAGAGACATCTGTTGGAAGAAGAATTTTCTTTTAAACAAGACATTTAACCGATAACTAACACTGATACATTAAAAAGCCAGGATTATTTTGTATCTGAGGCCCAATTTGAATATGTGGTAGAACTGCAGACTCAAGGTAAGTTGCTTTGAATATATTTTTGAATAAAACACATGCACCACTGATCTGAAATTTGTATACATTAATCTGCAGATTGTAATATTTCAAAGTCCCCTTGAAGAAAGCTATAAACAGCAAGGGTAAAACAGAGGGCAGAGGATCATCTTGTTTGGGCCAACACAACTTTAGAATGACAACAGGCTGGCCATAAGGAAGAACCACAGTGATGACGCTCACAAGTCTTTTTACTGCAACAAATTGCATTTAATGTTTTTTAGATGTAGCTTTAAGGAATAACTGTTTTAGCGCTTAACAAGTGAATACATTATACCCTTTCTTAACAGAATTGCTGCATAATTCGTTATGAGAAACAATTTATGACTCATAACTTAAGGTTATGACCATGAAATTTACTGAAATAAATGAATGATTAAATACCGTGTTTTGTGACTGTCAGTAATCACTGAAAATGGAGTAAATTAAAAATATAAATCATGAACATGTGTGAAAATGAATAGCTTTGTATAAGGAAGCAAATACTGTTCATAACTCCAAAACAAACTACATTATTCAAATTATCCAAATGTAAAAAATAAAATTGAAGTTAAATTTGAGATTAATCAGAAAAATGACATTGCTTTCCTTAGATTGTCCTTCACTAGCAGTAGTGATACACCAAAAAATCCTTTTTTTTGGATAATTATATTAATTAAATTTAATTAAAGTAACAATGTTTGGTCAAAAATTTCAGTATGGCACATTTCACGTGTAATGCATAATGCATAATAAATGCATACACACCTCTATAAGAATTACAGTGTAGCTGCTATTTCAACCGGATAGTCAATGTAGTAGCAGCAGAAATGCACTGTTGAAGCTAGTGAGACGATCATTAATTATGACCTGGTCCACAGCTACCATGAACACCTTGGCAGTGAGTGTGCTGTTTCCAGTGAACAATGTAAGCAGAGTATGAATGAAGTAAATACAGTAAATATCTTGCTTCAGGTGTATGGATCCAATGCGATTAAAGTAAGCCAGGAAAAGTGTTACACACACTTTTTAGTTGGCTTCATTTTTTAAATAGTGCTAATACTGAAAATTAAAACAAGACAGAAAAAAAATCTGTTACATGACTACTTCAGCACCAAGCATATTGGTATTGCAGTGTACATAGTATAGTATAGATTGGCTCCTGGCCCATCACGTATAGTCAATGTCAAAGTCAAAGTCAAAGAAGCTTTATTGTCACTTCAACCATATATAGCTGATGCAGTACATGGTGAAATGAAACAACGTTCCTCCTGGACCAGAGGTGCTACACAGAACAAAAAACAAAATACAGGGTGACGCAGACAAACATAAAGCTAAACTAAGGTGCAGAATTTTTAAACTAAACATACAACATAAGTGCAGGGAATGACGAGACAATGCAGACAAACAAGACACATAACGCCGACTGTGTGCAAAAAAAAAGAACAGTATTGTACACTGAGCGCAAATAACGGTGAGTGAAAGAATAGCAGCAGAAATAGTTAACACAGTTATAATATTTAAAAGTTGTGGTACAAATATTTAAACTGATGTGTGCATGTAAACAAGATCAGGTGTGTGTGAGTTCCGTTCAGTTCAGTTTTCAGTTCAGAGTGTGTGTTTGTGTGTGTGTGTGTGTGTGTGTGTGTGTGTGTGTGTGTGTGTGTGTGTGTGTGTCCATGTTCTTCAGTTCAGAGTTCAAAGTGTGTCTGTGTGTGTCCATGTTCCTCAGTTTAGTATAGTTCTCTGTTGAGACACCTGATTGCCTGAGGAAAGAAGCTGTTCAACAGTCTAGTTGTGTGGGCCCAAATGCTATGGTACCTCTTTCCAGATGGCAGGAGAGTGAAGAGTGTGTGTGAGGGGTGTATGGGTCATCTACAATGCTGTTGGCATTGCGGATGCAGCGTGTGGAGTAAATGTCCGTAATAGAGGGAAGAGAGACTCCAGTGATCTTCTCAGCTGTCCTCACTATCCGCTGTAGTGTCTTGCAATCCGAGACGGTGCAATTCCTGAACCAGGCAGTGATGCAGCTGCTCAGGACACTTCCGATGGTCCCTCTGTAGAAGGTGGTCAGGATGGGAGGTGGAAGATGAGCCTTCCTCAGCCTTTGCAGGAAGCAGAGACACTGCTGGGCATTCTTGGTGATAGAGATGGTGTTGAACGACCAGGTGAGGTCCTCTGCCAGGTGAACACCGAGGAATTTGGTGCTCTTGACAATCTCCATGTTGGACCCGTCGATGTTCAGTGGAGAATGGTCACTCTGTGCTCTCCTGAAGTCAGCAACCATCTCTTTTGTTTTCTCCACGTTCAGAGACAGGTTGTTGGCTTTACACCAGGCTGTTAGCCGCTGCACCTCCTCTCTGTATGCTGACTCATCGTTCTTGCTGATGAGACCCACCACAGTCGTGTCATCAGCGAACTTGATGATGTGATTGGAGCTGTGCATCGCTGCACAGTCGTGAGTCAGCAGAGTGAACAGCAGTGGACTGAGCACACAGCCCTGAGGAGCTCCAGTGCTCATTGTGGTGGTGCTGGAGGTGCTGTTCCCGATTTGGACTGACTGAGGTCTCCTAGTCAAGAAGTACAGGATCCAGTTGCAGAGGGAGGTGTTGATGCCCATCAGACTCAGCTTCTCGGTCAGGTGCTGAGGGATGATTGTGTTGAATGCTCAACTGAAGTCGATGAACGACATTCGTACATAAGTGTCTTTATTGTCCAGGTGTGTGAGGAACAGATGGAGAATTGTGCTGATAGCATCGTCCGTGGATCGATTTGGATGATATGCAAACTGCATGGGGTCTAGTGATGGTGGCAGCAGGTTCTTGATTTGCCTCATGGCAAGCCTCTCAAAGCACTTCATGGTGATGGGTGTGAGTGCAATGGGATGGTAGTCATTGAGACAGGACACTGGAGACTTCTTTGGCACGGGGATGATGGTGTCTTTAGGCACGTTGGGACTACAGCGTCAACTGTTCAGGGAGATGTTGAAGATGTCACTGAAGACATCTGCTAGCTGTTCTGCACATTCCCTGAGCAGTCTGCCAGGAATGCTGTCTGGTCCAGCAGCTTTCCGTGGGTTAACTCTGCGTAGAGTTTTGCGGTCATCCACGGCTTCTGGTTGGAGTGTGTGGTGATGGATTTGGAGATGGTCATGTCATCGATGCACTTGCTGATGTAGCTGGTCACTTTTGCGGTTATCCACGGCTTCTGGTTGGAGCGTGTGGTGATGGATTTGGAGATGGTCACGTCATCGATGCACTTGCTGATGTAGCTGGTCACTGATGACGTATATTCCTCCAAGTTTGTGGTATTGCCGTTGGTTGCAGCCTCCCTGAACATGTCCCAGTCAGTGCACTCAAAACAGTACTGAAGAGCAGAGATGGCTCCTGCTGGGCAGGATTTAACCAGTTTCAGAGCCGGTTTAGAGCGTCTGATGAGCGAAAGTCCACATACTGATGGAATTTAGGGACAACAGACTTGAGATTTGCATGGTTGAATAAACAGTCCATCGGGGTGAGCATTCTGCAGCTTGCTAATAGCTCCGTAGAGCTCACAAAGAGCCTCTTTAGCTTTAGCGCTGGGTGGAATGTACACTCCAATGAATATGGTGATGAATTCCCATGGTAAATAAAATGGTCTGCATCTAACAGTGACAAACTCCACTAGCGATGAACAGTAGCTAGAAACAAGCACAGAGTTCTTGCACCATTCCGCATTGATTTAAACACATAAGCCACCTCCGCGAGTCTTACTGCATAGAGCTGCATTTCCGTTGGCGTTTAGCCCGTCCAGAATGCCGTTTGTTCATTTGTTCATTTGTTTTGTATAAACAAATAAAGTAAAATTAAGTTGTTCAACCAATTGAAAAAATGAATAAATAAAGGCATAACTTACCACAAACCACAATGCAGGGTGTCCATGGTAGTTTGGTGGTATCAACATCAGCTGCAACAGCAGTGTCATCAACAATTTGGAATAACTTGTCTTGCTGTTCATGGAAATGGGCTAGAAGCATCAGAACAGCCGCACAATTTACATCACCTCCTTCCAGAGTTTGGCTCAGAATTGTGCCTTCTCTGCTTGATGGCACAGTTTTAACAAACTGAAAGTACCACAGGATTCTTTGAAACTTTGTTGCAGTAGACTCATTAAAAGTCATCAATTTGGATGCCTGTTAGTTCTCTTAAATGAATCCTCATTCCAGCTTCCTGGAAGATGAAAGGCCATTCCTTTAAGATCTCTTCCATCTCCTGTAGTCATGACAATATGACTTTCCTCTGTGATGGAAATGTTTCCAACCTCAATTTTTCCATTTTCTTTGGATCTTTATCTTTGTTGTTAAACATCTTTATTAGCTCTTCTTGTTTTTGTATTTGTGTGGTTTCACCAGCTGGAAGCACTGGCCCAGAATTAATACATCCATATGCATCTTTGTGTCCTTTCTTTACACTGTCAGGGCTTCCAGTTTCAGAAGTCCTTTTCTTGGCAGGAGGAGCTTGGAGTCTTCTGTAGTTTATTATTAATATACATTAATTGTTTGATAAGAGAGTCATACCCAGTACTGTCAGCCTGACCCTCAATCTCATCTTTGAAGGATTTTGGATATTGAATTGCCATCTTTCTTGCTATTTCAGCAATGTGCCTCTTTCCTGGTTTCTTGCACACAGAGAGTATTTCAGCAACTACAATCCTTATAACCTCCCTTCTCTCTGCTGTAGATGGCCTCTTCTCAGTATCCAATAACTTTCTTGTACTTGAGGGCATCTTACTCCTGGGTATGTCAAAGCTGTAATGCCAGCTATTTTATTACAATTATAACTGCGTTTTAGCTTGCTGTCACGACCCGCCCGGGAGTGGGCCGCGAGAGGGAGCTCTCGCCCGTCTTTTGAGACTACTTCCAGGTTGCGCCCCGGGCTTAAATACGGTGCGCACTTCATGCACGCCGTGAAATACCGTTTACCGGTCGCCAACTCTCGGAGGGGCTGCTGGAGCCCCTCCCGATTCCTTGACGCCCCTGGTCCCATCTGTCGGTGGACTTTTTAACAGACTTGCCGGACTCGGGAGGTTATACAGCAGTTCTGGTGGTGTGGACCGCTTCCCCAAGGGGTGTAAGCTGATCCCCCTCAAGGGGTTGCCTTCAGCCATGCAGACTGCTGAGGCTTTGTTCCTGCACGTGTTCCGGAACTTTGGCCTTCCTGAGGACATCGTGTCGGACTGGGGGTCACAGTTCACCTCCCGGGTGTGGGGATCGCTGTGTGCTCAACTGAGTATTGGAGTTAGCCTGAGTTCCGATTACCACCCCCAGTCCAATGGTCAGGTGGAGCATCTCAACCAAGAGATCGGTCGGTTCCTCAGGTCTTACTGCAGCAGGGAGGAGCAAAGGTGGAGTGAGTTTCTGCTTTGGGCTGAGTACACCCAGAACTCCCTCATCCTCAATGGGCCTGACCCCGTTCCAATGCATACTAGGATACCAGCCACCTCTATTCCCCTGGTCAGGGGAACCTTCCGACATCCCAGCAGTAGAGGAGTGGTATCAGTGGAGTCAAGAGGTCTGGGAGAGGGCCCATATACGTCTTCAGCGGGGAGTGCGAAGGCACAGGATACAGGCCGACTGGTGTCGGCGCCCTCACCCTGCCTACCGGGTGGGACAGAAGGTGTGGCTGTCCACGCAGAACCTCCATCTCAAACTGCCGTGCCGCAAACTTAATCCCAGGTTCATTGGCCCGTTCGAGATAATACGTCAGGTCAACCCAGTGGCATATCGGCTGCGGCTTCCGGCGACGTATCGTATCTGCCCCACGTTCCATGTGTCTCTTCTGAAGCCAGCTCACCCTTCGGCTGAGGGTGCACCGGTCGGCGGGGAGCCACTACCACCGCTGGACGTTGAGGGGTCCCCGGCATACCGGGTACGTGCTCTCCTGGACTCCAGGCGGGTTCGATCACGGGTTCAGTACCTCGTGGACTGGGAGGGGTACGGCGCCGAGGAGCGGTCATGGGTGGACGCCCTCGACATCCTAGACCCTTCCCTCACAGAGTACTTCCACCACGAACACCCGAACAAGCCTGCACCACGTCCGAGGGGGCGTCCGCGACGTAGAATCCCAGGAGGTGTTCCTAGAGGGGGGGCTCTGTCACGACCCGCCCGGGAGTGGGCCGTGAGAGGGAGCTCTCGCCCATCTTTTGAGACTACTTCCGGGTTGCGCCCCAGGCTTAAATACGGTATGCACTTCATGCACACCGCGAAGTATCTTTTCTATGGGAAGTACCGAGCGTTTGCTGCGTGCATTTATTGGACTGCCTTTTGTTATTGACCTGGACTGTTTACCGTTTACTCTGTTGGATTACCTTGGTTATATCTGTTATTGGCTTTTTGACCCCGGACTGTTTATGGACTTTCGTTTCTGTCGTCCCTGACTTCATCTTTGCTCGTCCCCTATCGCCAGCTCGGCGAATGGATCCAACCACTTCCGCCTCCGGCGAAGCCCCGTCACACTTGCACATTATGTCAAAGTCACAAGCATGGAATGACAGATGACATCTTGAGACCAATACAGAAAACCAAACAGTTTGTTAGATTTCCTCGAATTTGAGCAGTCGTTGGGTGGCTTGCCAATGTACTAGAATGCTTATATTAATAATAAATTAAAAGTAAGCCGGACCAGGTTCAGGGGAAAAGAGTTTATTGAAGATACTTGTGTAGCATAGTCGTCTTCTAGATCTTAACCCAAAGGTACTCTCTGTGTGATCAGACTTATGCTTGGTAACAAACGATCCTCAAACAATAGACAGATACCATTAGGACCTCCTACTGTAGGAATTAAAAAGGACAGGATGGAAGGGCCACCAGTTGATTGCTGGAGCCATTTGGTTCACACATTTACATATACATATGCTAATTACCAGTGGGGCACAAGCACAATGTAATGTCAGACATTGATTATACATGCAAGAACTAAAATTCTTCAAGTTCAAGAGGGTCGACATATCTTTGCTTGCCACTGTAATTTGGAATGTCTTTCAAGTCAATCTTGTTGCCATCACACCTAACATTGTTTTTGACTTTTTTTGCTTTACAGGAACAGTCATGTTACACAACTAGATGTGATCATGTAGAACAAATAAAAGACATGATTTCATGTATTAAGTCTCTGAAACATGCTATCATACATGCTGCTTTGAACTTTATACCTAAAATGAATCTGAAACTATGCTTATTATTTTACTTACATTTGATACAAGCCATAACTTCGGATTTCAATTGGCTTCAAAATTCCGACAAGGTCATCTGCCTCCAAATACTTCAGGTCCTCAGCTGAACAGACATCAAGGCTTTTAATCGCCTCCACCACTTGTTGTAGCCATCCTCTTGGCTAAATACGTGACTTAGGGATAAGGTTAGGTCGATCACCCATTTATCCATGACTGCAAGGAGGAGATAAAGAAAAGTTATTGTTTAGTGAATATCAAACTGTGCATTTACACATTACTCCACAATTACCATGTGATACATTTGCTAATACACACCCATTTGTGTAATTTGTATACTGGAATTCAACTTTTACCCAAAATAACAATGAACTTCAACCCATTTATTGATCAACAACACTGTGTGCTTAAGTGATATGACTTTATGCCCATTCAGACTGTACAGAGGCAATGGCTAGAAATCCAGGCAGTCTTCTGCATTTATACAGTGCATATCCACATCTGCACATCTGCAATATGGACTTCATAAAATCCATATTCTGCCAAATACAACGAAGTGTGTGGTGTCACCAGAAAGCACACCTCTTTGTCATGTTTGATCAAAATAAGCTCAATTTGATCAAACTTGATTGAGTCATCATATTCCCATTTTAGGCAGAGAAAAGATCCGTTTTTGTAAAGGGTGCCCTTAAAGTTTACCTCAGTGGACACAGAATCTGATTCTGTAATCATGTGGGCTTCAACTGCATTGTGCACTGCATCACTATACAGGTTGAGCATGGTAGGGAGTTGAGGTTTTTTTTACTTCAGTACTGGTGCAAAAAATGAGTTTAAGCTGATGATTGTTTGGAGGAGTTGGCGCTGGTTTGCGAGAGACTGGCATACATTCTTAAAGTTTTGTATCCTCCTCACATACCTCTTGAAGTATGAATGTTTACTCTCAAAACTCATTGCCCATAGCTGTATTAGGGGGCCAGATTTGAACATCAATGATGCATAATGGAGAAAAATAGTGGTGCTTGGGTTTTAAATGATCAGAAGAATACAGTGCTTTCCTTGTTTCTAGATATTCAACCACAGCAACATTCAGGTAAACAATCTGGGCAGTGGTGATTGTGGGAGCACACACCAGCTCCACAAGTTCTTTCGGAAGAGATCACTAGTTGGCACACTGGATCATGAGGATCAACTTTGTCACCAATGATGACAGGCAGAAGTCTAAGGAAACACCAGTTCTCAGCTGCTTGGCCACCTATAGTACTGCATTTTTCATTTACCAGACAGGGACATGAGTTAGAGTCCTTGTAGGCTAACTGTGTGATTCACCTGTTCAGCTGAGTGTATGTGGACCAATGCTTGACCTTTATAAAATAGCACAGGTAACTCGTTAAGTCATATGCTACTACAACTCCCTCAAACAAGTCATGACCTATGCATAGAGGAAGTCCTGGCTGACATACATGGAAATAATTCAGAGAGTTAAAGACTGAATCACAACGTATTCCTTTGACATCATCCACATCACTTTGCTTTAATAACTGCACTGCTTCATTGTAGGTATCAACTGTGCATACAGTAAAGCTCTGACTCACATTGTCTATTTGGTCTCTTTGTACCTCACAATACCTGCAGAAGTACTTTGAGGTGCTAAAATTCTGTGTGTAGCCACCAATGCAGTGTGACCCCAAGTTGTCACCTACAATAGGCATAGATGTTACTCAAACCACATGACCAGAAATGGTCACAATATGTTCTTCGAGCTGTCTCAGGTCTGACAACATTGGACGATGATGGACAATGTTGGACAATGATGGACAACATCATTGGACAACGATGGAATGGCTCAAAGTCAGCAAGTGTAAAGTATACTCCAATAATTCTATGTTTCTTCCTCGCTGATCCAAGTGGGTTGATAACTTTCAGTTTCAAAGTTTAATTTTGAGAAAACACAGATGGCTCAGAGAATGTGAGTGGGATGTAAATGAAGACTTCACTTTAAACACCTTGTTACAATCGCTGAATGGGCAATGAATTAACTCATGCTTACTCAAATGTACTTTGAGGTGTGCAAGAAACTTGCTCAGATTTATGCATTGCTTCTAACAGTTAACATCATTACATACAAATGACCTTTGTGTGTCATCCAACTGTGAAGCAGGGCTGTTAGATAAACATGGGCTTTTAAAGAACTGTACTTAGTGAATTTTTCTTTGCAATGTGAAAAGCAACATGGGAAGAAACTATTTGTCTCATATCTATGCAGATTCTGATTATCACCATAGCTTTTTATGCTTTTCAGGGACATACCACATGAGTGGCATGGAAACTTTTGCATAACATATGCCATTATAGCCGCTCATATGTTCAGTCTAAGTTTGCACGTGTGAGATGTAACATACCAAAGGTTGTGGCTGTCGTCATCAAAAACAAGAGTTAAAGTGTGGAAGTAGCTATCCTCAACTGTCCTCAAGGGGGAAGGGGGAGTTAATGTTCCAATCCATTGACTTCGAATGATGCTAAAAAAATGTTGACAGTGGGTTAACATTAATAAATGACAATGCTGAAGTATGTCTTAAAGTGTGTTTATATAGCTCTTTGAAGCATCTGAAGATATTTTGTTACCTTGGTGTGTGTTGCTTTGAGAAAGCAACCATTTGTGTTGTGTTTTATATGCATTTATTCTTCATGTAATTATTTAATCATATCATCAGTTATAATCACAGGGCACACACACACTCTCATTCACACGCTACAAACAATTTAGAGATTTCAATCAGCCTACAATGCATGTCTTTGAACTGGGTGAGGAAACCCCCGAGGCACGGGGAGAACATGCAAACTCCAAACACACATGGCAGAGGTGGGAATCGAGCCCCAACCCTGGAGGTGTGAGGCAAACGTGCTAGCCACCAAGCCACCATGCCCCCCTATAATATTTAAATTATATTCATTCATTGTCTACCGCTTATCCGATCTACTCTTGGGTCACGGGGAGCCTGTGCCTATCTCAGGCATCATTGGGCATCAAGGCAGGATACACCCTGGACGGAGTGCCAACCCATTGCAGGGCACACACACACACTCTCATTCACTCATGCAATCACACACTACAGACAATTTATAGATGCCAATCAACCTACAATGCATGTTTTTGGACCGGGGGAGGAAACCAGAGTACCCGGAGGAAACCCACGAGGCACGGGGAGAACATGCAAACTCCACACACACGGCAGAGGCGGGACTTGAACCCCCAACCCTGGAGGTGTGAGGCAAACGTGCTAACCACTAAGCCACCGTGCCCCCTAAATTTTTATTATATTATATTATATTATATTATATTATATTATATTATATTATATTATATTATATTATATTATATTATATTATATTATATTATATTATATTATGTTATGTTATGTTATGTTATATTATATTATATTATATTATATTATATTATGTTATATTATATTATCTTCTTCTTCTTCTTCTTTCGGCTTTTCCCTTCACGGGTCGCCACAGCGAATCATCTCTCTCCACCTATCCCTATCTTCTGCATCCTCAACACTTGCACCCACTAGCTTCATATCCTCATTAATTCCATCCATATACCTCCTCTTTGGCCTTCCTCTTTGCCTCCTGCCTGGCAGCTCCATGTCCAACATTCTCCTACCAATATACTCACTTTCCCTCCTCTGAACATGTCCAAACCATCTTAATCTGGCCTCCCTAACTTTGTCCACCAAACGTCCAACATGAGCTGTCCCTCTGATGTACTCGTTCCTAATCCTGTCCAATCTTGTCACTCCCAAAGAGAACCTCAACATCTTCAGCTCTGACTCCCGTCTCTTCCTCAGTGACACTGTCTCAAAAAACAATACAGCATGGCCGGTCTCACCACTGTCCTGTACACCTTCCCCTTGATTCTCGCTGATATTTTCCTATCACACAAAACTGCTGACACCTTTCTCCACCCATTCCAACCTGCCTGCACTCGCTTCTTTACCTCATTCCCACACTCTCCATTACTCTGGACTGTTGACCCCAAGTACTTAAACTCCTGTACCTTCTTCACCTCTTCACCCTGTAACCTTACTGTTCCACTTCCCTCCCTTTCATTCACACACATGTACTCAGTCTTACTATGACTGACTTTCATTCCTCTTCTCTCCAGCGCAAACCGCCACCTCTCCAGGTTTTCCTCCACCTGCTCCCTGCTCTCACTACAGATCACAATGTCATCTGCAAACATCATTGTCCAAGGAGACTCCCATCTGACAACTGGTCCATCACTATAGCAAACAGGAAGGGGCTCAGAGCCGATCCCTGATGTAGTCCCACCTCCACTTTGAACTCCCCTGTCTGACCTGCAGCACACCTCACTACTGTCCTGCTCCTCTCATACATGTCCTGCACCACTCTGACATACCTCTCTGCTACTCCTGACTTCCTCATACAGTACCACAGCTCTTCTCTTGGCACTCTGTCATATGCTTTCTCCAAGTCTACAAACACACAGTGCAACTCCCTCTGACCATCCCTATACTTCTTCATCAAAATTCTCAGAGCAAAAATTGCATCTGTTGTGCTCTTTCTGGGCATGAAGCCATACTGCTGTTCACAAACTTCCACTACCTTCCTTATTCTAGCTTCCACTACTCTTTCCCATAGCTTCATTGTATGGCTCATCAACTTTATCCCCCTATAGTTGCTGCAACTCTGCACATCACCCTTATTCTTAAAGATTGGCACTAACACACTTCTTCTCCATTCTTCAGGCATCCTCTCACTCTCTAAAACCCTGTTGAACAAACTAGTTAAAAATTCCACTGCTGCCTCTCCTAGACACTTCCAGACCTCCACCAGGATGTCGTCAGGACCAACTGCCTTTCCACTTTTCATCCTCTTCAAAGCCTTCCTGACTTCATCCTTTCTAATCTTATCTACTTTCTGTTCCACAGAGTTCACCCCTTCTACTCTTTTTTCTCTCTCATTTTCCTCATTCATCAGCTCCTCAAAGTACTCCTTCCATCTCCTCTGTACACTCTCCTCACTTGTGAGCACCCTTCCATCTCTATCCTTAATAACTCTAACTTGCTGCACATCCTTCCCATCTCGATCCCTCTGCCTAGCTAACCTGTACAAGTCCTTCTATCCTTCTCTAGTGTCTAACCTAGTGTACAATTCGTCATATGCCTTCTGCTTGGCCTTAGACACCTCCCTCTTCACTCTGCGCTGTAAGTCCTTGTATTCCTGTCTATTCTCTTCTGTCCTGTCCATGTCCCACTTCTTCTTGGCTAACCTCTTCCTCTGGATACTATCCTGAACTTCTTCATTCCACCACCAAGTCTCCTTATGTTCTTTCCTCCTTCCAGATGACACACCCAGCACCTTTCTCCCTGTCTCCCTGATTACTTCTGCTGTAGTTTCCCAGTCATCTGGCAGCACTACCTGACCACCCAGAGCCTGCCTCAACTTCTGTCTAAATTTCTCACAACATTCCTCCTTTTTCAGCTTCCACCACTTGGTTTTCTTCTCTATCTCTATCTTTGACCTCTTCGTCTTACAGACCAACAAAGTCATCCTACACACCACCATCCTATGCTGTCTGGCTACAGTCTCTCCCACTACCACTTTACAGTCACTAATCTCTTTCAGATTGCCTCTTCTACATAGGATGTAGTCTACCTGTGTTCTCCTACCTCCACTCTTGTAAGTCACTCTATGCTCCTCTCTCTTCTGAAAATAAGTGTTAACCACACCCATGTCCATCCTCTTAGCAAAGTCCACTACCATCTGTCCTTCAAGGTTCCTTTCCTTAACTTCAAACTTGCCCATCACCTGTGTTCCCCTCACTGACATGTCCATTAAAATCCGCTCATATCACCACTCTCTCACCCGTGGGAATACTCTCCATCACCTCATCTAATTCACTCCACAATCTCTCTTTCTCCCCTAACTCACAACCTACCTGTGGGGCATAACCACTAACAACATTCAACATCACCCCTTCAATCTCTAACTTCAGACTCATCACCCTGTCTGACACTCTCTTCACCTCCAGAATATTCCTCACAAACTCCTCCTTCAGGACCACACCTACCCCATTTCTCTTACTATCCACACCATAATAAAACAGCTTGAATCCTGCTCCTATACTACGAGCCTTGCTACCCTTCCACCTGGTCTCCTGTACACACAGTATATCCACCTTCCTTCTCTCCATCATATCAGCCAGCTCTCTACCTTTCCCTGTCATAGTAACAACATTCAGAGTTCCTATTCTCAGTCCTACACTCTTACCTTTCCTCTTCTCTCTCTGTCTGTGCACTCTCCTCCCTCCTCTACTTCTTCGACCAACAGTAGCCCAATTTCCACCGGCGCCCTGTAGGTCAACGGTGCCAATGGTGGTCGTTGTTAACCCGGGCCTCGACCGATCCGGTATGGCATTCGTACTGACGATTCGCATGGTTAAATTTGGCAATGTTTTACGCCAGTTGCCCTTCCTGATGCAACCCTCTCTATTTATCCAGGCTTGGGACCGGCACAGAAGTCACTGGACTGTGACCCCCATGGCTAGATTGGCTATTTTAATGGTGACTAAGCTGCGTAAATTTAAATATGGATTATCAACATGGTCGGACGAGATTGCTTCATTAAAGACGACAGTTGCAGAACTAAAAACAGCTGGCTAACCTAAAGGAAAAGAAAACGATTTAGAAGGAAGGATGCGGAGATGCAATATATTCATTGCGGGATACCAGAGGAAACCGGTTCGGGCTCTACCGTTACAGTCTCTAAGCTCCTGAAAGAAGTTCTAAACCTTGAGAAAGAGTTAATCGACCATTCACACAGAAGCCTAACAGCTAAAAGCCTAAAGAAAAGTCCCGGGTGATAATCACTAAACTACCTACTATTACCAGGATTGTGTAGAAGTCCTCTGGCAAGTCTGCGAACAAGGCCCACTCCAATATATAAAGGTAAGCCGATAGCCATCTTTCCAGGTTACACCACTAATGTGGTTAGAGCATGGGCTCCTTTCAATGATGTCAGAAATCTGCTCTGAGGCAAACGTGATGTCCGATAAGGGATAATATTCCCAGCTCAACTCCAATTCTCTTACAAGGGAGACAATTAGGAATTCTTAGACCAGGAGAAAGCAATGACCTACATGAAGTCCACGATCCAAGGTGAGGAAACTGCAAAGTGACTGTAACACCATTCTACTACTCTTCTTTTGATTTTTGCCTTTTTCATATTTTAACAGAAACCAGTGCTTAAGACTGTGAGACTTTAATTTTCTTGCATATTCCTTGGTCTCACATTACATTACAACTTTAAATATACATCCTAACTTTTGTCCTCTTTGGAAGGTGAGGACACAGATATCATTTACTCCATTTTTAACAGTAATAAGAGACATTGTTTCTTTGGATGTAACTAAATGACAATGGTGACATGAAGTGATGGACAATTGGTGTTCTTATGGATATATATATATATATATATATATATATGTATGTATGTATGTATGTATCCAGGTTCATTTAGGTGGCTGGTGTTCAGGACCTTTCAGACAATTTTTTTGAATAGTTTATTTTTTTGTTTTGCTAATTCAAAATTCCACTGTCTTGATTTATGGGTTTGTGCTCTGTGTGTCTCCCAATGGCTAACACTAGTTCAACAGGAAATGCAGGGCACATGATTAATGTTATTAGCTGTAATGCAAAATCTTAAAATCATCCTGTGAAACAGAAACGATATTCTTATACCTTGATTATTTGAAGGCTGACATAGTGTTTCTCCAGGAAACCCATCTCCAGGTAGCAGACCAGACCAGACTGACAGGAGGATGGACAGGGCAAACATTTCTTTCCAGTTTTAATTCTAAGATGAGGGAAGTAGCAATTATAATGCATAAGAACATACCATTTGTAATGTCTAATATTGACTCAGATCCCATAGGGTGTTATTTCATTGTGATGGGGAGATTGTATGGACTCCCTGTTATTTTAATGAACATTTATGCCCAAAACTGGGACGATAATACTTTCTCCCATATTTCCAATATAGATACCCATCACCTCATGTTAGGGGGAGATATAAACTGTGTTCTTTCTCCTAAACTAGATTGTAGTTCATCTAAAATGTGTCTTGAATCCACATCATCCCAAACAGTTAACCTTCTTCAGACATATGGTTTGACTGATGTTTGGCAGTCAAACCCTACCTCTAGGGGGTATTCCTTCTTCTCTTCAGTTCATAACTCATTTTTGTGACTTGATTATTTTTTTATTGATGATAAGCTGCTTCATATGCTTGTTGAATGTGAATATCAAGACATAGTTATCGCGGACCATGCCCCCTTCGAAATGAAGCTGTGCATTCCGGGCACGGATTCTGGATACCGCCCATGGAGATTTAATCCCCTTCTTCTTTCAGATGAAATTTTTGTTCATTTTATTAAGTCAAAGATTCACCTCTTTCTATCTCACAATACAAGCTTAGGGATGTCTTTTTCAACAATCTGGGAAATAGTGAAATCATATTTGAGGGGACAGATAATTTCTTATGGCTCAATGCAAAAGAAAGTCACTACAACATTTTAGGTAGCTCACGGACGACATCTTTAAATTAGACATTAGAAACAGCCATTCACCATCTGATGATATACTTAAACAGCGTCTGATGCTTAAGACAGAGTTTGATCTCCTCTTGACATGTCAAGCAGAAAACCTTATTCTAAAATCTAGACATACTTTTTATGAACACAATGAAAGAAGACTGCTAATCAGTATATTTTGGAGATTAATGATGAGCAAGGTCAAAAACGCGTAGATCACCTCATGTTTTTGTCACTATTATGCTGCCCTTTACACTTCAGAACCACCAGATGATAAATCTGACCTAGACAAATTTTTTCATAGTTTGGATATTCCTAAATTGAACCCAAATCTGGCATCTGACCCAGAGAAAGACGTCTTGGTATGCAAGTATGCAATGTGGCAAGTCACCAGGGCCTGATGGCTTTCCAGCTGAGTTCTTTAAAAAATTTCAGACAAACTTGCCCTTCTGCTCCTCACTGTATTTAAAGAATCTGTCTTCAAATCCCCCCCCCAACTATGTGTGAAGCAGATATTTCCCATATTTTGAAGAAATATAAGAGTCCATTTCAGCATAGCTCATATCTTCCGATTTCACTCTTAAATACCGGTTAAGATTCTTGCAGAACTATTGAGACTCTTGTTCCCTCCATTATTTTGTCAGATCAGACAGGCTTCATGAAGAACTGGTACTCTTTTTTTCAATGTTAGGAGTCTTAAATATTATTTATAGTCCCTCACCACCCGATATACCAGAGGTTTTCATATTGCTTGATGCTGAAAATGCCTTTGATCGCGTAGAGTGGGACACTTTGGGAAGATTCAGTTTTGGCCCTAATTTCATATTGTGGATTCCTCCCCAATGGCAGCAGTGCACACCAACAATAAATATATCTGCCCTGTTTAGGCTACAAAGAGGCACCAGACAAGGCTACCTGCATTGCAATCGAGCCACTGGCGATAGCCACACGGGAAGACACTTTTATTAAAGGAATTTGTAGAGGAGATACAGAGTGTAAGATTTTGCTCTGTGCAGATGACTTATTAGTGTTCTTATCAGATCCACTGGCAGGTCTCCATAAGTAACTGAAAATGTTGGAAAGATTTAGTAGGATATCTGGCTATAAAATAAATTTTCAAAAAGTGAGCTAATGCCAATCAATGCGGCTGCCACATGTATCTCTTCAAATCCAATTCCTTTTAAAGTTACCACAAAAAAGATTACATTTTTAGGAATCTGGGCTACACATAATTACAAGGACCTCTATAAAGCTAACTTCCTGCCTTTGATAGAAGGTCTGAAACGGGATATCAAACATGCTCTGCTGCCTCTTTCTTTAAGGGGAAGAATTAACACAATTAAGATGAATGTACTGCCTAAGTTTCTTTATTTATGTTTCAAAATCTTCTTATTTTTTTTAACCAAATACTTATTCAACTCCACTGATAAACTCATATCAACTCAAACATGTGATTGTGCAATTTAAGGTAGTACACCAACACCATTGGTCGAAGGTTAGGCTATCTATATTCCGACCAGAGCTAGACCCTATTTGTGATAGATGTAGGTAGGCTCCTGCAAAAAATAAGATACTCTCTTCAAGGGTCTTCCCAGAAATTCTATCTGGCAACCTTTTTTGTCATTTGTTGAAATATCCAGGTAGGGAATACAATCCCAAAATATGTATAATCTCACAAAGCTTTTTCTTTTTTTTAACTGATGCTTTATGCCTGATGGGCAAAGGGTTGGGTTGGGCTTTGTTGTTGTATTTCTTTGTTTTTTCTTGAATATGATAAAATCTATTCTCTAATAAATAAACAGACCTTTTTTAAAAAAAAAAAAAAAACCTTGTTAAAAATTTCTTTCCCCCACGTCGGTTTGTATTTTTACAGGGGTCTGACTTTTGGTGGAAATGAATTCAAGAGCCTTTACAACCTCGACCACCGTTTTTCTTTTGAGAGCCATCTTTGACCGTTAAACAAAACTTTTTATGCTTGTCAATGCACTCCACTAAAGCTTGAATATCACCCAAGTCGACTTGAAATTGGTTTAAGGGACGTGGAACGAAAACTCTCTTTCTAATAAAATGTATTCTGGGGGCTTTGTGTAGAGTATAAGCATCCTGCGTATAGCACTACATACGTGTTAACAAAAAAAGAGAATGGCATAAAAGAAATTCGACTTTCCCAGACATGATATTTTCTCATCAGGCACTTGATTTTCGTACATTTGAGTTGGGGCTCTCGGATTTTAGAGCCAGCAAAAGAATTAACTGCCGTTCTGACTCCTTCATCATCCAAAGGGAAGTTATACTCATCCAGATATTGACTCATGGCCTCGATGAACCAAGGGGTAATGAGTTTTGGCATCAAACTGCGGTCAGCCTAGTAGATATCCTCGGGAGGCTTGAGCAGGAACTGTGTTGTCTCTGGCTAGGGTGGTTGAGCTGACAACTGTTGCATCTATCTTCCTGGTAGCTCACCAGATCCTTGTTGAGTAATTTTATTATTGATCTCACCCATCTTTTCCACCCAAGTTATAAGCGGCATGTCCATCACAGTTCAAAAAACACAGCAGTCCAAGATTGTGTCATGCGCAATGGCCGGACCATGGCATAGACCATCCTTGTTGAACGAAAAGGGGCAGGACTTTGTGAAGTGAACAAATCTGATTGGATGAAAAAGGGGTGGGACCTTCTGACATAGACAAATCTAATTGGATGACCATTCACCTAAAACTGTCAAAATCCAGTATGTAGATCCTCTCTCTCTATTGTGGCTCAAACTTCATATCACGGCTGTGCTCTCAGGTAGTTATAGAGTTGCAAATTAGCAAATTAGTTGAATGTTTCCATCCAACTGCGCTCATATTGTATGGAAACTGTGAAGGACTGGGATATGAGAATGTTCCCCTTCTGTTGTTTTTTGTCTGCGATACTGTGCAGGATTGTCTTGGATTTGGTCCCTCAGAGCTTGTGTTCAGTCATATAGTACGATGACCATTAAAGGTCCTGCAGGAACAGGCCATAAAGAGAAGTCCATTTTGATGTATGTTCATGCCCTTTCGTGAGCGTTTAAGAGTAGTGAGAGACACTGCTGGAAAAGCTTTAAGCTCCTTTCAGGATGACATGAAGGAGAGGTTTGACCGCAAGGCAGTCCCCCATTCGTTAAATGTTGGAGATCAAGTTTTAGCTTTATTGCCATTGTCAGGTTTTTCTCTTCAGACTAGATTTGTGGGCCAATAAACTCAGCCCCACAGATTGTTATCAGTACACCTGACACCTGAATGTTACACCTTCAGAATACTTTTTATGGAAAAGTAAATACAGTCACTAAACCTGACACTTTCCTTCTTCTTAGAATGGAGGATTGTGTAGACTGTGTTGGCACAGCCAGGTTCTGTCAATCCATTTTCTATCCTTGCCTTGACTTTGAGTCTGCAAGTCGGCTGCCTTATTTGTATGTACTCTTGCCTGTGAATGTAAATATTGCTACATTGTGTGTGTGTATATATATATATATATATATATATATATATATATATATATATATATATATATATATATATATATATATATATATATATATATATATCCGGTAGTAGGGGTGTGACTGCCATTTTTTGTTGGGGAGTATGGGTTTCATCGTAAGGGAGATTAGGGAAGGTAAATGTCCTTTTGTTCGTTTCTTTTCTTTTGTGTAGGTTATTTAATTAGTTACTATCCTGAGTGTTTCTATTTGTTATTTTGGCCTTGGTCCACCCTGAAGTCTTCCCCGGTTCACTGTGTTGTAAATATCACTACATTATAATATATCTGCTTTATCTAACTGCTGTGTTGTGTGTTGTTGCTCCTACATTTAGGGCATCATATTCATGTAACAGATTAATTCCTGAGTTGCAGTAAGGGCAGTGGGGTGTTGCATGTATGTGTGTAAGGCATTCTGTGCTTTGGGGCTTGCGGTAGGCAAGAGAATGGGCACACGGATGTGTTAAGCCATAGGAGCGTGTAAATTGAATTGCCGTGGTTGTTCTCCTGGGAGGAGAGACAAAGCTTCGTGGGCTGGGCCAGACATTTTGAAGTGGCTGTCAAAGTGCTCACAGAAGGGAGTGGAACCGTTTCCTACATCTATGAACTGACAAGGATTTTACCTACATGATTAAACAATGCAGCTTTCTCTATATTGGACAGTCTCCCTGATGCTGTTAAATCGGACTGTGAGGCAGTGAAAGAGAAGCTAAAAGAGGCTTTTGGAAGGAGACGGTTCATGGAACGATTCAGAGCCAGCTTATCTGCCCGTCCCCGCACAGCATGTGAGAGTCTAGAGGTGTATACAGCAGAAATAAGCCGGCTAGTGGAAGACGTTTTCCCCAGTATGGTGACAGGGCACAGAGGAAGGTAAAGTTTTGCCGTTTTGTGATGGGGCTGGACCCAGTGCTGAGGACGAAACTTTATGAGCAGAGAGCGACAGACATGTAGGAGGCCGTAATAATTGCAGGTTGGTGCGAGAACGCAAGGAATGCGATTGATGTGGGATATGTGACTACTAATGTTGACTATAATTTAAATACTGATGGAGCTGTGGCCAATGTGAACTCTGTGTCAGACATTGGTGGACTGTACAGAACAACTGAGATTAACTGATGAGGTGAGAGACATGAAAGTAGCTTTTAACTGTTCACAGGTTGAGAATCTCAGACTGACAGAGATGAGTCATAGAGGCAGGGACAAGTGGAGTAGAGCGCGCTCCCCGTCACATGAGACAGGTCAGATTGGCTGTCAGGGGCATGCTTGCCGTATGCAAACATATGAAGCACAGAGAGGTTTGAAAGAAGACCGTTTATTGAGATGCACGTCCAGCCCCAGCATGCAGAGACGAGACAGTTATATGGAGGAAACTAAGAAAAAGGGAGCCCGTGCTTTAAACAAATGTTGGACACACTGGGCACACTTACTGTGACACTGCAGCTGGGTACTGAAACCTGGCAACACCTTTTTTTATATAGTGAGTGAAGCGACACAGTCTGTATTGCTGGGAGGAGACTTTAGTGAAAATTCATGCCCTGATGGATGTTAGTCATGCTAATATTTTGCCCCGATGTGCTGCAGTGTGTCTCTGGCTGCGGAAATGACATTTCCGCCCCTCAATCAGAGTCAATTGTGCCTGTTAGGATTGGTTTGCCTGGCGCTGCCCAGGTGTCTAGTGACTTTGTGGGGTATTTGGAACCTAATGTGTCTGATTCCACTGTTGTGGCACACACACTCACTAACGTGCACAATAGACTGACTAAGGCACAAATTTTGAATCAAACAGGACAGGACATTCCTATAAAAAGGGGACACATATGGGCAAATTTTATTCCATGGCTGATTCTGATATTCAGCCCGTTAATCAGGATGCAAGTGAAAGAGTTGTTTCTAGCCCACGTGATGCAGCTCCCTCTATATCATTAAGTGAGTCGCCGATTTTGACATCAGACATAGTGAGTCTCTTGTCACTGTTGTAAGAGTACAGTGAAATCTTTACCTCATGGAAGAATACAGGAAATTGCATGTTGGTACAACATCATATCAAGACCGGCGAACATGCCCCTATTAAGCAGCGTGCATATTGTACAACACCCGAAAAGTGAGCTGAAATAGAACAACAAGTGGAAGGTCTGTTGGCATCATCGAGGAAAGCTGTAGCCCCTGGGCATCACCAGTCATGCTTGTAAAAAAGAAATGTGGCACCTGGCGGTTCTGTGTGGACTACAGATGTTTGAACAATATAACTATTCAGGACCCTTATCCTCTGCCTCACGTGGATGACACTCTGGATGCATTAGCGGGCTCCAGGTGGTTCACCCCGTTGAATTTTTCGAATGGCTATTGGCAGGTGGAGGTGGCTGAACAAGACGGAAAAAATAGAGTTTACTATGGATATCAATGGTACAGCACTAGGTAGAGTGATCACAAAGGCCTACTAGGAGACAGCTAGTAGGTACATCTCAGAGTTTATGTAAAAACTGGACTGAGTTTAACCGCCTCTCTATAATAAATGGACTGCTCTTT
This sequence comes from Hemibagrus guttatus, assembly GCA_033459395.1. NCBI lineage: Eukaryota > Metazoa > Chordata > Actinopteri > Siluriformes > Bagridae > Hemibagrus > Hemibagrus guttatus. The sequence goes on along the minus strand of JAUCMX010000026.1, from coordinate 4,826,676 downwards.
CGCTCAGTTTCTTGTCCTCTCACAGGTGATCCTGTTGCTCAGGTGGTGGTTCCTCCTTCTCATAACTGTGACATACTTTTGCAGCTTCACGGGGCCCCAAATGCTGCTCATTGTCCTCCGGAATGTGTGTTGGAATGAGCGAAGCGTTTTTGCTACTGGCCATCTATGTTTAAGGACATCAAGACATGGTGCGAGCAGTGCACGGCATGCCAAACACGTCTTAAGCCTGTCCCTGGTCAGCACGCACCCATGGGAGGGTCCCTAACAATGCGACCCTTTGCTATGGACATTTTGGAACTGCCAATAACAGCCAAAGGAAATCGGTATGTAGTTGAGGATTATTTCACAAAGTTTGTTAATCTCAATGCCTTTCCTAACCAGTCTGCCCAGACTGTTGCTCATTGCCTGTTTGAGGACTACATTTTGATTCATAGCATTCCTGGGACTTTGCATTCAGATAAGGGCCATCAGTTTGAATCTGAAGTGGTCCTGACCCTCTGTCGGTTGCTGAATATAAAGAAAGCACACAAATCTAAACACAATACAATTTCTCCTAATTTTACCTACTAGTTAATAAACTTGGCTATTGGTTGTAAATGTATGAAAGAAAATGTTAGTTGTAATTTAAGTCATTATTCTGAGTCACAGAAAACAAATTTTTTACAGACTCTGTGGATGTGCTGGGAGAATCACTTGATACTCCCTCTGTCCTCCAGGTATGTTTCAGCTAATAGTCATATTTTAATTATATTTCAAACATGTAGGCTGCTACTGTGTGTGTGTGTGTGTGTGTGTGTGAGTGTGTGTGTGTGTGTGTGTGTGTGTGTGTGTGTGTGTGTGTGTGTGTGTTAAGGTTGTTGAGCCAAAACTGCTGCTGCACCACCGAATTTTACCATGGCACTTCAGCTGTCATTTACACAAGTTCTAATGTTTAGTTTTGTTTTTGTATTTCAAGTCAGTGGACATTAAGAGACTCATCCTCTGGATGTTGAGGGGTCTCGAGAGTCAACTCTTGAATCACGAGGCAGTCACAGTCTTTATTACTCTGATGAAGAAAATTGACATTAATGAGTATTATATGTGCACTTTTATGTAACAGTTCTTGAGTTTCATCTAATTGTCATTTGCAGGAATTCTCTTATTATGACACTGAGGACTGGTTCACTGGCATTCAAGGTTTCATCCTCATATCATCACAGGGAGTTTTTCCTTGGCACCGTCGCTGCAAGCTTGCTCAAGAGGGATAAAATAGGGATAATATAGTTTAATAATTTAATTTAATAATTCTTTTTGTTCCTTTCTCTGTTTCTCTACTTTTGTAAAGCTGCTTTGAGACAATGTCCATTGTAAAAGGCGATATACAAATAAATTGGATTGAATTGATCGTTTTGCTCTGCCACACTGTTTACTTTTGTGAAATACAGTTGTAGATCTTGAGTTTCATCTAAATGTTATTTGCAGGAATTCTCTCATTTTAAGGATAAAGAGGACCATCTCACTGGAATTCAGGTAAAGGTTCATTGTGGCATAACAAAATGTTAACTGCAGTGACTAATTTTATCTGTTTGTGTGTTAAGGTTGTTGAGCTGCTGCCACCACATCTCATAATGACCCTTCAGCTTTCATTATGGTAAACAAACCATTTGTTTATTTACTAAAGCCAATCACTGCATTTTACAAGGTTGTGGGTTTTTCTTTTTGGTAAGGAAAGCGACAGAACATTAGATGTTTTAGTATGAAACTGCGATGACAAGAAGCACATACAATCTTTATGCTCTACTTTTCACAGCCTTTTACTGCTGGAAAGCTGGACATCACCTGGAATAATATTCAGTACCCCTCTGCTGACTACGTCAGCTCACAGTCTGGGGTATTGTACAGAGCTGCAGCAGAGATACAAACACACAATCACCATCAGTTACAAGTTCTAACGTTTAGTTTTGTTGTATTTCTAGTCAGTGGACATTCAGAAGCACTACCTCAGGATGATAAGGGGTCTGGAGAGTGGGGTCTGCTGGTTTAATACCACCAAGACCTGCAACTTGAACCACATGATAATTACAGGCTTAATTACTCTGATGAAGAGAATTGACATTAATGATTATTAGATGAGAACTTTTGTGAAAAAGATCTTGAGTTTCAGCTGATTTTGCAGGGATTCCCTTTTGATATCAGTATTGAAGACTGTTTCACTGGCATTAAGGTAAGGGATTATTCCTTATGGCATCACAGATCTTTTGTTAATTGCAGTGACTAATTGTGTTCACTTTAATCTGTTCTTTTAAGAGCGTATCTGGGAGGGTTACGGAATACATTTGCTGTAACCGCATGGAAACATCTGTCATTGTGACACTTGAGGATTATGTGGTAAATGTATTATTTTATATATATTTTTATTATATATTTATATATTTTTATAATATATTTTTATTATATATTTTAAGAATTTTTAATAATATATATATATATATATATATATATATATATATATATATAATTAAAAATTCTTAAAATATATAATAAAAAATATATATAGATACTGAATAAATAATAATTAGTGTAATACATTTACCACATACATTTTTTTTCAATTTTATTTTTCATTTTTTTATTTAACAGCATAGGTGACCTGTACATACCTGCGTGTGACTGCAGATGGGCAGGTGGACAACTCCACTTGGATAAAGGAAGATGTTTACTCCTTAGCGAAGGGCTTCCTACCAGAGACACTCACACAAGCATCCATAATTCTGCTCTTAAAGAAGGATAAGTATCCCAAGTCTTGTAGCTCTTATAGACCTCTGTTTTTACAGAATGTAGATGCCAAGATTGGCCAAAGTGTTGGCTTTTCACCTGGAAAACATACTTCCAAAGATCATATCTGAGGAGCGAACAGGTTTTATTAGGGGGAGACAGTTATTTTTTAATGTTTGCACTCTTCTAAATGTAATTAATTCCAAACACTCTGCTGTAACACATGAGGTTGTGATTACATTCGATGCTGAGAAAGCATTTGACCAAGTGGACTGGGAATATTTTTTCGCAGTGCTTCAAAAATTTGGGTTAAGGAATAATTTTATCTCTAGGATATGTATTTCAGAGTGCTTATTGTAAGTATTGAATGTCTTCTGATGCCACGATACACAAATTCTCAGCTTTGCATCTCTAAGTCATTGACACTGTTGGATTTGTGTTTGGTGTGTTTCACTTGTCAATAGGATCAGCTGACAGAACTTTTAGAAGTTCTGTTTTCTCAGATCTCTATTTGTCTTCTGTTTTCAACAGATCTCATCATGCAGCATATCCAGCTAATGATGGACAGATTGGAGAAGTTTTGAGCTATGTATTCCCTTAACCCTACACCTCCCCATTACCTGCCATCTCTCACTGCAAACATACACGCCGATGGCACTACTACTAGTGGGGAGAGATCTGGACAATCACGAGACTGCTCCAACGACGGGATCTCCAGATCAGTCAATTGTGTGGTTCGATTAAGTAACCGTCTTCGGGTTGGTCCGGACCAGACCAATCAGGGATCAACCCCGAGACTGGTAAGATTAAGTTAAGTGGTAAGATTTTGATTATTTATACTCTCGCTTTTTCCATCTTCAGACAATCGGCCTCCAGTTAGGCAGAATTTAAATTTGGATTCTGGCCAATGGTTCCGGGAACCGGTAAAGTTACATGAATAGTTCTGGGAACTAACTATATACAGTGGTATGTATATATTGATCTTGTAACTACTTTCAGCGGACTTTGAGGAAAGCCGTCGCTGGTGCTGATGAGCACAGCTGAGTTACCTGCGCACGTAAAATCAAACTAAAAGATGTAATAAGGCGTTTGTCTGTTGATCGATTGTCGAGAGGACATAGAAACCGTTATAGACATGGGTGTTGGAGAAAGCAACGATAAGGGTGATGATTTTTTAAGGGCATGTAAACATCCTAATGTTCAATTTATGATGACTAATTATCGACCTGGTTCTGTATCGCAATATCGTATGTGGGTGATGGACTGTGGATTTCCAGAAAAAGGTAGTTTTAGTGAAAGATAATCAGAAAATTGAGGGAAAAGTTGCAAGAGCGTGTGGCTTCAAAGAAAAAAGGGAAAAAGAAATGAGAAGTAGACTTGGTTGCATATAATATGTGGGTAACTGAGGCCCAAACCAGAGTATGTAGAACAAACACACAAACTGAATCACAATCTTCCTCTCTTCAGTGTTTTAAATCTCTTGTAGACCCAGTTCTGGACAGCTGCCTGCCCAGACCGCCACCTCAGGCACCCCCACAGCCGTACAATCAGCCCCCCACGGAACTGCGCCTCTGAGGCTTCTTCATCCACGCAATGGCCAGTTTACTCCCCAGTGGCTTATCACACACGTGGTCAAGAACAAAGAAATATGACCCTAAAAGGAACAAAGTCAGACGATCCATTTTCCAGCACACTCGAGGAACACGACGAGACAGATGCCGACGATCAGCGCAGCCCACTCTGTCTGAATGCTAAAGGACATTTTACATTCCATCATGCACATGCCAATGGTCGAGGTAGCAGGCCCAGCTGGAGAGCCACTTCTTATGTACCGCACATGGGGCTCAAGTGACATAGAAGATGTGCAGAAATAACTCCCAGACCCGAGAGAAGTGGGAGGTCGAAAGTTCGGCGATGAACTGGTCCGATTTTGCAGAGAATTTCAGACCCACGGCTCATGAGCTGCGACACATCATGATGAGAAAACTCAGCATTGATATGTCACGACTGTGCTTTGACTGGCCAGAAGGAAATACCCAGGTTCATCACGTTAACTGGAATAACGGCAGGAACATTGAATACAGAGACTTAGTAATGCACCTAACTGAAGCTCTTGACCAGGCCATTCCAGTAAGAATGGACATGACATGAGAGGACATTGCAAGAAAAGTCAAACAAACGTGCATTACCTGGGACATGGGAAAGTTATCTTTGATTGAACAATATGCCATCCATGCAGAAAAGCTGCAGAATGCCAAAAGACAAAAGGATGGAAATGAAACACCGTCTCACCATGGTTCAGTTGTCTGAGGCTCAAGGAGATTCCTCCAGAGGCCATGGCAGAGGACGAGGACGGGGCAAGCCTGGATTTCAGAGTGGATGTTTTTTATGTGGAAGTTCAGACCTCTGGGCATAGGATTGCAAGAGCCCAAACCAAGGAAACCAAGAGCCGGCAGGCGTGAGGTTTGTATAAATCGGGGGCAGGTGAGCATCCAGGGAAGGGTAAGTCTGACTTTCTTATACAATGCAATGAAGAAAAGCTTAAGCTAACTGTTCCATTTTCACCTGTCACTAATCCAATGTCTAGCAAAGAATCAGAGTTTGCTAATTTACCTGTGAATGAAACCTATGCTAAATATAGTGAGCCCAAGTTTAAGAAAATGCCTATTATTACATTACTTGTTAAACAAATACCGATACAGTTTCTAGTTGACTCAGGAGCAGGACATTCTGTGATATGATTGTGTGAATATTCCACTTCACCTAGAATGAGTAATCGCTCCCTGTGTACTACGGGAGCATCAGGAATGTCAGTAATTGAGACATTCTCTGTGCCCTTAAGGTGAGAAACCATAACTACACAGAAACAATTTGAATTCTCTTTTCTGATCTCTGAGTGTTGCCCAATAAATCTGTTGGGTCGAGATTTGATGTGCAAACTAAATTTAAATCTGATCAGCACATCACTAGGCCTTAGGATAGAATGGAGAGATGACTTCTGCTTTGTAAAATATGATCCTAAACCCCTGCTCTATGTGTACGAATGGAAACTGCAATTCTTCTCTTACTGTCGTCACACACACTCTTGTGGAAAAAGCAAAAACTCTCACCTCCTTTTCTCACACAGACTACATGATACCGGAAGCTCTGCACTGCACCGCGCACATACACAGACACAAACCAGATGAGAGATATGAGAAAGAGTGGTACAGTAAGTTAGATAAGCTAGACATACTGATATTGAAGCATTTCATATGGAGTGAGCACAGATGTGTTGTTGAGGTAGACTTATCTTGAGTTTCAGTTCATGCTGGTCATCCACACCCATTCCAAATGAAACATGCATCTCCACATATCTGTCTAGCCAAATCTGCCAATGATGAGTGGGAAGACTTGGGGAAAATGGATGTTGCAGGCCGCTCAGATTCATGATTGGGAACAAACCAAGCAGCCAGCTGTTTTTTACAGCCCAAAATTAAATGCATAGAGCACACCATTAAATTGGCTGACTAGAGCAGAGAGAGGTACTCCCTGATGATGGGCCAGATCCCAACACATGGTACGAAACTGAAGCAGCGTATTGGCATAGGGCCAGACCTGCAGACTTGGCCCTGTCCAAATTAGAACCTTCAGACGTACGATTACAAAAAGTGCCCAAAAAGTTGTGGGCGAGAGGAAAATACGATGTAGGTCTGATTAAAAAATGCCCTCCAGTGATCATTACTCCAAAATCCAATTACAGGCCAAAGAAGGCTCAATATCCCCTAAAACCAGAAGCTGTAGCAGGCATAACGCCGGTGTTAAAAGCTGGAGTTATAGTGCCATGTGAGATGTCTTTGCATTTCTTTTAACGGTAAAGCCTATACTTTCACATGCTTATGTCAGGGCTATTGTGAATCCCCTAAAACCAGAAGCTGTAGCAGGCATAACGCCGGTGTTAAAAGCTGGAGTTATAGTGCCATGTGAGATGTCTTTGCATTTCTTTTAACGGTAAAGCCTATACTTTCACATGCTTATGTCAGGGCTATTGTGAATCTCCCACAATCTACAATGAAGCACTGAAAAATAGTCTAGATGCACTGCAGCTACGGGGATGTGATAGCTTAGTGGTTAAGGCATTGGACTACTGATGGGAAGGTTGTGTGTTCGAATCCCAGGTCCACCAAGCTGCAACTACTGGGCCCCTGAGCAAAAATACCAACCCCAAAAATGCTCAGTTGTATAAAAAATGAGATGAAAATGTACGTCGCTCTGGATAAGGGCGTCTGCTAAATGCCAGAAATGTAAATGTAAATGCAGTTAACTAACAAATCTGTGTTGTTTCAGTATGTAGATGATTAGCTGCACCAACTAAGGAACAGTGTGAGAAAGACACCATTAAATTGTTCTGTCACCTCGCTAAAGAGGGGCACAAAGTGAGCCTGTCAAAGCTGCAATTCGTTCAACAAGAAGTGAAGTTCCTTGGACATTTAATTTCTGCAGAAGGTAAAAAACTAAAGGCAAGCAGAGTAGAGGTGATTCAGATAATTCACAAACAGGTTACTAAAAAAATAGTGTTCATTGGGTATGTGTTCATACTGTAGGATGTTCATATCTGATTATGCTGTTTTAGAGGCACCTCTGAGCGCTATTGCTCATGGACAAGGTCTGCAAGCACACAGCAAAGTGACGTAGACTGAGACTGCAAGTGCTGCATTCGAACAACTGAAACAGACATTACAGACAACACCAATTGCTGTCTGTAAATGTGAAGCGCACATGCATGGTAATGATCTTATTTCCACAGGTAACGCCAAAGCTGATACAGTGGCAAAAGCAGCAGCAAAACAACCTGAACAGAAACAAAACACAAGCATCATGACTAAACTGTCTTCTATTTTAGCTCTCACTGAGTTACAGAGTATGGGCGATCATGAGGAGAAACAACGCTGGGGAAAGCTGGGATGTGTCCAAAAACAGGGTGTTTGATATGGTCCCACAGGAAAAAAGTGTTTACCGAAACGAGGGATGGTAACAGAAATAAGGAAACACTGGCATGTCATAGGCTTTACTAATTACTCCCAAAAATTTTGTGAACGCTGTGTCATATGTGCAATAAGCAATGTTGGGAGAGGCATTCCGATTACTCAGAGCATACATCCGCCACCACAAAGGCCATTTGAACACTTACAAATGGACTTTATTGAGCTAACACCTAGTGAAGGTAAGAAGTATTGCCTGGTTATAGTAGATATGTTCTCTAAATGGGTAGAGGCTTTCCCTACATCTAAGCAAGATGCTAGTGCAGTAGCAAAGGCACTACTCACTGAAATTATTCTACAATGGGGAATTCCTGAAAGAATTGGCAGTGATAATAGCACCCCATTCATGAATCAGACTCTACAGAAAGTCAGTGAATACTTAGGGTTCAACCTAAAACAACACTGTGCCTATCACCCAGCTAGTGGTGGAGCTGTAGAAAGGGAGAATGGCACATTAAAAAAAACAAATTGGCAAAATGTTGCGCTGAAACAATAAAGCCCTCCCAATAGAGTTGATGCACATGCGAGCAAGAGGGAGAGCTAACCTGAGTCCATTTGAAATCCTTTTTGGCAGGCCGTTAACCACAGGAGTTGGTCCCCCAGGAAGCCAGAGACCCAGTATCGGCGAATGTGAAGATGAAATGTTGAACTTTTGCACAAACCTGTCCTCTGTGTTATCTGATATTCACAGACAGGTGAAGGATGCTCTTCCTAAACCACATGCAGACGCATTGCAAGACCTGAAGCCTGACGAGTGGATCATGGTAAAAAACTTCAGGAGCAAGAATTGGAAGTCCAATCGTTGGCTGGGACCGTTCCAGATTCTGCTGACTACACCCACTGCAGTGAAAATAGCAGAGAGAGCAATGTGGATCTATGCCAGCCACTGCAAATGGGTACCAGTACCAAGCCAGGATCTAGAGAACGAATCAGCTGTGACACCTGTCGAAAAAGAACATGAATCTATAGCAACAGATTCATAGTGAACTTCGACAAGAAGCAGCCTTGCTTCTACTCCCACCTTTAGAAGAAATTCTACTCTCTCAGAGCTCACTGACCACTGTAAAGGAAAACAATATTTTTGGAAAAGACTCCATTTTAGTGGCAAGAACTATCATTGTCAGGAGGCTGCAGACCACCGATAACCGAAACCTGAATTAGAAATATATGCTAGTGGCTGAGCTCTCCGTAACTAGAACTAGAAAGGTAGATACTGAATTCACACACCATCACACAGACATCACAGATATAATTGACACTGAGTGCAAAACCAGTTGGATAGGTCCACTCTTTCCACCTGGGGTAAAACTGAGCCCTTTTGAATAAGAATCTGAGTCCAGCCACCACTGCCTCTGAATGGTGGAGCTGTTCAACTCTGCACATACAGGAAGAAACCTCGTCAGCGCCTACTTCACCATTCCAGGTACCCTAACAGTTGCAAAAAATTAACTCACGAGATCATCCACATTCCTGTCCAGAGAGGCTGGGTTACCCGCACTCACGAAATAGCCTAAACTGATAGTGTGCCAGAGCCCCAGTGAGGTGGGGCAAGTGTGTAAGGGCAATGCCTGCACTCTGAGCACCAATATACATCAAGAAGGGTGAAAGTTCACTTAAAGTTTAGTGCTGTTCACATGAACCACCCAAGAGACATCCTAAGCATCCTGCTACCGAGACACAGAAAGGTAAAATTTGAAAATAAATCACTCATGTGCACACTGTTTAGACACTCCAAGTGGTGCAGCGTGTGTAAACCTATTTCCCAGAGAGAAGACGAGAGCGCACCTCTGCTGGAGCGAGAAAGTCAAACAAAACGTGAGGGAAAAAACCCCACCTCATCAAAGATGAAAGGGCTGACACGGTCACGCACAACGGCATGCCAAGTCAGAGATGAACGTACATCTGACAGAAGGGAAGAAGGGGACCGCCTATCGCAGAAAAAGCAGTATATCCAACGTCTAAGTTTTAGTTAATGAAGATATCATTGAAAAACCCAAGGGAGAAGTTGATGTCTGATGTTTGTCAAAAACTGTTTTTAAAATGCTTTAAGAACTGATTGTTAAAATTTTGTTTATGTAAGGAGGGAAATGTGATGGAAATTTTAAACTTTGAGTGTTTCTGTATGATAGTGTTTTTTTTTTAAGTTCTGTGTGTTAGCTGAGGGCAAAAGGGCAAGAAGGCCTCATACCAGCCGTTGAGCGTGTAGAAGCTAGATAAAATCTGAGAATGGAATGTGACCTTGAACATGAAGGGAAAACTTCTGCTAGTAGTGTGGGTGTGTTACGGCCGGCGGTGTCCGGCTGGATAGTAACAGACCCAACGCGAAGCTTCCGTGAACATAAAGGGGATTTATTCAACATGAACCACGAGACATGAACATAACAAAAAACCGCGACACCACACTGGCCTACATACAAACGAAGACTAGCAACTAAAACAGACAAAGACAGGACTATAAATAGAAAACATAATCAGGGAACAATCATGATACATTGGGGACAGGTGCACAGGGGAAGGAACACACATTAGGCTAGGGCGGGGCTAAAACACGCACATGGCCAAACATAAACATAAACAGACATGACATTACAACCCCTACTGAGGGCCCCCTAGTGGTCACCCTCAGCCCTGCTACCCGTAACAGGGTGAAACTCACACATTTATACATTCTGAGGGTACATAAAGGAGAGCTGAAACACTAGAATGTGCCTCTTCGCTGTATAGATTTTGCACTCTACTGAAGACTCCCTTTTGCGGCAGCAGAAGCAAAATAAAATTCCTTTCTTAACTTCTTTGCTTTTACCATCACCTCTGAGTCTGTGTGAATTTTTCATCTTTAAAGTTTTAGTACAAATTTGCCACCACACATCTTAGAAATATTGCTAAAAATGCTTTTGTTATCTTTAGGTTGGATTACTGTAATGCCTTACTGTCTGGATGTTCCAGTAGGAGCATAAACAAGCTCCAGTTAGTCCAGAACGCAGCAGCTAGAGTCCTAACTAAAACCAGAAGATATGAACACATCACTTCTATCTTAGCCAGGCTTCCAGTCAAATTTCGCATTGATTATAAAATACTATTACTGACCTATAAAGCACTAAATGGTCTTGCGCCACAGTACCTGAGCAATCTGAGGGTGCAGGTTATTTGGTAGTACCTCAAGTAGCAAAGGCTACAGCAGGGGGCAGAGCTTTTTCTTACAAAGTCCCACATTTATGGAAAAACCTTCCAAACAATGTTCGGGATTCAGACACAGTCTCAATGTTTAAGTCTAGGCTGAAGACACATTTGTTTAGTCAAGCGAAGGCTTGAAAATATTTTATCTAATGCTAATATTTTATCTAATGCTAATTCTTCTAACACTTTGCTATTCTCTGACTCCAACTCCACATTGACCTGACAGTCAAGTCAGTTGAGCAAGACTCAGCCTAGAGAAGACGAATCATGGATGAATGCAGATACACGGTTTAAAGCCCCACCTGTTTTTCTGTTTAGAATTCTAGGTCTTTTCTGGACACCCATTATCCTTTACTTTTTAACACTTTCAAATTCCATTATAATCATAATATAATTTCCATTATAATCATGATATAACTTTTGATGTCAACCATATTAAAAAAATGAGCGTCTTCAATCGTTATCAGTGGGTTTTTTCCAGCTTACTTTTGTCAAACAGCTCATTTGAGCACGGATGACAACATTGGTAAGTTTCAGGGCCACCGCTCTTGCTTGTGTTAATTAATTTTAAATTTATGGCTATTTTTATTAAACTTTCATATCTGTAGCTATTTCAAGTATCTCTCCTGTGTCCTTCTCCTAGCTTTAACCCGTTCTCTGCTAAACCACATCCAGTACTCCCTTGATGTCCTTTAACGCAACACAATTTTGCTCAAGGCCCAATTCAAGTCTTCTTGAGGTGCCAACACTCCTACGAGTGGACAAAATGGCCTTGACCACAACTCTAACTCCGGCTGTGCCAAAGTTAATGCTGCAGTCCAAGTTCCATCCACTTCTGAAAAGGCCTGCCAGACTGAGGCTGCTAAATTTGTCACTAAATCTACTAATATCTATTTACTACTAAAGTTTGGGCTTCTCACCATTAGATCCCTTGCACCGAAAGCACTTATTGTTAATTATATGATCTCAGATTATAGTCTTGATGCACTCTGCCTTACTGAAACTCTGCCTTACTAGGTATTCAGGGACAGGCATTAAAATGGTTTAGATCCTACCTGACTGACCCGTACCATCTTGTAGATTTAAATGGAGAACTGTCCAGTGTAATGCCAGTGAAATATGGGGTCCCACAAGGACCAGTTTAAGACCTCTGCTTTTCTCAGTATACATGCTTCTCTTGGGTAACATCATTGGAAGGCATGAAATTAGTTTCCATTGTTATGCTGATGATACCCAGTTATATATCGCATCAAAACCAGATGAAATATCTAAATTGTCTAGATTAACTGAGAGTTTTAAAGATATCAATGATTAGATGACCTATCATTTTCTATTACTAAATCTCGATAAGACAGAGATATTACTTATTGGTAAAAAAAAAAAAAAACAGTACAAAAAAGCTCTCACAATTCAACTTGCATTTAGAAGGATGTACTATTACTAATAGCTCGACAGTGAAAGACCTGGGCGTAATATTAGGCAGCAACTTATCCTTTGAAAATCATATTTCCAACTTTACAAAAACAGCCTTCTTCCACCTTAGAAATATTGCCAAGCATAGGAACATTTTATCTGTATCTGATGCAGAAAAGTTTGTTCATGCATTCATGACCTCCAGACCATTGTACTGCATTACTAGGTGGTTGTCCAGGCAGCTGCCAGAGTTCTTAACAGGTCAAAGAAATATGAACATATAACCCGAATATAATCATCCCTGAACTGGCTAACTGTTAGGTTTATAATTGATTACAAACTATCACTACTTACGTACAAGGCTCTAAATGGTTTAGCTCCCATGTATCTAGCCAGTCTTCTAACACGTTATACAATCTATCACGTTCCTTAAGATCACAAAATTCCAGAGTTTCCAGAATATCAAAGTCTACAAAAGGGGGTGGAGCATTTTCGTATTTAGCTCCTAAACTTTGGAATAGCCTTCCTGACAGTGTTCGGGACTCGGACACAGTCTCCCAGTTTAAACGTAGATTAAAGACATACCTCTTTAGCCAGACATAATGCATCCCATAACCTTGTACTCCAGTAAGGGAGTGATTAAATGGGAATGATTAAATGCACATTATCTATCATGATCTAGTGCTTGCTAATATTATGAACAGCAGCTATACTAATTCCTCTCCACTTGTTTCCCTTTTTCTACCCATTCCGAGGCATCTAGAGATTGTGCAAGCTCCAAAAGACCTTCAGTGAGAAAACTCCAACCCTGCGAGGAGCCTTAGGCCTCCAGAGATGGACTAGCTCCAGCTGGTTTCTGCTTCGTGAGGATTTGGTTATTCAAAGCAACAATGCCAACCCAATGTGGGCCGTGAGGATGACAACAACCTCCTAATTAATACACACATTCGACATATGTTGTATATGCATCAAACATCTGAGTGTACATGACTGCAAAAATGACATTGTTCATGATCACACTGATCTCTGTTTATAATCATTTGTAAACACACTCTCTGGTATCACCCAAAAATGAGGATGGGTTCCGTTATAAGTCATTATATTTACACTATAATGCAAAAGTTCAAAACAAACATGGGAAAGGCTTATGTGCAGCTGAACGAATTTTTCACTGACTTATTTCACCTTTTTGGGTTGAAGAACAAACCTAAAAAAGATGATTTCTGATGAAAAATGAATTAACGTCATCTTTCATCATTTTTCATCGAACAGGCTTGTTTCCTATAGCAGCGCAGTGTGCTCCCTGCAATGTGCAGTTCAGGCGCTGAAAATGCGATTGCGAGAGTTTCAAGGCGCTAGGAGCAAGGGAAAGTGGTTTTTCTGACAAACGCATGTTTGCAGCTGAACGGGCAAGGCGACAATGACTTTTTTCATCTGGTCGACTATGATACTAAACTGTTTTTACATTAAAACCAATTTCAAATAAACATAAAATCATAAGTGGGCTGAAAAGTTTTTATGATTTTCACTTTTTTGCGAAATGAAAAAAAATATGATTGTTTATATTAAAGTGTAAAATGTCATACAAACGTGAAAAGGCTGATTTAGTGAATAATAATCATTAATTTATCGAACAGTTTTCCTTAGAGGGTTGTTCCTGCAACGCAGTTGGCGCTGAAAATGCGATTCAGACGTTTAATGCGTGGAGCAAGGAAAGGGTTTTAAAAGATGTTTCATGAAAGGGCAAGTTAATGACTTTTCAACTACATGCATTGAACTAGGTGTTGACTTTAATTAAAATTCCAAATTTAAATAAAATGAAATTTAATAAAGCTGAAAATTTTTAATTGAGTTGACTTTTTTATGAATTTAACATATATTGTTTTTATGTAAAGTAAAATTCTTAACAAAGTGAAAATGGTCTTAAATGAAAAAGCTGAAATGTTATGAAAGGCTTATTCCTTAGAGCCGGGTGCCCTGAATTCAGTTCAGCGCTGAAAATGCGATTGCGGAGTTCAGGCTGAAGCAATGGAAATGGTTTCTTCGAGAGCATGTTTGACTGAACGGGAAGGCGACAATGACTTTTTTCACATCTTCGGTGTCGACTATGATACTAAACATGATTGTTTACATTAAAATTCCAAATTTCAAAATAAACATAGGAAAGTCATGAAGTGAGGCTGAAAGACGTTTTTATTGACTTTTTCACCTTTTTTGGCTGAATTATGAAAAAAAATATGATTGTTTATATTAAAGTGTAAAATGTCATAACAAACGTGAAAAGGCTGATTTATGATGAAAAATGACTTAACATGTCATGTTTCATCATTTTTCATCGAACAGGCTTGATTCCTATAGCAGCGCAGTGTGCTCCCTGCAATGTGCAGTTCAGGCGCTGAAAATGCGATTGCGAGAGTTTCAAGGCGCTAGGAGCAAGGGAAAGTGGTTTTTCTGACAAACGCATGTTTGCAGCTGAACGGGCAAGGCGACAATGACTTTTTTCACACCCTTCGGTGTCGACTATGATACTAAACATGATTGTTTACATTAAAATTCCAAATTTCAAAATAAACATAGGAAAGTCATGAAGTGAGGCTGAAAGACGTTTTTATTGACTTTTTCACCTTTTTTGGCTGAATTATGAAAAAAAATATGATTGTTTATATTAAAGTGTAAAATGTCATAACAAACGTGAAAAGGCTGGTTTATGATGAAAAATGACTTAACATTTTTTCATTTTTTCATCGAACAGGCTTGATTCCTTTAGCAGCGCAGTGTGCTCCCTGCAATGTGCAGTTCAGGCGCTGAAAATGCGATTGCGAGAGTTTCAAGGCGCTAGGAGCAAGGGAAAGTGGTTTTTCTGACAAACGCATGTTTGCAGCTGAACGGGCAAGGCGACAATGACTTTTTTCACACCCTTCGGTGTCGACTATGATACTAAACATGATTGTTTACATTAAAATTCCAAATTTCAAAATAAACATAGGAAAGTCATGAAGTGAGGCTGAAAGACGTTTTTATTGACTTTTTCACCTTTTTTGGCTGAATTATGAAAAAAAATATGATTGTTTATATTAAAGTGTAAAATGTCATAACAAACGTGAAAAGGCTGATTTATGATGAAAAATGACTTAACATGTCATGTTTCATCATTTTTCATCGAACAGGCTTGATTCCTATAGCAGCGCAGTGTGCTCCCTGCAATGTGCAGTTCAGGCGCTGAAAATGCGATTGCGAGAGTTTCAAGGCGCTAGGAGCAAGGGAAAGTGGTTTTTCTGACAAACGCATGTTTGCAGCTGAACGGGCAAGGCGACAATGACTTTTTTCACACCCTTCGGTGTCGACTATGATACTAAACATGATTGTTTACATTAAAATTCCAAATTTCAAAATAAACATAGGAAAGTCATGAAGTGAGGCTGAAAGACGTTTTTATTGACTTTTTCACCTTTTTTGGCTGAATTATGAAAAAAAATATGATTGTTTATATTAAAGTGTAAAATGTCATAACAAACGTGAAAAGGCTGATTTATGATGAAAAATGACTTAACATGTCATGTTTCATCATTTTTCATCGAACAGGCTTGATTCCTATAGCAGCGCAGTGTGCTCCCTGCAATGTGCAGTTCAGGCGCTGAAAATGCGATTGCGAGAGTTTCAAGGCGCTAGGAGCAAGGGAAAGTGGTTTTTCTGACAAACGCATGTTTGCAGCTGAACGGGCAAGGCGACAATGACTTTTTTCACATCCTCGGTGTCGACTATGATACTAAACATGATTGTTTACATTAAAATTCCAAATTTCAAAATAAACATAGGAAAGTCATGAAGTGGGGCTGAAAGACGTTTTTATTGACTTTTTCACCTTTTTTGGCTGAATTATGAAAAAAAATATGATTGTTTATATTAAAGTGTAAAATGTCATAACAAACGTGAAAAGGCTGATTTATGATGAAAAATGACTTAACATATCATTTTTCATCGAACAGGCTTGATTCCTATAGCAGCGCAGTGTGCTCCCTGCAATGTGCAGTTCAGGCGCTGAAAATGCGATTGCGAGAGTTTCAAGGCGCTAGGAGCAAGGGAAAGTGGTTTTTCTGACAAACGCATGTTTGCAGCTAAACGGGCAAGGCGACAATGACTTTTTTCACACCCTCGGTGTCGACTATGATACTAAACATGATTGTTTACATTAAAATTCCAAATTTCAAAATAAACATGGGAAAAGTCATGAAGTGAGGCTGAAAGACGTTTTTATTGATTTTTTCACCTTTTTTGGCTGAATTATGAAAAAAAATATGATTGTTTATATTAAAGTGTAAAATGTCATAACAAACTTGAAAAGGCTGTTTATGATGAAAAATGACTTAACATATCATTTTTCATCGAACGGGCTTGATTCCTTTAGCAGCGCAGTGTGCTCCCTGCAATGTGCAGTTCAGGCGCTGAAAATGCGTTTGCGAGAGTTTCAAGGCGCTAGGAGCAAGGGAAAGTGGTTTTTCTGACAAACGCATGTTTGAAGCTGAACGGGCAAGGCGACAATGACTTTTTTCACATCCTCGTGTCGACTATGATACTAAACATGATTGTTTACATTAAAATTCCAAATTTAAAAATAAACATAGGAAAGTCATGAAGTGAGGCTGAAAGACGTTTTTATTGACTTTTTCCCCTTTTTTTGGGCTGAATTATGAAAAAAAATATGATTGTTTATATTAAAGTGTAAAATGTCATAACAAACGTGAAAAGGCTGATTTATGATGAAAAATGACTTAACATGTCATTTTTCATCATTTTTCATCGAACAGGCTTGATTCCTTTAGCAGCGCAGTGTGCTCCCTGCAATGTGCAGTTCAGGCGCTGAAAATGCGATTGCGAGATTTTCAAGGCGCTAGGAGCAAGGGAAAGTGGTTTTTCTGACAAACGCATGTTTGAAGCTGAACGGGCAAGGCGACAATGACTTTTTTCACATCCTCGGTGTCGACTATGATACTAAACATGATTGTTTACATTAAAATTCCAAATTTCAAAATAAACATA